>CM057340.1:372537839-373137839 GCA_030015575.1 Agapanthus africanus
GGGACCCAATGGCGAATGCGGATAGCATATACGCACGTCATTATTTTCGTTCTTTATTGGTGTGATCAATTGATGGGACTGCGTTGATTCGGATCAATGCAAGTTAAAAACAAACCTAATCTGATGTTGTTGGAACACTTTCAAAAAGCTGTTATTGCAAGGACGTTCACTTTTGTTTTGCACAGTGGTATTCAGTTGGAATATCCTGCTCCTCAGTCGATGAGGCAAGGGCCGAGATCCCTTCACCGGGAGTGACCCCTTGGACAAAAGTTTGCGTCAGGGTAATAACTTCACTATAGCCGATTACTTTTGCTTTGCATCGTGGTATTCAGTTGGAATATCCTGCACCTCATTCTACGGGGAAAGAGCCGAGATCCCTTCACCGGGAGTGACCTCTTTAGCAAAGGTTTTCGTCACTATATTTTTACAAAGCTATCCAGTTCCTTCAACGATATCAAGTTCATTACGTTAAAGGTTTTCGCCAGAAACCATTCGTAGCCCTCCGTCGTTTCATATGGGTGGTTAATAGTATTCAAGCTGTGTATGTTGGCCAAAGTCAAGGCACAGTGATTGGTAGCTATTGGGTATTCATATGCAGCATAGATAGATGCGTTGGTTTGGGGCAGTCGTACTACTATTTTGGCCAAAGTCAAGGGTATGTACGGGTGGGCTCAAATTAACCTGGAGAATGACGGGTAGAACTTGACATGTGACTTATGATATGTTGGCCAAAGTCAAGGTCATAAGAGCATGGGGTAAAAATCACATCGGGAGTTTCTAAAGAAACTGAAACTTGCCAGATATGCGCATACCTTCTGGAGTGTGATAACGTGAGCGGATTCTGTCACGTTATCATGTGATGATAGTTGGATCCTGATTCCCACTAATGAGTTGGTTTACTCCTCGGGTGATCCCGACTAATTCTTCTTTCAGGTTTGGAGGAGAATTTGACGTTACAGTGGGAGGTTTCCAGATTAGATAAATTGGTAACCATTCTGATCTAGGTTAGAGTGCACGCTAAGTGTTTCTTTTCTCTCTCTCTGGCAGCGACCATTGACCCGACCCTAGACTATGACTCAGTGACCAAGTTGACCGAACCTTCTTATAAGACTGGCTTTCGGATTGTCAGAGTTGCAAACCTCATTGCCACTCCTACTTTTACCCTTTTCTCCAGGACACCCCGTATTAATACGAACGTCCACTTCCATTGGACAAAACCATCGTATGGTTATATACGAACTCGAAGGAATTTATTCGAGGATGGTTTCCGGTTCTGGAGAAAACGAATAGGACTATTCGGTTGTCTTTTCCTTTTTAACTTCTCTCAAGTAGCGAGTACTCCTTGGTTTAGGAGATAGTACACCTATTACGCAAATTGGATAGTCTTTTTCCAAACCATAGGCAGGTGCCGAACGGTTGGGAATGAAGAAAACCAATTAGCCTAAACGGTGTACAGAAGGTATTATGTAAAGAAAAAGAAAGGGATTAGAAGGAGGGCAAAGTAAATTGCGACTGCTATTCACGACCAAACCAAGTATTTCATTACCACTCCCACTTCACCTTTGTATTTCTCCAGAACACTTTTTTATCACTATGAAGATCCACAGTTTATTGGATATTCCATCGTATGGTTATATACGAACTCGAAAGGAACTTGTTCCAGTTCGGGGATGGATTCTGGTTCAGGAGAAATAGGAATAAGGTTTATTCGGTTGTCTTTTATCTTCACCTTCTCTCGCATTGCGAGTGCTCCTAGGATTAGGATAGTACACCCATTATGCTTATTGGATAGTCTTCTTCCAAACCATAGGCTGGTGCCGAACGGTAGGGAAGGAAGAAAACCATTTGGCCTAAAGGGGTGTACAGAAGGTAATGACTAAAGACAAATGAAGGGATTTGGAGAGATGGAAAAGAATTATACGGTTACAGTTGTGAATCTGGATAATGGAAGAGGCATTACTAGGAATACCCGGATACCCCTACGAAACATTTCAATGTTTCAGTTTCACTGTGTACTGTTAGAAGAAAACTGATTTCCCAATTAGACACTTGCTCCAGGGTATGTATTTACCAGGTTTGATTCTCACATCTGTATGGTTTTACAGATGATGAGTGGGAGTAAGTTATTGGGAATTGGGTGATCATCCTCATTATATCGGGATTCGTTGTAATCGGTGATATTTGAGGAAGTACCTGGGTTGTTTGCCGGACGGCAAATATTTGGTTTTGAATATCCATTGTTATGCACCAATTTCAAATTGATATATCTGTACGTCTATTTTTATAGAGTGAGATATACCTTTTTGAAATTATGTCCATGACATTTACCTATATCAGTTGATGGTTAGGTAAGGAGCATTAAACAGCGGTGTAATTCTTCTTAACCATAAGTACAGTTTTCAACCTACGACACACAGGGAGTGAGTTATCAGACTCAAGGGACTTATACAGAGTATTGTATGTTGTCCAGTGTCCATTAGGACAGAGGGGTTGGTCCTCGTACTATATTCGGTTTACTTATGACTTCTCTAGTTCTTAGACAAGTGTTTCGTAGAAACACAGGGTCCAAGTTTTGAGAAGTTATAGGTTATTTGAATAAAGTAGAGAACCAGGTGTTGCAAGTATCGGGATTCTTCAAGGTGATCGAAGATGTAGATACTTGTGTAGGGTATTCAGTTGATAGTAATGATTAAGAGAACTTACTTCTCTTTCAGGTTACTCATAATTGGAAGCATTCCAAAGTTGAGTAACGCTGATCGGCCTCCTTCCATTTAGTTGACATACACTGGAGGCAGCTGCATGATTTGAATCTGGTTCAATTAAATCAGTCCCTCTATTTTTATATTGGATATAGAACAGTTCATATCTTAGCATTGTTAAGGTACGGGGAGTTGTCTGGCTTATGCTTAAAACCAGACTCTGGATAACTCAAGGCACGTTTCTGTAATGGCTGTTTGTGGGTTGACCCAGGCTATGACGAGGGTTGACTTTCTACCATCTGGAAGATCAATAGTGATATTGTTCTTGACTCGCCACAGTTTTAAATGAAATGGATTTTTTCAGAAAACAGTAGTGGGAGTATGGTAGAACTGGAAGTGATTCCAGAACCGCAAACGATTACTGAAGATTTGATAAGAACCTAAAGATTCAATCTGGTTTGAAATTCCATTGGCCACTCCGCAGATAAGGTGGGTAACTTCAGGCACCCGAGAGGTACTCCGGTAGCCTCAAAGACGGTGACAGGGAAGTTCTTGTTTACCCAGACCTGCCATTGCTGTTGTTCCAGACCGTGAGACCCGGCAGGAGGATGAGTATAGCGTCGTTCTAAACTAGCTTTAGAAGTGTACGTCTATATGACTCTGCCAGAGGGTTGTCATGGTCAGTGGGAGCAGTGGAAGCATTGGTGGACAAGTGGCTTATGTCTATTTATAGACTAAAGCAGATGTAGCGGAGATAGATCATCTATTTCTGACATGACAGTCATAGGTTTGACTTCATCAGAATAGGGGATGGATCTGTTAAGAAGATAGTAGGGTGTGATGTCCTAGTATTTTGATGACATACACAGAGTAGGAAGTGATATTCCTATACTACGATCGGTTATACTTTGGTCGTCACACAGTGGTTTCTCCACATGGGACTTGGACATTATATCAGACATTCTGGTTACTGGATCTATGGTTTTAGATCTAGATTTGGGTAGTTTCCCAATCAGGGTACTTAGACGGCATTCTAGAGGTGCTTTAGAATGGACGACTCCATGCACGGTAGTGTACCTGCAGGTGATGGAGTCACCCTCTCTAAAGGTGTCTTACAGACTAAAGTGGAGAGGGATGTGCATGATTGGCAGATCACTTGCTTAGGCAATTGAGTCAATCATGATATGTCAAGTACAACACCAGATGTTGTTCTTGTAGTAGATGCAATAAGTTGATATTGATCTAATCCTGGATAAACAATCGGAAGCAGCTTTAGAACATAAGTGGAAGTTCTAGGGATATGATAACGACAGCCTCATTCGGGAGACAGTTATCATTCCAGGCTTCCAAGGTGACCTGGACGACAAGGAGGTTGTCAGAGTTATAGTTTTCCTTCTGACGAGGGGCAGTATTTTGGATAGGTGGTCCAAGGAAATACTGAGGGAGGCACGGCGCAGGATACTGATTAAGTTCAGTTGACGATACAGTCTAAGAAGTTTGGATTTGGAGTTCATTTACGAGTTAGGTCCCATCAGACATCCAGACACATTCTAAGACAAGTATTGCTCATTTCGGGAGATGGCATTCTCCGCGAACTTGAGATATAGAGAGATATAGAAAGAAACATCAAAGCGGATCCACTCACTGAGGCAATTCCTCGAACGCAATAGTTTCGCAAATGGGATTTGTAAGACTGACTAGTAGAGGAGTTGGGTGTTCGGTATCACACGGGCTGTGAGTATGCGACATCGCAATAATTAGCCTTGAGTGCAAGTGGGAGATTGTTGGAGATAGTGCCCTCAGAGTCAATTATTGGATCACAGGCATGTGATTGCAATGATTGAGGGATGACCTATTCCGGTAGGACAGTCTTACTCAAGATGATAGTATGCTATCTGGTTTATCTTTATCATCGTGTACTGCTTTAGGTGACCTGACAGGTCGCTATTGCACGTTGATAGAGCCCCTAGGATTCTTGCTTGACTGGCAGCAGTATGAGGGCAATCATATACGTAGGAGCTGGTAGTCTATAAGCACATCTTTAAAAGGTCCCTAGTCGTGGGAGTTTCGAGCCAGGGCATCGATACTCCAGAGTAGACTAGTGTATACAGTCGAGACCCCAACGAGGGGCGGTGGCCGGTCTCACAAGCCACTGGTGTCAGTTGGTTCACCTAAGATATATACAGATACTCATTGGGTTATGAGTACACCGGATAGGACTTGCCGGGAACATGCTAGTTGGTCTTATACCTGACGTCAGATAGCAGTTCCCTGGTGACATGTGTACAGGTTAGTTCATCGACCTGAGGATCGTCATTTGTCTCGTGTGAGTTCCCACTGTACTTTGATTACTACCCTACCACGCTCAAAGGAGACGTGCAAACAGGTTTTAGTTGGGTACAGTCCCGAGCCACATGGAGGCAGTGAGCGGATCTTCAGGGGTTCGTCTTTTCCGGTATTGGGGATGAGGTCGCGCAGTGTCTAGGAGAGCCAGTACATGAAAGTCCTTGGCCAAGGCAGGAGATTTACTGGTAAGTATTCCAGTAGTAACTCAGGGTGTTCTGGGCTACACTCCGACACGACTTGTACCGCTTTTGGGGATCTGACTTTTACCAACCCCGTTGGCCCGCCATGCGATGCTCATAGACGAACGGACCGGACTGTACGGATATTGTCACTGACAGGCTCAGTAGGGTGTCAGGATGAGTTCGCTCATCGACGTCCCTTTTGGTCAATACCGGGTAGCACGTTACGTATAGGCTAATACCTCTGACGTGCTAGTGGTTAAATCCACAACCAAGGTGTTGACGAGTCTTTAGAGTCCCCCACAGACCAGTTTCTCAAGTTTCGGGCGAAACGCTGTAGAGGCCGTATGGAGATATGGAAGGGTTCGATCAAATACGAGCGGTATTGCACGGATCATGATCGGACGGATAATACTAGCGGGCTTTGGTTTAAGCCGGATCCTAGAATTGAACAGTGTAGATTTTGTCTCATTGCATTTGTATTCGGTCGGAATACAAATGCGGGTATGTATATACAGTAGCCGGGTTTTCCTGTAATTTATTACGGGATCGGTTTTTTGGAGTTGCCAGTTTGCTTTCCGTTTCGGCCATTTTCCTTTGTATCTTTCATTGGCCGAAGATTGGTGGAGGAGGGCTTATTTGCATTTGTGCAAATAAGCATATTGGAGGGTTGTCTTTGCACATTGTAGTGTCATGATGGTTGCACCATCCCTTGACTTCTTGACTTCTTCATGATGGCTTGACTTTGGGTGTGATGATTAGTTCTTGGAGTGTTGGATTATGGTTGTGATCATTTGACTTCATGATTATCCTTATTCTCTTGCATTATTCCTCCACCCTCTCTTGGATTTTTTCCCTCCTCATTCCCATCCACAAAAGAGGCCGACCAAGTATGGGGCTGTCCCAATTTTGGAAGTGGGGATTTTTCTCTTCATGCTTGTTAAAAATCCCAAGTTCATCACAAAAATTCCACATCTCCTTTCCTCCACTAAAATGGCAACTTCCAATACCCCAAATGAGACATAGAACACTACACGTATTCTACAGCAATCCTTGGGCACGTCGGCTCGCCAACTTCGTGCCCGAGTTGTCTCGGTCCAGAGGTGGGAACCCGTAAAAGAAGCCGGCGACGTGGTGCCCTTCCGGCGATGTGGTGGAGATCGAAGATTCCGCAGGGAGATCGGGACGACGACGAGAAGACCGAAGGACAAGGATCGCTCGGTATATCTCTTTACCCCGTTCTCTAGTTAGCTAGGACTAGTTTAATGGCCCGATCCGGGATTTTAGTGCGCGGTGGTGCCGGTTCAAAAAGTTAAAGTATATCATCGCTTCCGCATTTTGGCCTCGGAAAGACGGCCTGGGCGCCGCCGTGCACTTACATTCTTGAGGATAGGTAATGATCCTTATCTGTTCTTTATTTAGTTTTTGTGGTATGTAGTTAGTTAGATTCAGTTTTAAGTGTTTAAAGTTAGGGTTTGTGCGTAATATCGTATTTTGGTATCGATTTGTGATATCTGTGACCTGCCGTGACCTCGAGATTTTTCTAGAAAACCAAACAATGTAGTTTTGTAGTACCTGTGACCATACGACCCCACCTGAGACACGAGCCCTATCCCACCGGCCGGGCCGGCGACGAGAAGCCAAATTCCGGCGAGATCGGTTTTCCAGTGGAGTTGGGGTGTGGGATTTTGAGGGTAGGTCTATGCTCTGGTTTGGGTGTATTTGGTCTTGTTTGTTTATTTAGTTTTCACTGTACGAAAATTCTGGGATCACTTAGGAAGGTTGTAGTGTTTCGTGTTCGCGCGATACGTTATACGACACGTATCGTGCACTTCGGGTGGTTTTGCTCTCAAGTTGTTTTCATCGTGTCGCTACGCACGTTAGCCACAATACGAACACTTGAGAGTATCTTTTGTATTGTTGTGTTGGTAAAATGTAGTGTGCGCGCGTTTTGAGTCTATTATTAATATATGCTTGCTTTATTGTTTTGATGTGGTAGGTTCACAGGCGGGGACTACGTACACTGCTGCAAAGGGAAAACAGGTGGTTGGCTACACTTAGCCAGGAGTTTTGGTGAGTAGATTTAATATCTACAGGGAAATCGCCAGCATGGCGTTATGCGTCTGGGCTAGAAATGACTTTAATTGTCGCATATTCTATGTCATATTTAGAATTGCACACTTACCCTACTGCTTAGTAAATTGTTGTGCTTGGACTAGTATCCTTATGACACTGCACTATTATTGACGATTCATGTTGCACGAGCACTGATTGTATGCCACACACACACCGTCAGTAATTGCCATGTCACGCACAACCCACATATAGAAATGATATTGTCTGGTTAGGGTCATTGAGACATTGATTCATATTTTATAGTGCTTATGACATATAGCATACCTGTATACTTACATGCTAGTTACCCATATACCTATATGGTATTGTACCATTATGATAGGTATGTACACATATGAGACATAGCTACCTGTACATCTGGCATACATACATACATACATACATACACACATATACCTAGAGGGTATTATGGATAGGTATAGACACATACCTTGCTACAGCTATTTTGACATCATACATACTTACATATGGACACACATATCTTGCTATACCGACAAGGTTACGCATACCTTGTTATAGCTACATGTTCACCTGTCTATATTATTGCATCTGATTTCGGAGAAATCAGGAACCGTGTGATACATTTATTTAATTAGTTGCAGTTAAATAGTTGTTTTCCTGTATATGCTCATATTACTGTTTCATATTGCATATACTACATTCATAGATGTCATATGATCTCTGATATTTTTACATATATGTATATATAACAGTGGAGTTGGAAGCTATTATATATGCCTTTACACCAATATTAGTAGAATGAGACGCTAATATATGTGTATTGATTCATGCATTCATACATATTCACTACTTGATGTTTTCTGGATTTGAGGACCGTGGTTGTTTCATGAAATTATGCATTATTTGAAAAACCTGGTTTCTCTTGATATGATATTTCAGCTTCCATCATGAGATTTCTCGGTTCTGAGCTTATATATACCCCATGCGAGGAGGAGTCGTGAGCCGTGTGCGGGTACATGGTGGAGCCCGGTTGGTTCCCCGGGGCAAGAAGATCGAAGGTCCATGCCGTTGAGCCCGACTGGGGGCGTTTGCCATCCGGTGACAGTATTTGGACTCGACGTATATCTTGGGGATATCGATCGAGGTTATGTACGTACATGCCTTACAGATTGCGGGTGGTGCTTACCCAGGTTATTAGGATGTACGTACATGACATTGGAGGGCCAGTCCTAGGTGATGGAGCCTTAGAGATCAGTATTTTGGTGTCGATGCTGGACACTTGTTTCATGATGTTTTGGGTGTCGATGTTAGACACTCACCTTATATGAAACTTACTTTATACTGATATGGTACACACTGGTTATATGAGATATATATTGATGTTGTACATTAAGGATATATGAGACTTACATGATATGAGAGCCAATTTGGGGGCTGAATTGTGAAAATTGGGAATTTGATTGTCTTGTTGGATTTTGGTCCTACCACGAGGTTAGAATTTCCGTGGAAATGACATGTTTTATTCCATACTCCACATTTTTTGTCATATTACTGCTTCATGTATTAGTAGTATCTGATAGAGTACTTTTCATGATTATTGCATTACATATGACTATTCATTGATATTAAATGCTTATGTTAGATTCGCGCTGTACGTACATACTTGCGATTACCTGCATATGTTATTTACTATTCACGAGTTGGCAACTCACCCCCGTTGTGCCACAGGGTTTGTAGGTGTTCTTCAGGATAGTCAGAGGCAGGCTATTTCATCCATCGTATCATCTTTTTGCTGCGGATACCACATCGCCTGAAAGTGTGCAGTTTTGCCCAGGTGGGTTGTGTGGTTATCCGATGTTGTATTGTATATTCGTTGTATCCATGTACTCTCCATCTACCAGTATTATGTATGACTTAGTGACTTGGTGTGAGGACGATATTGTATATTATTTTGTGACTGGAGGTTTTATGCAGTTTTATTTATATCATCTCTTTCTTTGCTATGGCGTCGTATACCTGTTGTGGTGATTGTTTTCCGCCGTTGGGCATGGATTTTGCTTCCGTTTGGGATGCTTTATCTTATATTTATGTCGTACCCCTTTTTTTGGGCGCTTGTTTTACAAAGGAGGTGCTGCCAAAATTTTATGGAATAAAAGTGAGACTTTAAAGAATTTGGGTTGTGATTTCAAGGTTTTTGAAAATACTATTATCACTTTCTTATTATTTTTGATTGTTTAGATTTCTGGGTTTTGGCTTTCTTTTACTACATTACGCCTGTAGACGTTGCGTAGTATTAGGGCCGTCACTTGCCAATTTCGGGTCGTGATATTATTCCAGTAGTATCTCAGGGTGTTCTGGGCTACACTCCGACACGACTTGTACTGCTTTTGGGGGTCTGACTTTTACCACCCCCCTAGGCCCGACATGCGATGCTCATAGACGAACGGACCAGACTGTACGGATATTTTCACTGACAGGCTCAGTAGGGTGTCAGGATGAGTTTGCTCATCGACCTCCCTTTTGGTCAATACCTGGTAGCCCGTTACGTACAGCTAGTACCACTGACGTGCTAGTGGTTAAATCCACAGCCAATTTATTGACAAGTCTTTAGAGTCCCCCACAGACAGTTTCTAAAGTTTCGGGCGAAACGTTGTAGAGGCCGTATGATATATGGCGGGGTCCGATCATATACGTGCAGTAGTGCACGGACCATGATCGGGAGGATCATACTAGTGGGCTTTGGTTTAAGCCGGATCCTAGTATTAGATTTGTTGGATTACTTTAGTCTCATCACATTCGCATTCAGTCGGAATGCGGATGCAGGTATGTATATACAGGTGAGGGGTATCCCTGTGATCCGTCACGAGTTTACTTTAGATGTTACCGTATCTTTTTATTGTTGTAAAAATTTGGGTTAATGTTTACAAATGGAAATTATGGGCTTGAAATCATCATGAGGTGCATTTATTGTGACACATGCAACCTAGTGACTCATGGTCTCTTTTATTGTGCATATGTCACATTTTGTGATGGATTTGTAAGTTGAAATGAGAGGGAGAGAGAGAAGGGCAGCCATGATAAGGTTGGCTCTTGTATTTTTCATGCTAACACTCACTCCCATTTTATCATACAACACAAGAAAAAGAATTCTTCTTCTTCTTCTTCCTCCTCTAGCTCACCATTTCCATGGATGGCTTCATCTTCAACCTCTATCCATACAATGGATGCAAGAGACAAAGTTGTCACACACATTCTCTACTTCACCTTAGACACGTCGGCTAGCGAACTTCGTGTCCGAATTGCTTCGGATGAAGCGGGAGCCCGTAAAAAGACTCGATGATGTGGTTCCTTTTCCGACGAGGTGATCGAGACCGGAGATGCCTCGAGGAGCTTGGGATGGTGGCCAAAGACCGAAGGACCCGGATCGATCGGTATAGCTTTCCAACCCATTCTCTAGTTGCTAGTTGTAGGTTAATGGTTCGATCTGGGATTAAAGTTTGCGATAGCACCGGTTTCAAGTTTAGAAAAAGGTTTCATTTCCGCATTTTGGCCTCAGACAGACGACCGGGGTGCTACCGTAGACTTACAATAATCACATGACTGTCCTAATTAATCGCATTATATGCAGTGTAGGAAGACATCACTTAGCTACCGTACACTACGCCTAAACTATTGTCGAGATACGCAGCACGAATACTAAGTACTTTACTTCCTAAAATGACGGAGGGCTACGACAGGTTTTTAAGAAAACCTTTTGCGTAATGAACTTGATATCGATGTAGAATCAAATGATTTAAATGGAGTGTTTTTTATGTAGGGTTCTTAGGCACTCTCAAGTGGTCTCACAAGGCATCAACCATGCCAATTTCAAAATATTACGGTGCCGAGAAACCCTAATACGGATCGTTGGCTAGAAGTTTAGGCGAAAAAGAAACTAGTTAACAACTTAACTAAATGGTAAACGGAAATACAACCTTTGTAGATCCGGTTCTCCACCTCCATGGCTCCGCGATGAAGTCTCCTCGCTGTACAAATCGAATCTTGGGCTCTAGCGTCGGCTTCATCGGAGAAAAAGCGGGCTAGGTCATCGACGACGATGCCGAAGATGATCTACGTCGAGGCATCGCTAGATCAAGCTCCAACTTCACCAAGTTAAGAAAACTTGTGAAGGAAACACCCTATACTACTTGGCAAGAGGTACAGGATGAAGAAATAGGAGGTGAGTTCACTTTAGAATTGGATTTCTCACTTATATGCTCAACTTGCCATTAATGAAGACAAGCTTTTACTTCAAGTGAATTAAGAAGAAGAAGAAGCAAGAATATGATGAATCTTATGATAAGTTTTTTTCAAAAAGGAAATAAAATGAATACTTATCATAATGTAACCATGCTCAAGTGTAGAGAATAGACTAGGGTTAAGTGGAATGGTTAGGGTTAAGCATGAGACAAAATGGCGACTTAGTCAAAGCTTCATGAAGCTTCAAATACAAACAAAGAAAGCCACCATTTTTCTCTTTATGCAAATTATTTTCCAAAAAGAATAAAGAATAAACAAATTGATAATTAAAAAAAAAACCTAACCATTACACAACCATGGTTTAATCTTTACACATACACAAGTGAGCATGTATCATCAAACATGATACAAACTTGTGTACAAAAGTATATCACATATACAATGTGCACAATCCAAGTGAGAAAATCCATTTAAAGTGAACCAATACTAGTTAATGCAAAGGAATATATCAAATATATAATTATGCATTAAATCATTAAATCAACACTTGATTTAACGATCTGGTCATATCGCATATAACCGACTAGTATCCAATGTATCGGCTTATCGAATCAATCCTCGATTCGATAACTAGGTTATATCGCATACAACCATTCGATACATTCATCGCGAGAATATAATACGGTATCACATACACGCATTATTCTCGGTCCTGCACATATCTCATATGCGCTCCTATTTCGTTTCGCTTGAGCCGGGAAACCTCTGTGTAGGACTCTAAAGACTCGTCAATACGCCGGCAGCAGGTGATGATCATATCAAACACCCACAAGCCGCAAGCGGTCTGCTAAACGTAACGGCAACCCGGGTATTGAGCGATGAGAAGATCGACGAGCAAGCCCGCTCACACTCCTGTGAATCCAACCAATAACACTTACCGTACAGTCCGGTCTGATCGTCTGATATGTCGCATATCTCGCCTAGGGGTGGTAAACGTCAGACCCCAATAGCTCGATAAGTCATGTCGATATGAGTTCTATAACAATTCGAGAAACTACTGGTAACACTTACCAGTAAATCTCAGCAACCCTGGCCAGGGATTTCCGGTTATAGCCAATCGAACACAGCGCAATATCAACTCCTTATACCGGGAGAGACGAATCCCCTCCTATCGCTCATTGCCTCCATGTGATTCGGGACTGTACCCAAAAACCACCGTTTTCCATGCCCTCTTGGACGTGGTAAGATGGAAATCAAAGCACAGTGGGAACCACACAAGACTCTATGACGATCTCGGGTCAACAGACTACTCTGTACCAGTGTCACCAGAGAACTGCCATCTGACGTAAGGTATAATACCATCTGGGAGTTCTCGGCGAGTCCGTCCAGTGTAACCAGTCTCCACTGAGCACCCGTATATCATCTATGATATCAAACACCAATGGATATGGGATCATCCATCGCCTATCTGTATGGGTCGAGAAGGTACACGCTAGTCTACTCTGGTATATCGATGCCCCATCTCGATACACCCACGACTAGGGACTTTCAAGGATGTACTTATGGACTACCATGTCCCCACTAGTATGATCCGCATCATAGTCCAGGTAGTCAAGTACACATCCTAAGGGCTATACCAACATGTAACAGAGAGACAATCAATGTACACGTTAAGGTAAAGAGCAACCAGATAGCATACTATCATGTCGAGCAAGAAAGTCCTCCCTATATATGTCCCAGCATCCACTACAATATACATCCAATGTACAGTAATGGCCTCTAGGGCATACATATAACTAACAATCTCCCACTTGCACTAGGGCCATCTGATAGCAGTGGTTGTAGTATCTCATACTCAACCATCCCATAAAAGTCTCTCTCTGGGAATAGGCCTTCGTGAGTGGATCCGCCGTGTTATCCTCTGAGTTTGCTCTCCTAACCTTGATCACCCTGGAGAACAACCATCTCCATGATCAGGCGATACTGCCTTAGAATAAGTCTGGATCACTGATGGGACTGGCGTTCCTTGGCATAAGCCACAACTCCATTGTCACACAATGGGAGGAACATAGTTCATCTCATGAACCAATATACACCCAAACAGCCTCTTTGGTAGCATCTTAAGTAGCGATGTATCCTGCCTTTATCGTCTAGTAGGTCACGGTATCTAGCTTGGAACTCTTCCAACATACCGTCCCTTTACTGAGGGTAAAGACAATGCCTGTGACTGACACTCAGTCATCTTTATCACCCTGGAACACTTCCAGTGATTTTCCCCAGGATCAATCGATAACATCTCACTACATTTAGTGAGAATCCTAACATCCATTTAGATCTATCTCATAGATCCAAAATCCAGGATTAAGTAGGTATCACTTTGATCCTATGTGGAGAATCATTGTGATAAGCGGAGATTGATCGAGCGTAGCATAGGAAACTCCTTCCCTATCAAGAGTATGTCATCCACGTACTCTACGAGGATAGTCACCATACTCCCTACTACCTTTTTGTTTATACAAGGTTCATCTACCATTTTGATGATGTAAAACTCTTTGACTAATCCATCAAAACAGATGTTCCAACTCCGCGATGCCTGCTTTAACCTATAAAGCATCTTGCACACGTTTCCGCTGCTCCCACTGTCTACGAGGCCCTCTGGCTGTGTACTTATAGACGCTCTCTTCAAAAACATCATTTAGAAAAGCAGTCATGACACCCAACCGTCAGATATCGTAGTCATGGTATGTAGCCGTGGCAAGTAGGATCTGGATGGACTTAAGCATAGCTACTTAGAAAAGGTTTCATCATTATCCACGCCTGGTTGATGACGAAAACCTTTAACAAGTCTAGCTTTGAAAGTCTCAACTTTTTCATCTACACCAAGTAATCTTCTCAAGATATACTTGCTCCTGATGGGGATTTAACCCTTCAGATATAGCAACCAAAGTCCATACTTTGTTGGGGTACATGGATTCCATCTCAGATCGATAAACATCCAGCCATTCTTACAGAGTCTTACTCTTGATGGCCAGCTCGAAGCTAGTTGGGTCATCATCTCATGATGCAATCCTCGCTCCCACTGTCATAGAGAAACAGAAGTGTCTCTCAGGTGGGAGAGGAACCATACTAGATCGGCGGAGAGGCTGAGGTTCGTTGGTAACTATTGAATTCTTTGGTTCTACCAAATCATCTGCTGCAGTTTGTATAGCTGGAACTTTTCTAGTTCTACATTACAGACCTTGCCTCGAGTTTGTCCGGATTTTGCTTTTAGACATAGGCCGGTCAACCCCAAATCTTAACTAGCTTAAGACATGGGCTCTTCCCTTTCCATATCACATATGAAATGGTAGGCTTCTGATTTGATTGGAACCCTATTCAATAGGTATGCAGCTACTCAACCACATAACTCCCAAAGGAAAAAGATAACTCAGTAGTACTCATCATAGAGCACACCATATCAAATAGGGTGTACCTGCTCCGCCCCGACATACCATCGTGCTATGGTGTATACGGAGGAGTAATGCTGAGAGAGAATCTCATTCTCCTTTAGAATAGTCCAGGAATTCCGTGCTCAAGTATTCTCCTCCTTGATCTCATCATAGGACATAATACTTATACTCGTATTCTGGTTCTCTACTTCTCGCTTATATTCTGTGAATATCTCAAAAGGTTCGGACTCATGTTCCAACAGGAACATATGACTGAATCTTGAGAGATTATCAGAGAATATAATGAAGTATAAAGAACCAGTCCTGGCATGTGTAGACAGGGGACCTTTATACATCAACATGTATCATCCCAAGAGTTCACTAACTCTTTCTCTGTTTCCAATAAACAGAGCTGGTGTCATTATATCTTTGTGACATGACTGGCAAGTTTCACAAGATGTAAATTCAAACTGATTTAAATATGCATCTATATGTAACTTCAGCTAGTCGGGTCGCATTGATATGACCTAGTCTACAATGCCTTAAGAAGAATTCGTTCATTTCTGAACTCTTCCTCTTATGTGTGTTCTATATACTAAGAACTGTAGTTTGATTTAGAACATCAACGCTTTTAGATAACGTGCCTGAACCGATCAACTTTTGATAAAGGAAATGTTCAAAACATTATCCAACAATACAAAATTTTATCATTTCTTTACTAATAAAGAGAGTGATATGATTTTGTATATCAGGTTCGGTATCTAATAACATTCGTTCAGAATCATTGTATTGGTAATACAGGGTGACAGTGACCGACAGACTTGGCTGCAACTCTTGCCCCGTTTTCTGCCTCATGAAACTTATCACCCGTTCTCAGTTCTCTACCTTTCTGTAGCCTTATGTAACAAATTACATATCTGGGATCCTGATCTGGTATCACATACCCAAGACGTAGAGGATACAGAGAAACAGTTTTTTGTAATGAACACACCCGAAGATGATGCATCAGCATGAACTCTCTTCGTTTGGGCGGCACGGGAAATCTGGTATTCCCCAATTTCCTGCTCTGTCTTATAACAATTATAAGTTGGAGCGGGACCAACGTTCCCCAGCTCAGTATAACAAGCGGGTTCGGTCAATATTCCGTATTATTATCTTGATTAAGGCGTGATATGGTCGCTACCTGGAGAGAGAGAGAAGAAAACATTCAGCGTGCGCTCTTGCAAGAATAGATTGGTTATTATTTTATCTAATCAGGATGGCTCCCACTGTTTTTATCAAATCTTCCTTCAAACCCTAAAAGGAAAGACTAGCCGGGATTAATTACACACTACAAGTTCGCCAATCTTTCGGCCAGGCCAGTGTCGGTACTTTGAGGGAGGTCCCCCGTGCTTTCGCACGAACCTAATTAATGTAAACCTCGTTTTCCCAGAGGCGTAACCCCGTTGACACCTTTCTAGACACCTACTTGATCGGCTAATTGTAATGTATAAAACTCTCCCAAGAGTAACTCTTACTCACAGCGGGTATCGGGATCCAACTATCTCATAGAAGGTATGCAATCTCATTGCAAATCTCAACACTTGAAATTCCCGATAATATTTTACCCCTAGTGTTCTATGACCTTGACGAATGCCAAACAACCCAAAGTCCAATAGTCAAGTTCAACCGGTACATTTCTTGATCGAATTAAACCCACCCGCACGACCCTTGACGAATGCCAAACAACGCCGTACGAATACCCTAATCCAATCTGCATCATATGCATAAGCAGATAAATACTAGTTAGCTACCGTACACTATGCCTTGACGAATGCCAAACTACCGCAGCACGAATACTAACTAGTACTTATCTGAAATGACGGAGGGCTACGACAGGTTTTTCTGAAAACCTATTGCGTAATGAACTTGATATCGTTGTAGGATCGAATGAATTTTGAAATGGAGTGTTTTTGAGGCTCTTCTAGTTTTGCTAAAGGAGTCACTCCCGGTGAAGGGATCGTCGGTCCTTTCCTCATCGAATGAGGTGCGAGATATATCATATATATCACTGTGCAAAGCAAAAACACTTAAAAGCAATCAAAAGACAAACCGAGTGTGTAGCATCTGCCAGTTATTGCTAAAGGAGTCACTCCCGGTGAAGGGATCTCGGTCCTTTCCTTATCGAATAAGGTGCAGGATATATCATATATACCGCTGTGCAAAGCAAGAACTGTAGCTACCTGTTTTATTTTGAAATTCGATTCTACAACATCTTAGGTTTCTTTTATTTCATTGATCATATTAATGAAGTCCCATCATTTAAAATACCTAAACATCACAGATAAATACGACGTACACTTATGCCATCCGCATTCGTCTCGATGTCCCCTCGTGCACCGTTAGGTTAGGTAACTAACGGCAGAGCGGGGCAGGGCTAGCGCGGGTGTAAAACATAAGTAACGCCTATATAATATATCATATATACTATATACTGTATCTATCACAGAACATCACATGATCACATCACAGATATCGCAGCAGAAGTATCATATGAAATATTGGATATACTAGGACGTCCGTGTTTTTAATACGAGCCAGTATAAAACACGCATTCTACGGTCGCGATGAATAGCCAAACCCACACCCCTAGACCCCTACGAGAGCGGCAAGCAACCCTACCAATTCTAAAGTTAGGAGACCCGGACTCGACTCCTCGAGTTGGTCTCTCACTGGACTCCAGAACCCGGTTACTTGTGCTCTCCTCCTTGGGTCTATCCTAGTGCGGAAAAGTAAATAATATACAAACGGTGACATCTTCCGCAACCTGGAAGTGCCCCAATAAAAGAATATTACATACAAGTTTTTACATGAATGAAAATGAGAAACACTCATCTCACATAAAAAAACCCGGCTATTCATGACGATCCAATATAACATATCCAGCAACACATAACATCACATGTCATCAACGTAAGTAAATATGCGCATCCCAATTGTCGTTGACATATAGCAACGAAACCGGCGATATCACATATTACACTTACGGTCACAGAAAAGAAAGTGTAAAACTATAACAGTTGGAATCCGCAATCTGCATAGACATCGCATACCTAATAAAATGAATACCTTAGACATCACATGCCTAACAATTATAAACCCCGCATTTTAGTCTCAAAATCGAAAACACTTTTCAATATAAAGTCGGGCAATTCAACAAGATTCCAGACATACTGATCGAATGCTCGTCGCAAACTTCAGTAGACGGCCGCACCCCCTACGCCGTCGACGAAGTGCACCAAGGCGGAACACCGCTGCCGCGAGCACCCGAACGGATGCTTTCGATGACGGGGTTCTCCTACAGTCACTTGGTCGGGGCTATGGAGCGAGGCTGTCTATTAAGTTTACCCGGCGAGTATCCGCATACGCTACGTGATTGCGACGGACTTTTGATCACATCAAAATTCCGTGGCAACCGATCAAGTGAGACTAAACTGCTATGTTTATAACATTCATTCAGTTATCTCATAACATACTTGTGAATTCCAATTATTGTATCACATTCCGAATAAGATAGAAAATGTTAAACTTTCCGATCGAACAATCGAACACCCAAGTTTTCCCGAAACAGCTCAACTCATGAAATAAGTTCAAAGACATTCACTTCGTGCCTTAGTACCAACGGTCCAGCCGTAGAAGGGTCAAGCCAACGCCTCACATGTGGCACGCCGTACTGCCCCAAACCCGAAGGTTCAAAGGGCAGTTCAAGACGGTCACATAATCGAGTTAAGGTTTGTTGTCTTCTAGAGGGTCCATCGAGTTACTTGCACTACTTAGAACGTCTTTAAACCACGGAAAAATCCAACACTTGGAAATTTCCCGACAGGGGAAAAGGTGGGTATTTATATCCGGTCGAACTTTTTAACATATTCAAAAATTATCCGGAAAGCCACACAGACAAAATTTGATAATTCGATCGAACATTCGAATCCCCAAAACAACCCAGAATATTCAACTCTTGAATTAATATTAAAAATTCCCAGGAAAGCCAGCACTGCTTAGTAGGAGTTACTGTGCAAAATTCAATGCACAAGGAGACATTTAGGCCGCGGAACCGCCGCATAAGCCATGCTTGTGCCGCGGAACCGCGGCTGTTGGATGGATTCAAGCTGTCGAATTTCACAGTAACTCTTAGATATTCCTGCTGATTTTTCTGCATATTTTTAATACGGAAAAACTCCAGATTTTGGAAAAAGTCCAGAGAGCATGTTTGTGTTAGGGTTTCGGGTTCGTTCGGGTTTCAAACTTCGTCTACGCATCGCCTAAGGCTCTAGCTAGGCTCTGATACCACTGTAGGGTTCTTAGGCACTCTCAAGAGGTCTCACAAGGCATCAACCATGCCAATTTCAAAATATTACGGTGCCGAGAAACCCTAATACGGATCGTTGGCTAGAAGTTTAGGCGAAAAAGAAACTAGTTAACAACTTAACTAAATGGTAAACGGAAATACAACCTTTGTAGATCCGGTTCTCCACCTCCATGGCTCCGCGATGAAGTCTCCTCGCTGTACAAATCGGATCTTGGGCTCTAGCGTCGGCTTCATCGGAGAAAAAGCGGGCTAGGTCATCGACGACGATGCCGAAGATGATCTACGTCGAGGCATCGCTAGATCAAGCTCCAACTTCACTAAGTCAAGAAAACTTGTGAAGGAAACACCCTATACTACTTGGCAAGAGGTAGAGGATGAAGAAATAGGAGGTGGGTTCACTTTAGAATTGGATTTCTCACTTATATGCTCAACTTTCCATTAATGAAGACAAGCTTTTTCTTCAAGTGAATTAAGAAGAAGAAGAAGCAAGAATATGATGAATCTTATGATAAGTTTTTTTCAAAAAGGAAATAAAATGAATACTTATCATAATGTAACCATGGTCAAGTGTAGAGAATAGACTAGGGTTAAGTGGAATTGTTAGGGTTAAGCATGAGACAAAATGGCGACTTAGTCAAAGCTTCATGAAGTTTCAAATACAAACAAAGAAAGCCACCATTTTTCTCTTTATGCAAATTATTTTCCAAAAAGAATAAAGAATAAATAAATAGATAATTAAAAGAAAACCCTAACCATTACACAACCATGGTTTAAACTTTACACATACACAAGTGAGCATGTATCATCAAACATGATACAAACTTGTGTACAAAAGTATATCACATATACAATGTGCACAATCCAAGTGAGAAAATCCATTTAAAGTGAACCAATACTAGTTAATGCAAAGGAATATATCAAATATATAATTATGCATTAAATCATTAAATCAACTCTTGATTTAACGATCCGGTCATATCGCATATAACCGACTAGTATCCAATGTATCGGCTTATCGAATCAATCCTCGATTCGATAACTAGGTTATATCGCATACAACCATTCGATACATTCATCGCGAGAATATAATACGGTATCACATACATGCATTATTCTCGGTCCCGCACATATCTCATATGCGCTCCTATTTCGTTTCGCTTGAGCCCGGAAACCTCTGTGTAGGACTCTAAAGACTCGTCAATACGCCGGCAGCAGGTGATGATCATATCAAACACCCACAAGCCGCAAGCGGTCTGCTAAACGTAACGGCCACCCGGGTATTGAGCGATGAGAAGATCGATGAGCAAGCCCGCTCACACTCCTGTGAATCCAACCAGTAACACTTACCGTACAGTCCGGTCTGATCGTCTGATATGTCGCATATCTCGCCTAGGGGTGGTAAACGTCAGACCCCAATAGCTCGATAAGTCGTGTCGATATGAGGTCTATAACAATTCGAGAAACTACTGGTAACACTTACCAGTAAATCTCAGCAACCCTGGCCAGGGATTTCCGGTTATAGCCAATCGAACACAGCGCAACATCAACTCCCTATACCGGGAGAGACGAATCCCCTCCTATCGCTCATTGCCTCCATGTGATTCGGGACTGTACCCAAAAACCACAGTTTTGCACGCCCTCTTGGACGTGGTAAGATGGAAATCAAAGCACAGTGGGAACCACACAAGACTCTATGACGATCTCGGGTCAACAGACTACTCTGTACCAGTGTCACCAGAGAACTGCCATCTGACGTAAGGTATAATACCATCTGGGAGTTCTCGGCGAGTCCGTCCAGTGTACCCAGTCTCCACTGAGAACCCGTATATCATCTCTAATGTCAAACACCAATGGATATGGGATCATCCATCGCCCATCTGTATGGGTCGAGAAGGTACACGCTAGTCTACTCTGGTATATCGATGCCCCATCTCGATACACCCACGACTAGGGACTTTCAAGGATGTACTTATGGACTACCATGTCCCCACTAGTATGATCCGCATCATAGTCCAGTTAGTCAATTACACATCCTAAGGGCTATACCAACATGTAACAGAGAGACAATCAATGTACAGGTTAAGGTAAAGAGCAACCAGATAGCATATTATCATGTCGAGCAAGAAAGTCCTCCCTATATATGTCCCTGCATCCACTACAATATACATCCAATGTACAGTAATGGCCTCTAGGGCATACATATAACTAACATTTGAGGCCTTTACTAGTTTTGCTAAAGAGGTCACTCCCGGTGAAGGGATCGTTGGCTCTTTCCTTATCGAATAAGGTGCAAGATATTTCACAAATACCGCTATGCAAAGTAAGAACTAGAAAAGAAATCAAAAGACAAACCGAGTTTGTAGCATCTGCCAGTTATTGCTAAAGAGGTCATTCCTGGTGAAGGGATCTCGTCTTTTTCCTTATCGAATAAGGTGCTGGATGTTCTACAAGGAACACCGCTATGCAAAGAAACAACTAAAGATACCTGTTTTTGAAAATTCGATTCCACAACATCTTTAGGTTTCTTTTATTCATTAATCTCATTAATGATGTCCCATGTATTATGCTTCCCAAGCATCATATATGAAACGAAATCAATAATATATAATATATATCACATATATATAATATAAGCATTCGTCTCAGGCAGTAATATGATCTCATCACAGAACATTGCAGCAGAAGATAACATATGAAATATTGGATATACTAGGACTCCCGTGTTTTATTTCGAGCCTGTATAAAAAATGGATTCCACGGTCGCGATGAATAGCCAATCCCACAACCCTAGACCCCTACGAGAGCGGTAAGCAACCCTACCAATTCTAGAGTTAGGAGACGCGGTCTCGACTCCTCGAGATGGTCTCCCACTGGACCCTAGAACCCGGTTACTTGTGCTCCCCGCCTTGGGTCTATCCTAATGCGGAAAAGTAAATAATATACAATGGTGACAACATCCTCAACCCAGAAGTGCTCCAATAAAAGTATATCACATACAATGAATTTTACATGAATGAAAAATAAAAACTCTCATCTCACATAAAACCCCCCGGCTATTCAAAACACGACGATCCAATATAAAATACCACAGCTGCACATAACATCACATGTCATTAACGTAAGTAAATATGCGTATCCCAATTGTTGTTGATGTATAGCAACGAAACCGGCGATACACCACATATTACACTTACGGTCGCAGAAAAGAAAGTGTAAAACTACAATAGTTGGAATCCGCAACCTTCTTAGACATCTCATGCCTAACCAAATGAATTCATTAGACATCGCATGCCTAGCAATTATAAACCCCGCATTTTAGTCTCAATATCGAAAACACTTTTCAATATCAAGTCGGGCAATTCAACAAGATTCCCGACATCCTGATCGAATGCTCGTCGGAAACTTTAGTAGACGGCCGCACCCCTGATGCCGACGACGAAGTGCACTAAGGTGGAACACCACTGCTGCGAGCACCCGAACGGATGCTTTTGGTGATGGGGTTCTCCTACAGTCACTTGGTCGGGGCTATGGGGCGTGGCTATCTATTAAGTTTACTCGGCGAGTATACGCGTACGCTACGTGATTGCGACGGACTTTTGATCATATCAAAATCCCGTGGCAGCCGATCAAATGAGACTAAAAACTGCTAGATTTATAACATTCAAATTAGTTATCTCATAACTACTTATGGATTCCAAATATTGTATCACATTCCAGATAAATAGACAATGTTAAATTTTCCGATCGAATAAACAAACACCCAAGATTTCCCAAATAGTTCTCAACACTTGAAATTAGTTTAAAATATTCCATCACATGCCACAGTACCAATGGTCCAGCCGTAGAAGGATCAAACCAACGCCTCACATGTGGCAACGCCGTACTGTCACAAACCCTAAGGTTTAGAGGCGGTTCAGACGGTCACATAATCGAGTTAAGATTTTAGTTCTTCTAGAGGGTCCACCGCGTTACTTGCATGACTGTGAATGTTCTTTAACTAAGGAAAAAGTCCAACACTTGGAAATTTTCCGGCAGGGGAAAAAGTGAGATATTGATATCCGTTCGAGCTTTTTAACACATTCTAAATTACCCGGAAAAACATAAACGATGTTAAACTTTCCGATTGAATCAATGAGTTCCTAATAAATCACAGGAAGCTCAACACTTGAGTAGAACTAAAAATTCTCAGAAGCATGAAAAAGTACCCAAGAATAAAACCCTGAAATATTAACCCCCAACTCCTAAATATGGCCGCGGAACCACCGCCAAACGCATGGTTTGGCCGCGGTTCCGCGGTGACTTAATGGAGTTATGGCTTCGTACTTCACAGTAATTCTTATAATTCCCTGCATGATCTTCTGAGCATTTTTAGTACGAAAAATTTTAACTTTTGAAAAAATTTCCAGAAACTAGGATTTATCGGGGTTTCGGAGTTCGATCGGACTTCAAACTTCGCCTACACATCACTAAATGCTTTAACTTGTCTCTGATACCACTGTAGGGTTGGCTTAGCACCTTGTGAAGGTTTTGGCAAGCATCAAACATGCTACTTTAAATTTTTTTGGGTGCTAAACAAACCCTAACCAAGATCTTAACTAGAGGATTAAGCAAACAAGCATGTTAAACACTTTAACATCTAAGAGTCAGGGATTACAACCTTTGCAGTCCGTTCCTTCACTTCATAAGCTCCGTGTTGAGGTCCCTTCGCTGCGATCATCAAGTACCCGAACTCTTGAGAGGCTCCATGAAGAGAAAGATGCAAGCTTGCTTCCAATTTTCAACAACTAAGATGATCTACCATGAAGAATCTCAAACCCAAGCTCATGCTTCACTAATCAAGTATTAGCAAAGCAAACACCCTAATCTAAGTGGCTAGAATAGATGAGGATGATGAAGTAGGAATTTAGCTCTCATTTATTTTCTTTATCTCACTCATTTTCATCACTTATGAAAAAGCTAGAAAGCTTTTTCATCAAAAGAAGAAGCAAGAAGAAGAAGAATATGTTTTATGATGAATAATGAATTATTTTGTGAGGTTAGAATTGCAACCATGGGTTAAGAATGAAGACTTAACCCTTGTAGAGATTTAACTGTGGTGAAGGGTTTGGGTTTGGTTAAGAAATATCTTTACAAAATATCTGAGCTTAAAACAAAAATAAAGCTTCTAGAAGCTTCATGAAGGCTTCATCCAAGCTTAACCCTAATCCAAACCCTAACCATGTTTAAATTCCACAAAACATGTTGCATTTGTAACCTTAACTTGTTACAATATTATATATCACATATACAATATATTTTGTAACAAAATAAAATAATACAATTAATATATATCACATATATATCAATGTATTATCCAAGTGAGAAAAAGAATCTTTAAGTGAGCTTATATTAGTTAATATAACTTAATATATTACATATATAATTATACATTAAATTATCGAATCAACACTTGATCCGATAATCCGGCTATATCGCATATAACTGACTAATATAATCTGTATCAGTTCATCGAACCAACAGTTGATCCGATGATCCGTCTATATCACATATACCCGGCCGATATCTCATATCGCGAGAAACTAATACGGTATCACCTACTCGTATTATTCTCGGTCCCGCACATATCACATATGTGCTCCTACTCCGTTTTGCCTGAGCCAGGAAACCTCTGTGTTGGACTCTAAAGAATCGTCAATACGCCGGTAGTAAGTGATGATCATATCAAACACCCTCAACCTGCAAGCGGTCAGCTAAACGTAACAGCCACCCCGGTATTGAGCAATCAGAAGATCAACAAGCAAGCCTATACATTCTTCTGCGAATCCAACCAGTAACACTCCCGTACAGTCCGGTCTCTTCGTCTGATATGTTGCATATCTAGTATAGGGGTGGTAAACGTCAGACCCTAATAACCGATAAGTCTTGTCGATATGAGGTCCATAACAATTTGAGAAACTACTGATAACACTTACCAGTAAATCTCAGTAACCTAGGCCAGGGATTTCCAGTTATAGCCAATCGAACACAGCGCAACATCAACTCCCTATACCGGGAGAGACGAATCCCCTCCTATCGCTCATTTCCTCCATATGACTCGGGACTGTACCCAAAAGACACCATTTTACACGCCCACTTGGACGTGGTTATATGGAAATCAAAGCACAGTGGGAATCACACAAGACTCTATGACGATCTCGGGTCTACAGACTAACCTGTACCAGTGTCACCAGAGAACTGCCATCTGACGTGAGGTATATACCATCTGGGAGTTCTCGGCGAGTCCATCCAATGTACCCAGTCTCCACTGAGTACCCATATACTTTCTCTGATGTCAAACACCAATGGATATGGGACCATCCATCGCCCATCATATGGGTCGAGAAGCGTATACGCTAGTCTACTCTGGTATATCGATGCCCTGTCTCGATACACCTACGAATACGAACATTTGAAGGATTTACTTAGCGACTACACTGTCCCCACCAGTATGATCTGCATCATAGTCCTGGTAGTCAAGTACTCATCCTAAGGGCTTTATCAACATGTAACATAGAGACAATCAGAGTCTATGTTAAGATAAAGAGCAACCAGATAGTATACTATCTTGTTGAGCAAGAAAGTCCTCCCTATATATGTCCAAGCATCCACTACAATATACATCGTATGTACAGCAATGGCCTCTAGGGCATACATATCACTAACAATCTCCCACTTGCACTAGGGCTATCTGTTGTAGTATCGCATACCCAACAATCAGCTGTAGTTGAAGTATCTCATACTCAACCATCCCATAAAAGTCTCTACTGGGAAATAGCCTTTGTGAGTGGATCCACGTTGTTTTCCTCTGTATCTACTCTCCCAACCTCGATCTCCCTAGAGATCAACCATCTCCATAATGAGGTGATACTGCCTAAGAATATGTCTGGATCACAGATGGGACGGGGGTTCCTAGGCCTAAGCCACAACTCTATTGTCACACAATGGTAGGAACGAAGTTCATCTTATGAACTTATATATGTCCAGACTGTCTCTTTGGTAGCATCCTTAGTAATGAGGTATCTTGCCTTTAATCGTCTAGTATGTCACGGTATCTAATTTGGAACTCTTCCAACATACCGTCCCTCCACTGAGGGTAAAGACAATGCCTGTGACTGACATTCAGTCGTCCTTATCACCCTGGAACCTTTCCAGTGATTCTCCCCAGGATCGATTGATACCATCTCACTTCTAACACACCGCCCCTCCATTGAGGGTAAAGACAAATCCCGAGTGCGACTTAGAGTCGTCCTTATCATTTTGGAAGCTCGAATCGGTAAAGGACTCTACCTGGAGTTCTCCGTTATCATACACCAAGAACATCTCCTTAGTCCTGTGCAATTACTTGAGAATGTTCTTCACAGCTGTTCAGAGACTCTCTCCAGGATCTGCTTGATACCGACACACTACACTTAGTGAGTATACTACATCGGGTCTGGTACATAGTATCGGATACATGATAGAGCCTACTGCCGAAGCATAGGGTATCCCTTGCATGCGAGCTCTCTCCAAATCAGTCTTGGGAGACATCTCTTTGGAAAGAGTGAGTCCAGAGATCGTGGGTTGGTTCCCACGCTTGGATTCTTCCATACTAAACCTCTTTAGGATGGTGTCAATGTACCTGGATTGGGACAATCCCAGTATCCATTTAGATCTATCTCTATAGATCCTGATTCCCAGTATGCAGGAGGCATCACCTAGATCTTTCATCGAGAATCTTTGTGATAAGAAGAGCTTGACCAAGTGCTGCATAGAAACATCATTTCCTATCAAGAGTATGTCATCCACATACAATACGAGGAAGACAACCTTACTCTCTGCAACCTTGTTGTAAATACAAGGTTCATCTATATTTTTGATGAAGTCAAACTTTTTTACTACAACATCAAAACAGATGTTCCAACTCCGCGATGCTTTCTTTAACCCGTAAATGGATTTAAGCATCTTGCACACCTTTCCGCTGCTCCCACTATCTATGAAGCCCTTTGGCTGAGTCATGTACACGCACTCTTCTAAATCACCATTTAGAAAGGCGGTCTTAACATCAATTTGCCATATTTCGTAGTCATGGTATGCAGCAATGGCAAGTAAGATCCAGATGGACTTAAGCATAGCCACTGAAGAAAAGGTTTCGTCATAATCCACACCTGGTCGTTGATGAAATCCCTTTGCAACAAGTCTAGCTTTGAAAGTCTCAACTTTTCTATCTACACCAAGTTTCTTCTGAAAGATCCATTTGCTCCCAATGGGTTTTACCCCTTCAGGAGCAACTTCCAAAGTCCATACTTTGTTGGTGTACATGGATTCCATCTCATATCGCATTGCATCCAGCCACTTCACAGAGTCACCACCCGTGATGGCCTGCTCGAAACTAGTCGGGTCATCATCTTCCATGATGCAATCCTCGCTCCCACCATCAACGAGAAAACCGTAGTATCTCTCAGGTGGATGAGAAACCCTACTAGATCGGCGGAGAGGTTGGGGTTCGTCGGGAACTACTGAATCCTCTGGTTCCAACAAATCATTAGTTATAGTTTGTGGCGCTGGAAGCTCTTCCAGCTTTACCTCTTTTCCACTAATTTCTTTTGCAAGAAATTCCTTCTCTAAAAAGGTGGCATATTGAAAAACAAACACTTTTTGTTCTTCAGCGTGGTAGAAAAAGTATCCTTGGGAATTTTTAGGATATGCCACAAACATACAAAGAATTGATCGTGCCTCGAGTTTGCCCGGATTTTTCCTTTTGACAAAGGCCGGACAACCCCATATCTTAACTCGTTTAAGATACGGTCTCTTCCCACTCCATATCTCATATGGTGTGGTAGGTACAGATTTAGACGGAACTTGATTCAATAGGTATGCGCTGTCTCAAGCGCATAACCCCAGAAGGAAATATGTAACTCAGCATTGCTCATCATAGAGCACCATATCTAATAGGGTGCGATTCCTCCGCTCCGATACACCGTTGTGCTGTGGTGTATAAGGAGAAGTAAGCTGAGAGAAAATCCCATTCTCTTTTAGATAATCCAGAAAATCATTGCTTAAGTATTCTCCTTCTCGATCAGATCAAAGGATCTTAATACTTTTGCCCGTTTGGTTCTCTACTTTGTGCTTATATTCTCTAAATTTCTCAAAAGCTTCAGATATGTGTTTCATCAGGAACACAAGTCTGTATCTTGAGAGATCGTCAGTGAATGTAATGAAGTAGGGAGAACCGTTCCTGGCGTGTGTAGACATGGGACCGCATACATCACTATGTACCAGTCCTAAGAGTTCTGTAACTCTTTCTCCGTATCCAATAAACGGAGTTTTGGTCATCTTGCCTTTGAGACATGACTGGCAAGTGTCATAAGATGATAATTCGAACGGATTCAAATATCCACCCTTATGTAACTTAGCTAGCTCTGTCGCATTGATATGACCAAGTCTACAATGCCATAAGAAGGATTCGTTCATTTCTGAACTCTTCCTCTTGTGTGTGTTTTGTATACTAAGGACTGTATTTTGATTGAGAACGTATATGCCATTATGTAACGAGCCTGAACCAATCAACTTTTGATTTAGGAAGATGTTCATAACATTATCCTGTATTACAAAATTATATCCTTCTTTACTTATTACCACAACTTTGATTTTAAGAGGTGCTAAGCAAACTTAATTAGGAATCGAACTAGAAATATTGAGTAACAACTAATAGTATCACATACTAAAGTTATTATGTCACTAAGTGGTGAGACTATAACCTTTGTAGACCTCCTTGAGTGACTCCTTGGATCTCCTAAAGTTTGGAACGGCTCACTTGAACACTTCCGAGTGCACGACGATCCACCCGAAGTCCTTTACTCAAAGCTTGTTGCTTCACTTGTTCTTTCAAATCCGTGGAGCAAACACCCTACACAAAAGAGCTAGAGATGTGTAGGATAATGAAGTGGTTTATGTTCTCATTTAAAAACCCTCTCCTTTTCTTTTCCTCACTCTAAACAAATCTTAAAAGAGATTGAAGAAGGAGGAAGATGAAGATGGCAAAGATTTTTTGAAGATAATGATAATTCTTATGTTTTAAAAATAAAACAAAAGGATATATATATGTGAGACACTCTCACAACAAACCATGGTTAATATAAATATCTAGATATTTTGTGATGAGTTAAAGAACAAAGGAAATTAATCATGGGTTAGTCAATGGTTAAACAAAGAAGAGTGTGGAAGCTATGAGTCATTTGTAAAGAAATGAGTCATTAGTTAATTTCCTTTATCTTTTATCTTAAAACAAAAATCTATATATTAATATGAACCATGTGAGTCTTGCATTGCCATCTTCAATATATCAACAACCATGATACATATGCATGTATGTATGTGTGTATACACATCAACATGTACATATACATGCATGCATCCATCAAAAGAAAAGGGTTTAATAAAAGTGAGCTAAAAGTCATTATTAAATCAAAATTTGATTTAATAAACCGGTCATATCACATACGAACCGACCGATAGTAAACACCCGATTAACATACGGTATCTCATACATGTATTTAATCGAGCTCCCGCGCATATCTCATATGCACACCACATCGTTTTGCCTGAGCTAGGAAACTTCTGTATAGGACTCTAAGACTCATCAATACGCCGGCAGTAGGTGATGATCACATCAAACACCTACAAGCCGCAAGCGGTCAGCTAAACGTAACGGCCACCTGGGTATTGAGCGATCAGAAGAAGAAAAAGCGAACCTGTCAAAACTCTCGTCAATCCAACTGGCAACACATACCGTACAGTCCGGTCTCTTCGTCAGATATGCTGCATATCGAGTCTAGGGATGGAATCGTCGACCCCAATAACTCAATAAGTCATGCCGGTATATGGTCTACAACAGATCGAGAAACTATTGATAACATTTATCAGTAATATCTCAGCAGCCCTGGTCAGGGACTTTCTGTTATAGCCAATCGTGCACAGCACAACATCGACCCCCAATACAGGGAGAGACGAAACCCCTCCTATCGCTCATTGCCTCCATATGCCTCAGGACTGTACCCAAAATCCACCTGTTTGTACGACTCAGTAGAGCCGTAGTAGGGTGGAGATCAAGATACAGTGGGAGGACACACAAGACTCTATGGCGATCTCGGGTCTACAGACTAACCTGTACCAGTGTCACCTGAGAACTGCTATCCGACGTATGATATAATACCATATAGGAGTTCTCGGTGAGTCCGTTCAGTGTACCCAGTCTCACTGAGCACCCGTATACAATCTTTGATGTCACCACACCAGACGGATATGGGATCATCCATCGCCCATCATATGGAACAAGAATAGTATACGCTAGTCCACATTAGAATATCAATGCCCTGTCTCGATATACCTACGACTAGGAACATTTCAAGGATATGCTTATAAAAACAGGTGTCCCACTAGTATGATCCACATCATAATCCCAGTAGTCAAGCTGATATCCTTAGGGCTTTATCAACATGTACCAAATGAATAAAAACATGATCAAGTGAACATATGATAAAGAGAAACCAGATAGCATACTATCATGTCGAGCAAGACTGTCCCCTGAATATATATATATATATATATATATATATATACACACACACACACACATCAGTACATACACTATCATATAATGGCCTCTAAGGCATACATATATCCAACAATCTCCCACTTGCACTAAGGCCAATTATTGGCGTATCTCATACCCAACATCTCAAAAAGTCGCTCATGTTGCGGCTGAGGGAGGGCCTTGGTGAATGGATCTGCAGTGTTGTTCTTTATATCTACTCTCTTAATCTCGATCTCGTTGCAATCAACTATCTCCCGGATCACGTGATATCGCCTCAGGATGTGTCTGGACTTCTGATGGGACCTGGGCTCTTTGGCCAACGCCATAGCCCCATTATTGTCACAATACAAAGGTATTGGATCAATAATGGTTGGAACTACTCCTAGCTCCGAGATGAACTTTCTTATCCAGACGGCTTCCTCGGCAGCATAATTTGCAGCAATGTACTCAGCTTCCATCGTTGAGTCTGCAACGGTATCCTATTTGGAACTCTTCCAACTTACCGTCCCTCCATTGAAGGTAAATGCAAACCCTGAGATAGACTTGCTGTCATCCTTGTCACTCTGGAAGCTTGAATCGGTAAAGGTCTCCATTTGGAGATCCCCGTTATCATACACCAAGAACAATTCTTTAGTCCTTCGTAAGTACTTAAGAATGTTCTTCACAGCAGTCCAGTGATTCTCCCCTGGTTTTGACTGATACCTGCTTACTACACTAAGTGCATAAGCTACATCAGGGCGTGTACACAACATCGCATACATTATCGATCCTACGGACGAAGCATAGGGAATAATGCTCATGTGAGCTCTCTCTTTATCAGACATTGGGCAATCTTCCTTAGAGAGAGTGACTCCGTGGCAAGCGGGTAAGGCACCCCGCTTGGAGTCTTCCATACTAAACCTCTTTAGGATGGTGTTGATGTACTTGGTTTGGGACAATCCCAATAACCGTTTGGATCTATCCCTATAGATCCGTATGCCCAATATGTACGTGGCATCACCCAGGTCCTTTATGGAGAACCTTTGTGATAAGTATGATTTGACCGACTGTAGCATAGGAATGTCATTTCCCATCAGAAGTATGTCATCCACGTACAATACGAGGAATGCGACATTTCTCCCTACAGTCTTCTTATAAACACAAGGTTCGTCTGGATTTTTGATGAAATCAAACTCTTTGATAGCATCATCAAAACATATGATCTAACTCCGTGATGCCTGCTTTAATCCATAAATGGATTTAAGCAACTTACATGCTTTTCCGCTACTCCCACTGTCAATGAAGCCCTCTGGCTGATCCATATAAACGCATTCATCTAAATCACCATTTAGAAATGCAGTTTTAACGTCCATCTGCCAGATTTCATAGTCATAGTGAGCACCAATAGCAAGTAGGATCCGAATGGATTTAAGTATGGCTACCGGACAGAAAGTCTCATCATAGTCCAAACCTGGTCTTTGATGAAAACCTTTCGCCACCAACCTTGCCTTATAGGTCTCCACCTATCCACCTACACCGATCTTTCTTTTAAAGATCCATTTGCAGCCTACAGGTTTTATCCCGGAGGGTACATCCTCCAAAGTCCATACTTTGTTGGTGTACATAGACTCCATTTCGGATCTCATGGCATCCAGCCATTTCATAGAGTCACCACTCGTGATAGCTTGATGAAAACTGGCAGGATCATCATCATCCATGATGCAATCTTCTCTATCACCATCAATGAGAAAACCATAGTATCTCTCCGGTAGGCGAGAAGTCCTACCAGATCTACGGAGTAGCTGAGGTTCATTAGATTCTGTTGCAACATCAATTTCTGCGAAGTCGTCATTTGTAACTTATGTTTCTAGAACTTCTTCTAGATCTACCACATTGCCATCAGCAACATTTGGAAAAATCTCATTTTCTAAAAATGTGGCATACTGAGAAACAAACACCTTTTGTTCCTCCTTGTGGTAGAAAAGATACCCAAACGAAAGTTTTGGATATCCCACACAAATACATTTGACCGATCGTGTCTCGAGTTTGTCTGGATTCTGCTTTTTGACAAAAGCCGGACAACCCCAAATCTTAATTCGTTTAAGAGATGGTTTCTTCCCATACCATATCTCATATGGAGTGGTAGACACGGTCTTGGTTGGAACTTTGTTTAACAGAAAAGCTACAGTTTCCAATGCATGCCCCCAAAATGAGAGGGGTAACTCAGAATCACTCATCATGGATCGTACCATATCTAATAGGGTATGATTCCGGAGCTCTGACACACCGTTGTGCTGTGGTGTGTAAGGGGGAGCGAGCTGAGAGAGAGAATCCAATTCTCTTTTAGGAAGTCCAAGAACTCAGTACTTAAGTACTTACCACCTCGATCTGATCGAAGTATCTTGATTCTCATTCCTGTTTGGTTTTCTACTTCAAGTTTGTACTCCTTGAATTTCACGAAAGCTTCAGAGTTATGCTTTATCAAAAAAACATGACCGAATCTTGAGAAATCATCAGTAAAAGTTATGAAGTAAGAAAAACCGCCTCTTGCATGTGTAGACATTGGCCCACATACATCACTATGTATGAGGCCTAGGAGCTCAGTAGCTCTTTCTCCGTGTCCAGTAAACGGAGTTTTGGTCATTTTACCTTTGATACAAGACTGGCAAGTTGCATAAGATTTATACTCAAAAGAATTTAAATATCCATCTTTATGAAGCTTGTTTAGTCTTGTTTCATTAATATGACCAAGTCTACAATGGCAAAGAAAAGCTTCATTTATATATGAAAATTTTCTTTTATTTGTGTGTTGAATGTTGAAAACTGTGTGTTGATTAAGGATGTATATCCCGTTATTTATGTAAGTCGATGTATTACACCCCACGAGTTGCGGGGAGGCAGAAATAAGAAAAACAATCTTTTTCTTTAAACTAACATCGACTAACCAAAAGGATCTTTGCTAAACTATAACTAACACTATCATACGAGTAATTAGCTACTATGAAAGAAGATTATACCTAATGAACCAAGTCCTTCTTCTTCTCGTTAATCACCTCCTCGTCGGCCTCCTCTTTGTAATAGACGATCCACCCGAGAGCTTCTACTCCAAGCTTTGCCTCTAATCTTGAGGTAACTAGGTTACTCTAATTGCTAATCAAAGTCATCTAGGGAATATAGAGTATGATTATGGATTAATGAGTATTGCTAATCCTTGATCTCAACACATAAGAGGTTAGGATTAGGGTTTGAAGAGAGAGAGAGAGCTTGAGGAGAGAGAAGGTGAGAGTGAGAATCAAATGAAATAATGATATCATTTGAATATATGAAGCATAATAATTTATTAAATGAGTAAATCAAATGATTTATCAACCATGCTTTATTTATTCATTATGTGTGATTCATCTCACGAGTCATTAGTCATTAAATGCACCATTAACTACAGGAATGAATCATACAAATGAGTCACAAAATCAATAAATGCAAATGCCACCTTAGCCCACAAGTCATCATCCTTCTAGAAGCTTCTCGCCAAATTATGAGAATGCCCCTTCTATCCGTGAAACACGGAAAAACTTTACACTGTATAAATCCAATAATCCGATACTAGAATCTGGCTTAAACCAAAGCCGGCTAGTAAAAACTGTCCGAACATCGTACGTGCGTAAAAACACTTATGCGTCCGAACCCTTGTCGTAAAACCATACGACCTCTATATCGTTTCGCCCGGAGCAGGGAAACTCTCTGTGTGGGACTCTAAAGACTCGACTACTACGCTGGCAGTGGGTTTAACTACAGACCGCAAGCGGCACTAGCTGTACGTAACAGTCCCCAGGTAGATGTCGATAAGAAGGCTGATGAGGAAACCCATCCGAACTTCTACTGAGCCTGATGTAACAATCTCCGTACAGTCCGGTCTGTTCGTCTAAGACTATCGTATATCGGGCCTAGGGGGCGGCAAGCGTCAGTCCCGTAAAAGCGGTATAAGTCGTGTCGGAGCATAGCCCATTACACCTTGAGAAACTAGTGGAAAACCTACCAGTAAATCTCGCTTGCCCTGGCCAGGGACTTTGCATAATGGCTCTCTGACACAGCGCGATATCAACTCCCAATACCGGGAGAGACGAATCCTGTCTAACCGCTACTGCCTCCAAGTGCTTCGGGACTGCACCCAACTGCTACCTGTTTCCACGACTCCTTTGAGCCGTGGTAGGGTAGCAATCTAAGAATAGTGGGAACACACTCGAGGCGAAGCAGCAGTGTCAAGTCTGCGGACTATGCTGTACTCATGTCACCTGGGAACTGTTAACTGACGACGGGTATAATACCAACCAACAGTTCCATGCGAGTCCTGTCCGGTGTACCCGTAACCCAACGAACACCTGTATAGTATCTCCAGTACGACGTACTAATGGCTGTGGGACAGACCATCTCCCCAACTGGGATGAGAAGCGTACACACTAGTCTACTCCGGAGTATCGATGCCCTGTCTCGATAATCCTACGACTAGGGACCTGAAAAAGGATGTGTTTGTAGACTACCCAGCCCCCACTAGTGTGACTGCCATCACAACGCTGGTAGTTAAGCAAGATCCTAAGGGCTCTATCATTACGTACACACATATTAAGATAGATAAAACCAAGTAGCATACTACCATGTTTAGCAAGACTGTTAATATAACTGTGAATATCCCAAGCTTCCATTAAGTAATATACAGGCTAGTATGATACAATAATGGCCCCTAGGGCATATACACTAAAAATCTCCCACTTGCACTTAGGGCCATGTACTAACATATCGAAGACCGATCATCTCGAGTAACCTCTCGAACTGAATCTGAGGTAAGGCCTTTGTGAATGGATCATCAATGTTCTCATCTGTAGCAACTCTCCGGACCTCGATCTCCTGGCGATCTTTGATCTCCCTGATCAGGTGATACCGCCTTAAGATGTGTCTGGACTTTTGATGGGACCTGGGTTCCTTTGCTAAAGCTATAGCTCCGTTGTTGTCGCAATACAGCGGTATTAGATCAACAACGGTAGGAACCACCTAAAGTTCTGTTAGGAACTTCTTTATCCAGACCACTTCTTTTGCGGCATCGCAAGCAGCAATATACTTCGCTTCCATTGTCGAGTTAGCAACGGTGTCCTGCTTGGAACTCTTCCATCACACCGCCCCTCCATTGAGGGTAAAGACATAACCTGACATGGACTTGGAGTCATCATTATCACTCTGGAAGCCGGAATTAGCAAAGGCCTCGATCTTGAGGTCTTTTCCGCCGTAAACCAAGAACATCTCTTTAGTCCTTCTTAGGTACTTAAGAATGTTCTTCACTGCTATCCAGTGCTTCTCCCATAGGTCCGACTGATACCGGCTTACCACGCTCAGTGCGTAAGCTACATCTGGTCCGGTGCACAACATCGCATAAATTATAGAGCCTACCGCAGAAGCGTAGGTTATAATAGACATGCGATCCGTTTCCAAATCTGTCACGACCCGAATATTTTGACTCGTGACCGGCACTTAACCACGCAACGTCTACAGGCGTAACGCGACTAAGTAAGCCGAACCCAGAAATGAAAACCCTTTAAAAGTAGTGAGTGTCGAAAACATTTAATTAAAATATTTAGAAAACCTTAAATAGTTCAATAAGTTCTTTTTAAGTTAAGTTATCATTTAAATAATTTTTGGCAGCATTTCGTTTGTAAAAGTAACCCCGAAATCGGGTACAAAACAGGATATAAGTGAAAATGATAAATAATGAAATAAAGCATCCCCAAACGGGAGCAATCACGCCCAACGGCGGAAACCATCATCATAAGAGTAATATACAACGCCGTAGCGAAGAAATGAGAAATAAGTAAAAACATCACAGAATACTAAAAGCTGCATATATAAGTCGGCTCCCACGAGCTCGACACCAGAATACAAATAATATACATCATCGTCCTCACACTGTCTCTAAGTCCAGTACATATATGGTAGATGGAGAATACTAGATAAAAAAGTGTGTACAATAAAAGTAACCAGATACCACAACCCACCTAACAGCAAAACAGCTCTCGCACCAACTGTAGTGGTATCTGTAGCCAAAAGATGTAAGAAGACAGCCTGCCGCGACTACTCTGAGGGGCAACCTGCAAATACTGTGGCACAATGGGGGTGAGTAGCCAACTCGTGAATAGAGATAACATATAAAGGTAATCGCGAGTGTGCACGTGCTGCGCTACTCTATCAAACGCCAGCAGATAAGTCTATATGCGATAAGTAGTATGTGCATAATCATGCAAGTGCTCTGTCAGGTGAAATAAATACAGGATGAGATGAATAATAATAAATGCTGAGCATGGGATAAATAACATCTACACGGAATATCAACGTGGAAAAATAATCGGTGCCCAACACTGCACCCAAATCCTAAATAAACTCAGGCGCCGGCACTCCCATCGGCCTTCAAATCCTGTAAATCCCTTAGAATCATGAGTGCTCAACATCGGCACTCAAATATCATAATACTCGTGTCCAGCATCGACACGCAAATCCTCATATATCGGGCTCCGTTAGTCCGGATCACCCCACGGGCTCCGTCTGCGGTATCGGCCCTCGGCCCCGGCAGCACGGGTCATCCCGCATCCATCTATCGACTCTGGTCAGTATCCTCCGGATAACCGCCAGGTCCAACCAATCACCGGTAGGTACTCGCCAACCAGCCAGGCTCATCGTCTACTCCACGAAAAACATTTCTCGCCCCGGGGAACCATACCGGGTCCACCACGAACCCGCAAACGGATCATCCAACTCCTCGAATCGGGTTTCAAGCACACGTCTCAGCACCGAGAAAACGCGTGGTGGATGCACCAAAATATCATATCAAGAGGAACCGGGTTTGCAAGTAGTGCATCTTTTCTTAAATAACCCTACGGTCCTCAAAACCAGAAATCACATGAAATCCAACACCAATGAGTAAATCAAAATGCGATGTGCTATGTACATCAAGCCATAATATAGGTAAAAGGGAGAAACCGCTTTTTAAAATAGTTTCAATTTTTCAAAGACATCATGCGGCTCCTAATTTCTATGAAAATCATATTGAATCATATGTAAGATGAACTACAGTATAAAGATCATGGCAATTCTACAGTGAGTGTCATGGCAATTACTAACGGTGTGTGTGTAACATGCAGATTAGTGCTCGTGCAACATGAACTGTTAGTAATAGTGCGGTGTTCTATCAATTCTAAATTTATATACATATATATCAGGGAATGCGGTATGCAACTGACAGTAGCCATGTAGGAAAATGCAATATGTAGATATAAGGTTCTATCAGCCCTGACGCATAACGCTATGCGGGCGATACCCCCGTAGATGTTAAATCTACTCACCGTAGTCTCACGCTAAGTGTAGCCGACGACTTGTTTCCCCTTCTTCGTGGCGTCCGTCGCACTCGCCTGCGAACCTAGAATTACACAATATATCACACATAAGCTCAAATGTACAAAAACACGCCATTTAAAGTCACACTAGAAACCCGCGTCGCAAACCAAGCGCGCGTGTGCGCGATACGCTAAAACATGTGATTACGAGCCTGAAGCTACCCCGACGCATCGCGATACGTAGAACACCCCAAAGCCACACACGTAACACGTGTAAAATACGGAAAATAAGGTAATAGATCCCAGATTTTTATACAGAAATGTTATTACAAAAATATATATACCATAGGATTACACATAGTAGCAGACACCAATCACCCCAAACCCCAACCCACAACACCCCCATCTGGCCGCAATTTGCGGCCAGAATGTATTTTTTCGGTGGCCTGGGTAGGGAGATGGGTTCCCGGGTTTTGTTTGTGCACTCTATACCCCATATACATGCTAGAGTAATTACAATTTCAATCTGAAGCAACTCGGGTAGCAACAGATTCAACAGAGCCCAATTTCAAGTTAAAAACCACATTTTTGCACTAAAAAGATATATTAGGGTATATTTGTGAAATCTGAAACAAACCCAAGTCTAGAACCACACTAATATCACATTACCAAGCAAAGCAAGCTATAAAAAGGTTAATTTTAACATATCATCACTAAATCCCTTCAATAGCACTAAAATTGCACAAAAATGTGATATTTTGCTAGAAATAGTACAAGATATGAAATAGGGTGCTAGGTGTGAGATAATTACCTTCCAAAAATTCTATAGAACTCAATTTCCAGCCTTTTCCCCCTCAAGCCACTGACTTGACACCAAGATCCCCCAAAAGAGCCATTTTTCCAAGATTTTTGTGAAGGGAAGTGGGATTTTTGTGTAGGGTTTGTGTAGAGATCAAAGAGAAGTGAACAGAAGAAGAAGAGATGAAGAAAATGCTATGTTTTCTGCTGGAATTCTGCAGGGATTTCAGAAGAGAGGAAGAGAGAAAAGAGAGAGAGAAAAATGGGTCTAAAAGTCAAATTTCTCACCTAACACCATGCTTCTATTTTCTATTTGGATTTTGAATTTTAAAAAGGGTTTTGATTTGGTAAAAGGGTGGGGAATAAAAATGAACCATGCAAGAATGAAATAAAATGGTTAACATGTTACACTTTTTAACCAAGTCACAAAATTGGTTAAGTGTGCATGTGTACACTAACGCAAAGAAAATTTCCCAATTAGGGTAAACCCGAATAAAAATAATTAATAACCCTATAAGTATATATAAATATATATATAAAAATACACACAATTGCTAATTAGCGCGAAAACATCCTAAACGAATTTCAAGGCATTACAATCTACCCCCCTTAAAGAAATTCGGTCCCCGAATTTAAAAATCTGACTACACGTACCTTCGAAAAGATGGGGATACCTCTTCCTCATCCCGCTCTCGGTCTCCCAAGTGACCTCCTCGCTGCTCGGACCACGCCAAAATACCTTGACAGACGGTATCACTTTCGACCTCAATTTCTTCACTTGTCGATCCAAGATGATCACCGGCTGCTCTGCATAGGAAAGGTCGCGCTCAAGCTGGATCGTCGGGTGCTGAATTGCATGCGAAGGATCATGAAGATACTTGCGGAGCATCGAAACGTGAAATACGGGGTGCACATCTGGGAAACTGGGCGGAAGGGCTAATCGATACGCAACCGCACCAACACGCTCAAGGATCTCGAAGTGGCCCACATATCGGGGACTAAGCTTCCCCTTCTTCCCAAATCTCATCACACCTTTCATTGGGGAGACCCTCAAGAAAACATGATCACCAACAGAAAAATCAAGTCTGCGCCGACGACGGTCCGCATAAGATCTCTGCCTACTCTGGGCTGCTCTCATCCTATCGCGAATCAACTGGATCTTCGCGGTCGTCTCCTCAACAATCTGTGGCCCTAAGATACTTCTCTCACTGAGCTCTGTCCAACAGGTGGACGATCTGCATCTCCTCCCATAAAGAGCCTCAAACGGTGCCATCTGAATGGTCTTCTGGTAGCTGTTGTTATAGGAGAACTCTACTAAGGGTAAATGATGGTCCAAGCTACCTCCAAAGTCTAAGACGCATGCTCTGAGCATGTCCTCGAGAGTCTGAATAGTCCGCTCTGACTGTCCGTCGGTCTGCGGATGAAATGCTGTGCTGAAACTCAAGCGGGTGCCCAAAGCCTCCTGAAGCCTCTGCCATAGTCGGCTGGTAAACTGGGTGCCTCTGTCGGACACGATACATGTCGGAACCCCGTGCAGCCGTACAATCTCGTCGATGTAAATCTGGGCATACTGAGCAAATCCGAAAGTCGTCTTCACTGGTAGAAAGTGAGCCGCTTTCGTCAAACGATCCACGATCACCCAGATGGAGTCATACCCTCGACTAGTCCTGGGTAGACCCATAATGAAGTCCATAGAAATCTGTTCCCATTTCCACTCCGGAATGGGTAATGGCTGTAGCTCTCCCGCGGGCCTCTGGTGCTCGGCCTTGACTTGCTGACATGTCAGGCATCTCGACATGAAATCTGCGATGTCCCTCTTCATACCGTCCCACCAGTAAACATCTCTCATATCGTGGTACATCTTGGTGGAACCTGGATGAACACTGTACACCGATTGATGTGCCTCCTCAAGAATCTCACACCGCAGTCCCTTAGCATCTGGTACGCACAGTCTAGTCCCAAATCGTAGTATCCTCTGATCATCAATCACGAACTCGGAAAACCTGCCCTGTCTAATCTGTGTCCTGATCTCTGAACATCGGTCATCACTGTGCTGTGCCTCATGTATACGGTCGAGCAACTATGGACGTGCACGAACATGCGCAATCTGTCCTCCGATCGGCGTAAACTCGAGCTGTACCCGGCTGTCGCATAAAATCTGCCAATCTGCTGATGACTGACTCTGTACTGTGCTCAAACAAGAAAGACTACCCGCGGGCCTCCTGCTCAAAGCATCCGCCACTACATTAGCCCTGCCCGGGTGGTACAAGATCTCGCAGTCGTAGTCCTTCACTAACACCATCCATCGGTGTTGTCTAAGGTTCAGGTCTCGCTGCTGAAATATATATTTTAAGCTCTTGTGATCAGTGAATATCTGGCATGACTCGCCGTATAGGTAATGTCGCCAGATCTTATGTGCAAAGACCACTCTAGCCATCTCAAAATCGTGAGTGGGGTAATTCTGCTCATGTTTCTACAATTGCCGTGAAGCATACGCAATTACCCTATCATGCTGCATCAATACGCACCCTAGCCCCATAAGAGAAGCATCACAATATACCATAAATCCGCCTGATCCTGAAGTCAAAGATAACACTGGCACCGTAGTCAGTAGAGCCCGTAGCTGCTGAAAACTGTTCTCACACTCCTCCGCCCAAACGAAAGGAACTTCCTTCCGGGTCAACCCGGTCAAAGGTGTAGCAATGCGGGAGAAATCCTGCACAAATCGCCTGTAGTAACCGGCCAACCCTAAAAAGCTGCGAACCTCCGTAACTGACATGGGTCTGGGCCAACTCCGAACAGCCTTGATCTTCCTCGGGTCTACACATATACCGTCTCGTGAAATCACAAGCCCCAAGAAGTCTACGCTGTCCAGCCAGAAAGCACACTTGGAGAATTTGGCGAAAAGCTGATGCTCTCTCAATGTCTGCAGTGTAATCCGCAGGTGCTGCTCGTGCTCCTCACTACTCCGGGAATACACCAAGATATCGTCAATGAATACTATGATGAACAGATCAAGATATGGCCGGAAAATACGGTTCATCAAGTCCATGAATGTTGCCGACGCGTTGGTGAGTCCGAATGACATCACCAAAACTCATAATGGCCGTAGTATAGTGTGCCTAGGAACCCTACAGGACATGGTAGTCCATAAGTACATCCTTCAAGGTCCCTAGTCGTAGGTGTATCGAGACAGGGCATCGATATACCAGAGTAGACTAGCGTATACGCTTCTCGACCCATGAGATGGGCGATGGATGATCCCATATCCATTGGTGTTTGACATCAGAGATGGTATACGGGTGCTCAGTGGAGACTGGGTATACTGGACGGACTCGCCGAGAACTCCCAGATGGTATTATACCTCACGTCAGATGGCAGTTCTCAGGTGACACTTGTACAGGTTAGTCTGTAGACCCGAGATCGTCATAGAGTCATGTGTGATTCCCACTGTGCTTTGATCTCCACCTTACCATGTCCATGAGGGCGTGCAAAATGGTGGTCTTTGGGTACAGTCCCGAGTCACATGGAGGCAATGAGCGATAGGAGGGGTTTCGTCTCTCCCGGTATTGGGGGTTGATGTTGCGCTGTGCTCGATTGGCCGTAACAGGGAAGTCCCTGGCCAGGGCTGATCAGAGATTTGCTGGTAAGTGTTACCAGTAGTTTCTCGACCCGTTATGAGCCTCATATCGGCACGACTTATCGGTTATTGGGGTCTGACGTTTACCACCCCTAGACTTGATATGCGACATATCAGACGAACAGACCGGACTGTACGGTAAGTGTTACTGGTTGGATTCACAGGAGTGTGAGCGGACTAGCTCGTCGATCTTCTGATCGCTCAATATCCGGATGGCCTTTACGTTTAGCAGACCGCTTGCGGCTTGTGGGTGCTTGATATGATCATCATCTGCTACCGGCGTATTGACGAGTCTTTAGAGTCCTACACAGAGGTTTCCTGGCTCAAGCGAAACGAAATAGGAGCGCATATGAGATATGTGCAGGACCGAGAATAATGCGTGTATGTGATACCGTATTCCATTCTCATGATGGATGTATCGATTGGTTATATTCGATATAACCTAGATATCGAATCAACGATTGATTCGATAAGCCGATACATAGGATACTAGTCGGTTATATGCGATATGACCGGATCGTTAAATCAAGTGTTGATTTAATGATTTAATGTATAATTATATATTTGATATATTACTTTGCATTAACTAGTATTGGTTCATTTTAAATGGATTTTATCACTTGATGTGCAAGTTGTATATATGATATATTTTTGTGCACATGTTTGTATCATGTTTGATGATACTTGCTCACATGGTTAAGTGTAAAGAATTAAACCATGGTTAAGAAGATAATTAGGGTTTTGATTTATTCTCTCATTTATTTATCCATTCTTTATTTATTTAAATGGATAAATGAAAACATAATGGTTTCTTTTTGTCATGAAGCTTGTTGAAGCTTCATGAAGCTTTGACTAAAGAAACCATTTTGTCTTCTAGCTTAACCCTAACCCTTCTCATTTACCATGGTCTTTTCTCTACACTTAACCTTGGTTAAGATATGATAAGTATTGATTTATTTTTCTATTATTAACAACACTTATCATATTCTAGCTTCATCTTCTCCTTCTTCTTCAAGAAAGAAAACTAGATGCCATCAATGGCAACTTGAGCAAAAGTGAGTGAAATCCAATTCTAAAGTGAACCCACCTCCTATTTCTTCACCCTTTACCTCTTGCCAAGTTGTTTTGGGTGTTTTCTTCACAAGTTTCTCAACTTGGTGAAGTTGGAGCTTGAACTTGTGCAACCTCGACGTAGATCATCTTCGGCACGAAGCCGACGACCTATTCCGCTCATTTCTTCGATAAAGCCGATGCGAGAGTCCGAGATCCAACTAGGACAGTGAGAGGACGCCTACGTGGAGCTTAGGAAGTGGAGAAATGGATCTACAAAGGTTATATTCTCTCTCCTATAGTTAAAGTGTTAACTAGTTTAATGTTTCGCCTAGAAATCTAGCCGACGATCCGTATTAGGGTTTCTCGGCACCCATAAAATTTTAAATTGGCATGATCGATGCCTTGTGAGACCTCTATAGTGTGCCTAGGAACCCTACAGTGGTATCAGAGCCTAGCTAGAGCCTTAGGCGAAGTCTAGACGGAGTTTGAAGTCCGAACGAACCGAAACCCTAACTCACAAAATGCTCTCTGTACATTTTCTAAAATCTGGCATTTTTCCAAATTAAAAATATGCAGAAAAATCAGCAGGTGATTCTAAGAGTTACTGTGAAATTCGACAGCCCAAATCCACCAAGTCGCCGCGGTTCCGCGGCATGAGCATGGCTCATGCGGCGGTTCCGCGGCCGTACGGCCTTATTAAACAAAGAATTCTGCACAGTAATTCTTATTTTCCAGTGCTGGTTTTCCTGGGAATTTTTAAAACTTATTCAAGAGTTGCATTTTCTGGGGTTGTTTTGGAGCTTCGATAGTTCGATCGGATTATCAAATTTCGTCTATGTGTTTTTCCGGATATTTTAAGAATATGTTAAAAAGTTCGACCGGATGAAAATACCCAACTTTTCCCCTGCCGGAATATTTCCAAGTGTTGGATCTTTCTATGGTTTAAAGACGTTCTGAGTAGTGCAAGTAACGTGATGGTCCCTCTAGAAGACAACAAACCTTAACTCGATTATGTGACCGTCTTGAACTGCCCTTTGAACCTTCGGGTTTGGGGCAGTACGGCGTGCCACATGTGAGGCGTTGGCTTGACCCTTCTACGGCTGGACCGTTGGTACTGAGGTATGAAGTGAATGTCTTTGAACCTATTTCATGTGTTGAACGGTTTCGGGAAAACTTGGGTGTTCGAATGTTCGATCGGAAAGTTTAATATATTCTATTTATTCGGAATGGGATACAATAATTGGAATTCACAAACAGTTATGAGATAACTGAATGAATGTTATAAATCTAGCACTTTAGTCCCATATGATATTGAAAAGAGTTTTTGATAATGAGACTAAAATGCGGGGTTTGTTACTGTTAGGCATGTAATGTCTAAGTATTCCATTTGATTAGGCATGTGATGTCTAAAGAGGTTGCGGATTCCAACTGTTGTAGTTTTACACTTTCTTTTCTGTGACCGTAAGTGTAGTATGTACATATCGCCGGTTTCTTTGCTATACATCAACGACAATTGGGGTATGCATACTTACTTACGTTGATGACATGTGATGTTATGTGTTGCTGGATATGTTATATTGGATCGTCGTGTTTGAATAGCCGGGGGTTTTTATGTGAGATGAGTGTTTTTCATTTTCATTCATGTAAAAACTTGTATGTAATATTCTTTTATTGGGGAACTTCCAGGTTGCGGAAGCTGTCACCCTTTGTATATTATTTACTTTTCCGCATTAGGATAGACCCAAGGAGGGGAGCACAGGTAACCGGGTTCTGGGGTCCAGTGGGAGACCAACTCGAGGAGTCGAGTCCGGGTTTCCTAACCCTAGAATTGGCAGGGTTGGTTGCCGCTCTCGTAGGGGTCTAGGGGTGTGGGATTGGCTATTCATCACGACCGTGGAATCCGTGTTTTGTACTGGCTCGTATTGAAAACACGGACGTCCTAGTATATCCAATATTTCATATGTTTCTTCTGCTGCGATATCTGTAATGTGATCATGTGATGTTCTGTGATAGATACTTTATATAGTATATATGATATATTATATAGACGTTACGTATGTTTTGCACCCACACTAGCCCTGCCCTGCTCTGTCGTTAGTTACCTAACCTAACGGTGCACGAGGGGACATCGAGGCTAATGCGGATGGCATAAGTGTACGTCGTATTTATCTGTGATGTTTAGGTACTTAAATGATGGGACTTCATTAATGTGATTAATGAAAGAAAAGAAACCTAAGATGTTGTAGAATCAAATTTTAAACAAAACAGGTAGCTACAGTTCTTGCTTTGTATAGCGGTATATATGATATACCCTGCACCTTATTCGATGAGGAAAGGACCGAGATCCCTTCACCGGGAGTGACTCCTTTAGCAATAACTGGCAGATGCTGCACACTCGGTTTGTTTTTGACAGCTTCTATAGTTTCTGCTTTGCACAGCGATATATATGATATATCCCGCACCTCATTCGACGAGGAAAGGGCCGACGATCCCTTCACCGGGAGTGACCCCTTTAGCAAAACTAGAAAAGCCTCAAAATCACTCCATTTCAAAACTTCATTTGATTCTACAACGATATCAAGTTCATTACGTAATAGGTTTTCAGAAAAACCTGTCGTAGCCCTCCGTCATTTCAGATAAGTACTAGTTAGTATTCGTGCTGCGGTTGTTTGGCATGCGTCAAGGCGTAGTGTACGGTAGCTAACTAGTGCTTATTTGCTAGCATATGATGCGATTGGATTAGGGTATTCGTACGGCGTTGTTTGGCATGCGTCAAGGGTCGTGCGGGTGGGTTTAATTCAATCAAGAAATGTACGGGTTGAACTTGACTAGCGGACTATGGGTTGTTTGGCATGCGTCAAGGTCATAGCACGCTAGGGGCAAAATATTATCGGGAATTTCAAGTGTTGAAATTTGCAATGAGATTGCATACCTTCTATAAGATAGTTGGATCCCGATACCCACTGCGAGTAAGAGTTACTCCTGGGAGAGTTTTACACATTACAATTAGCCGATCAAGTAGGTGTCTAGAAAGGTGTTAACGAGGTTACGCCTCTGGGAAAACGAGGTTTACATTAATTAGGTTCGTGCGAAAGCACGGGGGACCTCCTTCAAAGTACCGACACTGGCCTGGCTGAAAGATTGGCGAACTTGTAGTGTGTAATTAATCCCGGCTAGTCTTTCCTTTTAGGGTTTGAAGGAACATTTGATAAAAAGCAGTGGGAGCCATCCTGATTAGATAAGATAAAAACCAATCTGATCTTGCACGAGCTTACGCTAAAGTGTTTTCTTCTCTCTCTCTCCAGGTAGCGACCATTTCATGCCCTAATAAAGATAATAATATGGATGTATTGACCGAACCCGCATGTTATACTGTGCTGGGGAACATTGGTTCCGTTCTTACCTATAAGAGTTATAGGACTGAACAGGATATAGGGGAATACCAGGATTCCCATGCCACCCGAATGAAGAAAGTACATGTTGATGCATTTTCTTCGGGTGTGTTCGTTACAGAGAACTGTTTCTCCATTTGCCCTACGTCCTGGGTATTAGATACCGGATCAGGATCCCATATATGTAATCAGTTACATGGGCTTAGGAAAGGTAGAGAACTTGGAGAAGGTGATAAAGACATTAGAGTTGGAAATGGTGCAATTGTTGCAGCTAAGACTGTCGGGGAATATCACCTTGAATTACCAACTGGTAATACATTGGTTCTGAATGAATGCTATTACATGCCGAACCTGATTTGCAACATGTAGGGTTCCTAGGCACTCTAATGAAGTCTCACAAGGCATCGAACATGCCAATTTAAAATTTTATGGGTGCCGAGAAACCCTAATACGGATCGTCGGCTAGATTTATAGGCGAAACATTAAACTAGTTAACACTTTAACTAAAAGTTAGATGCTACAACCTTTGTAGATCCGGATATCCACTTCCTTAGCTCCACGTAGTCGTCCTCTCGCTGTCCTTTTCGAATCCTAGACTCATTCGTCGGCTTCATCGGGAAAACGAGCGGGCAATGTCGTCGGCTTCGTGCCGAAGATGATCTACGTCGAGGTTGCACAAGTTCAAGCTCCAACTTCACCAAGTTGTGAAACTTGTGAAGAAAACACCCAAAACAACTTGGCAAGAGGTAGAGGGTGAAGAAATAGGAGGTGGGTTCACTTTAGAATTGGATTTCACTCACTTTTGCTCAAGTTGCCATTGATGGCATCTAGTATTCTCTCTTGAAGAAGAAGGAGAAGATGAAGCTAAAATATGATAAGTGTTATCATAAGAATAAAATAAATCAATACTTATCATATCTTAACCAAGGTTAAGTGTAGAGAAAAGACCATGGTAAATGAGAAGGGTTAGGGTTAAGCTAGAAGACAAAATGGTTTCTTTAGTCAAAGCTTCATGAAGCTTCAACAAGCTTCATGATAAAAAGAAACCATTATGTTTTCATTTATCCATTTAAATAAATAAAGAATGGATAAATAAATGAGAGAATAAATCAAAACCCTAATTATCTTCTTAACCATGGTTTAATTCTTTACACTTAACCATGTGAGCAAGTATCATCAAACATGATACATATATGTGCACAAAAGTATATCACATATACAACTTGCACATCAAGTGAGAAAATCCGTATAAAGTGAACCAATACTAGTTAATGCAAAGTAATATATCAAATATATAATTATACATTAAATCATTAAATCAACATTTGATTCAATGATCCGGTCATGTCGCACATAACCGACTAGTATTCAATGTATCGATTTATCGAATCAATGATTCGATAACTAGGTCATATCGAATATAACCAATCGAAACATTTATCGCGAGAATGAAATGCGGTATCACATACACGCATTATTCTCGCTCCCGCACATATCTCATATGTGCTCCTATTTCGTTTCGCTTGAGCCAGGAAACCTCTGTGTAGGACTCTAAAGACTCGTCAATACGCCGGTAGCAGATGATGATCATATCAAGCACCCACAAGCCGCAAGCGGTCTGCTAAACGTAACGGCCATCCGGGTATTGAGCGATCAGAAGATCGACGAGCTAGCCCGCTCACACTCCTGTGAATCCAACCAGTAACACTTACCGTACAGTCCGGTCTGTTCGTCTGATATGTCGCATATCAAGTCTAGGGGTGGTATACGTCAGACCCCAATAACCGATAAGTCGTGCCGATGTGAGGCTCATAACGGGTCGAGAAACTACTGGTAACACTTACCAGCAAATCTCTGATCAGCCCTGGCCAGGGACTTCCCTGTTACGGCCAATCGAGCACAACGCAACATCAATCCCCAATACCCGGAGAGACGAAACCCCTCCTATCGCTCATTGCCTCCATGTGACTCGGGACTGTACCCAAAGACCACCGTTTTGCACGCCCTCATGGACGTGGTAAGGTGGAGATCAAAGCAAAGTGGGAATCACACAAGACTCTATGACGATCTCGGGTCTACAGACTAACCTGTACAAGTGTCACCTGAGAACTGCCATCTGACGTGAGGTATAATACCATCTGGGAGTTCTCAGCGAGTCCGTCCAGTGTACCCAGTCTCCACTGAGCACCCGTACACCATCTCTGATGTCAAACACCAATGGATATGGGATCATCCATCGCCCATCTCATGGGTCGAGAAGCGTATACGCTAGTCTACTCTGGTATATCGATGCCCTGTCTCGATACACCCACGACTAGGGACCTTGAAGGATGTACTTATGGACTACCATGTCACCACTAGTATGATCTGCATCATAGTCCAGGTACTCAAGTACACATCCTAAGGGCTTTACCAACATGTAACTATAAGACAGTTTAAAGAGACTAGTGTACATGTTAAGATAAAGAGTAACCAGATAGCATACTATCATATCGAGCAAGAAAGTCATCTCTATATATGTCCAAGCATCCAATATAATATACATCATCTGTACAATACTGGCCTCTAGGGCATACATACAACTAACAATCTCCCACTTGCACTAGGGCCAGCTGCTGTAGTATCGCATACCGAGCATCCCGAAGAGTCTCTCAAACTGTATCTGGGGAATGGCCTTCGTGAGTGGATCCGCCGTGTTGTTCTTCGTGTCAACCCTCCTGACCTCGATCTCCCGGCGATCAACTATCTCCCGGATCAGGTGATACCGCCTCAGAATATGCCTGGACCTCTGATGGGACCTGGGTTCCTTGGCCAAAGCCACCGCTCCATTGTTATCGCAATACAAAGGTATTGGATGCTCAATGGATGGAACCACTCCAAGTTCAGTAATGAACTTCTTGATCCAGACAGCCTCTTTGGCAGCATCGTTGGCAGCGATGTATTCAGCCTCCATCGTCGAGTCTGCCACGGTTTCCTGCTTGGAACTCTTCCAGCTAACCGCCCCTCCGTAAATGGTAAAGACAAAGCCCGACTGCGACTTAGAGTCGTCCTTATCACTCTGGAAGCTCGAATCGGTAAAGGACTCCACTTGGAGCTCTCCGTTACCATACACCAAGAACATATCTCTAGTCCTTCGTAAGTACTTGAGAATGCTCTTCACAGCTGTCCAGTGACTCTCTCCAGGATCAGCTTGATACCGACTCACTACACTTAGTGAGTATGCAACATCGGGTCTGGTACATAGCATCGCATACATGATAGAGCCTACTGCCGAAGCATAAGGTATCCCTTGCATGCGAGCTCTCTCCAAATCAGTCTTGGGAGACATCTCTTTGGAGAGAGTGACTCCAGAGATCGTGGGCAAGTTCCCACGCTTGGACTCTTCCATACTAAACCTCTTTAGTATGGTGTCAATGTACCTGGATTGGGACAATCCCAAAATCCGTTTGGATCTATCTCTATAGATCCTAATTCCCAATATGCAGGAGGCATCACCAAGATCTTTCATTGAGAATCTTTGTGATAAGAAGAGCTTGACCGCTTGCAGCATAGGAATATCATTTCCTATCAAGAGTATGTCGTCCACGTACAATATGAGGAAGACAACCTTACTCTCTGCCACCTTCTTGTAGATACAAGGTTCATCTGGATTTTTGACGAAATCAAACTCTTTGATAACGACGTCAAAGCAGATGTTCCAACTCCGCGATGCTTGCTTTAATCCATAAATGGATTTAAGCAGCTTGCACACCTTCCCGCTGCTCCCACTGTCTACGAAGCCCTCTGGCTGAGTCATGTACACGCACTCTTCTAAATCACCATTTAGAAAAGCGGTCTTAACATCCATTTTCCAGATTTCGTAGTCATGATAAGCAGCGATGGCAAGCATGATCCGGATGGATTTAAGCATAGCCACTGGAGAAAAGGTTTCGTCATAGTCCACACCTGGTCTTTGACGAAAACCCTTTGCTACAAGTCTAGCTTTGAAAGTCTCCACTTTCCCATCTACACCAAGTTTCTTCTTGAAGATCCACTTGCTCCCAATGGGTTTTACCCCTTCAGGAGCAACTTCCAAAATCCATACTTTGTTGGTGTACATGGATTCCATCTCGGACCGCATAGCATCCAGCCATTTCACTGAGTCCCCACTCGTGATGGCCTGCTCGAAGCTAGTTGGGTCATCATCCTCCATGATGCAATCCTCGCTTCCACCATCCATGAGAAAACCGTAGTATCTCTCAGGTTGGCGAGGAACCCTACTAGATCGGCGGAGAGGCTGAGGTTCATTGGGAGCTACTGAATCCTCTGGTTCCACTAAATCTTCAGTTGTAGTTTGTGTTGCTGGAACCTCTTCCAGCTCTACCTCATCGCCACTAATTTCTTTTGTAAGAAATTCCTTTTCTAAAAAGTTGGCATGTTGAGCAACAAACACCTTTTGTTGTTCACTGTGGTAGAATAGATATCCATACGAATTGCTTGGATATCCTACAAACTTACAAAAAACTGATCGTGCCTCGAGTTTGTCCGGGTTTTGCTTTTTAACATAAGCCGGACAACCCCATATCTTAACTCTTTTAAGAGATGGTCTCTTTCCATTCCATATCTCATATGGAGTGGTAGGCACAGATTTAGTTGGAACTCTATTCAATAGGTATATGGCTGTCTCCAGCGCATATCCCCAGAAGGAAATAGGTAACTCAGCTGTGCTCATCATAGAGCGCACCATATCTAATAGGGTGCGGTTCCTCCGTTATGATACACCGTTGTGCTGTGGTGTATATGGAGGAGTCAGCTGAGAGAGAATCTCATTCTCTTTTAGGAAGTCCAGGAATTCATTGCTTAAGTATTCTCCTCCTCGATCAGATCGTAGGATTTTAATATTTTTTCCGGTTTGGTTCTCAACTTCTTGTTTATATTCCCTAAATTTCTCAAAAGCTTCTGATTTGTGTTTCATCAGGAACACATATCCGAATTTAGAGAGATCGTCAGTGAATGTAATGAAGTATGAAGAACCATCCCTGGCATGTGTAGACATGGGACCACATAAATCACTATGTATCAGTCCCAAGAGTTCGGTAACTCTTTCTCCGTGTCCCGTAAACGGAGTTTTGGTCATCTTGCCTTTGAGACATGACTGGCAAGTGTCATAGGATGAAAATTCAAACGGATTTAAATATCCATCCTTATGCAACTTAGCCAGTCGTGTCGCATTGATATGACCCAGTCTACAATGCCACAAGAAGGATTCGTTCAGTTCAGAACTCTTCCTCTTGTGTGTGTTTGTTATGCTCAGAACTGTTGATTGGTTTAGAACATAAATGCCATTGCACAACGTGCCTGATCCAACCAACTTTTGGTTACGGAAAATGTTCATAACATTATCCTGTAATACAAAATTATATCCCTCTTTACTCAATAAAGAAACCGATATAATGTTGCATATCAGGTTCGGCATGTAATAGCATTCGTTCAGAACCAATGTATTACCAGTTGGTAATGCAAGGTGATATTCCCCGAGAGTCTTAGCTGCAACAATTGCACCATTTCCAACTCTAATGTCTTTATCACCTTCTTCAAGTTCTCTACCTTTTCTAAGCCCATGTAACTGATTACATATATGGGATCCTGACCCGGTATCTAATACCCAGGACGTAGGGCAAATGGAGAAACAGTTCTCTGTAACGAACACACCCGAAGAAAATGCATCAAGATGTACTTTCTTCAATCGGGTGGCATGGGAATCCTGGTATTCCCCTATTTCCTGTTCATTCCTATAACTCTTATAAGATAGAACGGAACCAACGTTCCCCAGCACAGTATAACATGCGGGTTCGGTCAATACATCCATATTATTATCTTGATTAAGGCATGAAATGGTCGCTACCTGGAGAGAGAGAGAAGAAAACACTTTAGCGTAAGCTCGTGCAAGATCAGATTGGTTATTATCTTATCTAATCAGGATGGCTCCCACTGCTTTTTATCAAATCTTCCTTCAAACCCAAAAAGGAAAGACTAGCCGGGATTAATTACACACTACAAGTTCGCCAATCTTTCAGCCAGGCCAGTGTCGGTACTTTGAGGGAGGTCCCCGTGCTTTCGCACGAACCTAATTAATGAAAACCTCGTTTTCCCAGAGGCGTAACCCCGTTGACACCTTTCTAGACACCTACTTGATCAGCTAATTGCAATGTGTAAAACTCTCCCAGGAGTAACTCTTACTCGCAGTGGGTATCGGGATCCAACTATCTCATAGAAGGTATGCAATCTCATTGCAAATTTCAACACTTGAAATTCCCGATAATGATTTTGTCCCTAGCAACTTATGACCTTGGCTAAGGTCAACAAATCATAAGCGCTAGTCAAGTTCAACCCGTCATTTCCTGATTGAATCAAACCCACCCGTACGACCCTTGGCTAAGGTCAACAAAGTCGCACGACTACCCTAACTCAATCACATCTCATGTTTTAGCAGATAAATACTAATTAGCTACCGTACACCACGCCTTGGCTAAGGTCAACAAACGCAGCACGAATACTAACTAGTCTCTATCTGAAATGACGGAGGGCTACGCAGGTTTTTCTGAAAACCTATTGTGTAATGAACTTGATATCGTTGTAGAATCAAATGAAGTTTTTGAAATGGAGTGATTTTGAGGCTTTTCTAGTTTTGCTAAAGGGGTCACTCCCGGTGAAGGGATCGTCGGCCCTTTCCTCGTCGAATGAGGTGCGGGATATATCATATATATCACTGTGCAAAGCAAAAACTCTTAAAAGCAATCAAAGCCAAACCGAGTGTGTAGCATCTGGCAGTTATTGCTAAAGGAGTCACTCCCGGTGAAGGGATCTCGGTCCTTTCCTCATCGAATAAGGTGCAGGGTGTATCATATATACCGCTATGCAAAGCAAGAACTGTAGCTACCTGTTTTGTTTTAAAATTTGATTCTACAACATCTTAGGTTTCTTTTCTTTCATTAATCACATTAATGAAGTCCCATCATTTAAGTACCTAAACATCACAGATAGATATGACGTACACTTCTGCTATCCGCATTCGCCTCGATGTCCCCTCATGCACCGTTAGGTTAGGTAACTAACGACAGAGCAGGGCAGGGCTAGCGCGGGTGTAAAACATAAGTAACGTCTATATAATATATCATATATACTATATACTATATCCATCACAGAACATCACATGATCACATCACAGATATCGCAGCAGAAGAAACATATGAAATATTGGATATACTAGGACGTCCGTGTTTTCAATACGAGCCAGTATAAAACACGGATTCCACGGTCGTGATGAATAGCCAATCCCACACCCCTAGACCCCTACGAGAGCGGCAAGCAACCCTGCCAATTCTAGGGTTAGGAGACCCGGACTCGACTCCTCGAGTTGGTCTCCCACTGGACCCCAGAACCCGGTTACTTGTGCTCCCCTCCTTGGGTCTATCCTAATGCGGAAAAGTAAATAATATACAAAAGGTGACAACTTCCGCTACCTGGAAGTGCCCCAAATAAAAGAATATTACATACAAGTTTTTACATGAATGAAAATGAAAAACACTCATCTCACATAAAAACCCTCGGCTATTCGAACACGACAATCCAATATAACATATCCAGTAACACATAACATCACATGTCATCAACGTAAGTAAATATGTCCATCCCAATTGTCGTTGACATATAGCAACGAAACCGGCGATATCACATATTACACTTACGGTCACAAAAAAGAAAGTGTAAAACTACAACAATTAGAATCCGCAACCTCTTTAGACATCATATGCCTAACAGTTATAAACCCCGCATTTTAGTCCCATTATTGAAAACTCTTTTCGATATCAAGTGAAACTAAACCGCTAGATTTATAACATTCATTCAGTTATCTCATAACTGTTTGTGAATTCCAATTATTGTATCACATTCCAGATAAACAGAAAATGTTAAACTTTCCGATCGAACATTCGAATACCCAAGCTTTCCCGATACAGCTCAACACATGAAATAAGTCTAACAACATTCAGTTCGTGCCTCAGTACCAACGGTCCAGCCGTAGAAGGGTCAAGCCAACGCCTCACATATGGCACGCCGTACTTCCCCAAACCCGAAGGTTCAAAGGGCAGTTCAAGACGGTCACATAATCGAGTTAAGGTTTGTTGTCTTCTAGAGGGTCCATCGCGTTACTTGCACTACTTAGAACGTCGTTAAACTATGGAAAAATCCAACACTTGGAAATTTCCCGACAGGGGAAAAATTGGGTATTTATATCCGGTCGAACTTTTTAACATATTCTAAAAATTATCCGGAAATACACAAAGACGAAATTTGATACCCCGATCGAAACACCGAATCCCCAAAGCAACCCCAGAAAATTCAACTCTTGAATAATTATTAAAAATACCCAGGAAAATCACCACTGGAAACTAAGAATTACTGTGTAAAATTCTTTAAATATTGAGGCCGCACGACCGCGGATCCGCCGCATGATCCATGCTCATGCCGTGGATCCGCGCTGGCTTAGTGGAATTACGCTCACGAATTTCACAGTAAACCTTATAATTTCCTGCTGATTTTTTTGCATATTTTTAATATCGAAAAACTCCAGATTTTGGAAAAAGTCCAGAGAGCATGTTTGGTTTAGGGTTTCGGGTTCGTTCGGGCTTCAAATTGCGTCTAGACTTCGCCTAAGGCTCTAGCTAGTCTCTGATACCACTGTAGGGTTCTTAGGCACTCTAATGAAGTCTCACAAGGCATCGAACATGCCAATTTAAAATTTTATGGGTGCCGAGAAACCCTAATACGGATCGTCGGCTAGATTTATAGGCGAAACATTAAACTAGTTAACACTTTAACTAAAAGTTAGATGCTACAACCTTTGTAGATCCGGATATCCACTTCCTTAGCTCCACGTAGTCGTCCTCTCGCTGTCCTTTTCGAATCCTAGACTCATTCGTCGGCTTCATCGGGAAAACGAGCGGGCAATGTCGTCGGCTTCGTGCCGAAGATGATCTACGTCGAGGTTGCACAAGTTCAAGCTCCAACTTCACCAAGTTGTGAAACTTGTGAAGAAAACACCCAAAACAACTTGACAAGAGGTAGAGGGTGAAGAAATAGGAGGTGGGTTCACTTTAGAATTGGATTTCACTCACTTTTGCTCAAGTTGCCATTGATGGCATCTAGTTTTCTCTCTTGAAGAAGAAGGAGAAGATGAAGCTAAAATATGATAAGTGTTATCATAAGAATAAAATAAATCAATACTTATCATATCTTAACCAAGGTTAAGTGTAGAGAAAAGACCATGGTAAATGAGAAGGGTTAGGGTTAAGCTAGAAGACAAAATGGTTTCTTTAGTCAAAGCTTCATGAAGCTTCAACAAGCTTCATGATAAAAAAAAACCATTATGTTTTCATTTATCCATTTAAATAAATAAAGAATGGATAAATAAATGAGAGAATAAATCAAAACCCTAATTATCTTCTTAACCATGGTTTAATTCTTTACACTTAACCATGTGAGCAAGTATCATCAAACATGATACATATATGTGTACAAAAGTATATCACATATACAACTTGCACATCAAGTGAGAAAATCAGTATAAAGTGAACCAATACAAGTTAATGCAAAGTAATACATCAAATATATAATTATACATTAAATCATTAAATCAACATTTGATTCAATGATCCGGTCATGTCGCACATAACCGACTAGTATTCAATGTATCGATTTATCGAATCAATGATTCGATAACTAGGTCATATCGAATATAACCAATCGAAATATTTATCGCGAGAATGAAATGCGGTATCACATACACGCATTATTCTCGCTCCCGCACATATCTCATATGTGCTCCTATTTCGTTTCGCTTGAGCCAGGAAACCTCTGTGTAGGACTCTAAAGACTCGTCAATACGCCGGTAGCAGATGATGATCATATCAAGCACCCACAAGCCGCAAGCGGTCTGCTAAACGTAACGGCCATCCGGGTATTGAGCGATCAGAAGATCGACGAGCTAGCCCGCTCACACTCCTGTGAATCCAACCAGTAACACTTACCGTACAGTCCGGTCTGTTCGTCTGATATGTCGCATATCAAGTCTAGGGGTGGTATACGTCAGACCCCAATAACCGATAAGTCGTGCCGATGTGAGGCTCATAACGGGTCGAGAAACTACTGGTAACACTTACCAGCAAATCTCTGATCAGCCCTGGCCAGGGACTTCCCTGTTACGGCCAATCGAGCACAGCGCAACATCAACCCCCAATACCCGGAGAGACGAAACCCCTCCTATCGCTCATTGCCTCCATGTGACTCGAGACTGTACCCAAAGACCACCGTTTTGCACGCCCTCATGGACGTGGTAAGGTGGAGATCAAAGCACAGTGGGAATCACACAAGACTCTATGACGATCTCGGGTCTACAGACTAACCTGTACAAGTGTCACCTGAGAACTGCCATCTGACGTGAGGTATAATACCATCTGGGAGTTCTCGGCGAGTCCGTCCAGTGTACCCAGTCTTCACTGAGCACCCGTACACCATCTCTGATATCAAACACCAATGGATATGGGATCATCCATCGCCCATCTCATGGGTCGAGAAGCGTATACGCTAGTCTACTCTGGTATATCGATGCCCTGTCTCGATACACCCACGACTAGGGACCTTGAAGGATGTACTTATGGACTACCATGTCACCACTAGTATGATCTGCATCATAGTCCAGGTACTCAAGTACACATCCTAAGGGCTTTACCAACATGTAACTATAAGACAGTTTAAAGAGACTAGTGTACATGTGAAGATAAAGAGTAACCAGATAGCATACTATCATATCGAGCAAGAAAGTCATCTCTATATATGTCCAAGCATCCAATATAATGTAAGTGCACGGCGGCGCCCCGGCCGTCAATCCGACGCCGGAATGCGGAAGCGGTGAATAACTTTAATTTTTGCGGACTTTGCAAACTGGCACCACCGCGCACTTTAACCGGATCGAACCATTAACTAGTCTAGCTAACTACAAAAAGAAAGGGAAGAGATGTATACCGACGATCCAAGTCCTCCGGTCTTCATCTCCACTCCGATCTCCTCGCGGGATCTCCGTCCGTCTCCTCCTCGTCGGAAAGGGCACCATGAAGCCGGGTACTTTTACGGGCTCCCGCCTCTATACCGAGGCAACTCGCGCATGAAGCCGGCAACTCGACATGCCCAAGGCTCGCTGTAGGATGTGTAGGGTTTATGTCTCATTGGGGTTTTGGTTGCCTTTTGAAGATGGAGGAATGAAGGTATGAAAAATGGTGCTTTCATTTTTCTTGGCATGAAAAGAGATCAAGAATGAAAAACACTCTCAAGGATGAAGCTCTCTCCTTCTCTTTTCTTCTTCTCACTCAACCATGAAAAAACTTATCAACTTAGAAAATGGAGGAGGAAAGAATATGAAGCAATAAGGGAGGTGAGTGTAGGAGATGAGAAGAGGTGACCACATCAAGGGACAAAGAAACATACAACCATGCCTTTCACTATTAAACCCATACCCTCACTTTATCACAATCAAATCTCATAAAGCAAAAGCATGGTTGAAAAGAAAATGATAGCTATCATATCATAACAATATGCAAAGAAACCCCCTCCACAAAGATTATTTGCACAATTGCAAATAACCCCCTCCATCGGAAAAGTCCGGCCGGGAAAGAACAAAGGAAAACCGGCCGGAACGGAATGCAAACTGGCAACTCCAGAAAACTGGTCCCGTAATAAATTACAGGAAAACCCCGACACTGTGCATACACACCCGCATCTGTATTCCGTCCGGATACAAATGCAAAGAGACAAAATCTACACTGTACTAAACTAGGACCGACTTAAACCAAAGCCGGCTAGTAATATCCGTTCGATCCTGATTCGTGCAATGCCGCACGTATCTGATCGAACCCTGCCATATACCTATACGGCTACTAGTACAAACCGTCCGATCCTGATCCGTGCAATACCGCACGTATCTGATCGGACCCTGCCATATCTCCATACGGCCTCTACAGCGTTTCGCCCGAAAGCTGAGTAACTGAAAGTGTGGTGGACTCTAAAGACTCGTCAATACAATGGCTGTGGATTTAACCACTAGCCCGTCAGAGGTATAAGCCAATACGTAACGGGCCACCAGCTATTGACTAAAAGGGACGTCGATGAGCGAACTCATCCTGACACCCTACTGAGCCTGTCAGTGACAATATCCGTGCAGTCCGGTCCGTTCGTCTATGAGTATCGCATGGCGGGCCTAGGGGGTTGGTAAAAGTCAGACCCCCAAAAGCGGTACAAGTCGTGTCGGAGTGTAGCCCAGAACACCCTGAGATACTACTGGAATACCTACCAGTAAATCTCCTTGCCTTGGCCAAGGACTTTGTGTAATGGCTCTCCTAGACACAGCACGACCTCACCCCCAATACCGGGAGAGACGAACCCCTGAAGATACGCTCACTGCCTCCATGTGGCTCGGGACTGTACCCAACTAAAACCTGTTTGCACGACTCCTTTGAGCCGTGGTAGGGTAGTAATCAAAGTACAGTGGGAACTCACACGAGACAAATGACGATCCCCAGGTCGATGAACTAACCTGCACACATGTCACCAGGGAACTGCCATCTGACGTCTGGTATATGACCAACTAGCATGTTCCCGGCGAGTCCTGTCCAGTGTACTCATAACCCAATGAGCACCTGTATACATCTTAGGTGATCCAACTGACACCAGTGGCTTGTGAGACCGGCCACCGCCCCTCGTCGGGGTCTCGACTGTATACACTAGTCTACTAATGGAGTATCGATGCCCGGTCTCGAAACTCCCACGACTAGGGACCTTTTAAGGATATGCTTGTAGACCCCCAGCTCCCACTTATATGATCGCCCTCATACTGCTGGTGGTCAAGCAAGAATCCTAGGGGCTCTATCAACGTGTAATAGCGACGTGTCATGTCACCTAAAGCAGTACACGATGATAAAGGTAAACCAGATAGCATACTATCATCTCGAGTAAGACTGTCCTACCGGGATAGGTCCTCCCTCAATCATTACAATCACGTACCTGTGACCTAATAATTGACTCTGAGGGCACTATCTCCAACAATCTCCCACTTGCACTCAAGGCTAATTATTGCGATGTCGCATACTCACAACCCGTGTGATACCGAACATCCAACTCCTCTACTAGTCAGTCTCACAAAGCTCGTTTGCGGAACTATTGCGTTCGAGGAATAGCCTCAGTGAGTGGATCCGCTTAGTAGTTTCTTTCTATGTCTCTCTATATCTCAAGTTCGCGGAGAAAGCCATCTCCCGAAAAGAGCAATACCTGTCTCAGAATATGTCTGGATGTCTGATGGGACCTAGCTCATAAATGAACTCCAAATCCAAACTTCTTAGACTGTATCGTCAACTGAACTTAATCAGTATCCTGCGCGCCATGCCTCCCTCAGTATTGCCTTGGACCACCTGTCCAAAAATACTGCCCCTCATCAGAAGGAAAACTATAACTCTGACAACCTGCTTGTCGTCCATGTCACCTTGGAAGCCTGGAATGATAACTGTCTCCTAAATGAGGCTGTCGTTATCATATCCCTAGAACATCCACTTATGTTCTAAAACTGCTTCCGACTGTTTCTCCAGGATTGGATTAATGTCAACTTATTGCATCTAGTGCAAGAACAACATCTGGTGTGGTACTTGACATCTCACGATTGACTCAATTGCCTTAGCAAGTGATCTGCCAATCATGCACGTCCCTTTCCCCTTTAGTCTGTAAGACACCTTTGGAGAGGGTGACTCCATTACCTGCAGGTACACTACCGTGCCAGGAGTCGTCCATCCTAAATACTCTTAGAATGCTGTCAAGTACCCTGATTGGGAAACCACCCAAATCTAGATCTAAAACCATAGATCTAGTAACCAGTATGTCTGATATAATACCCAATTCCTATGTGGAGAAACAACTGTGTGACGACCAAAGTACAACCGATTGTAGTATAGGAGTTTCTTTTCCTATTCTGTGTATGTCATCCAGATGCCAAGACATCACACCCTACTACCTTCTCAACAGATCCATCCCCTATTCTGATGAAGTCAAACCCATGACTGTCACGTCAGAAATAGATGATCTATCTCCGCTACATCTGCTCTAGTCTATAAATAGACATAAGCAACCGGTCCACCAATGCTTCCGCTGCTCCCACTGACTACGACAACCCTCTGGCAGAGTCATATAGACGTACACTTCTAAAACTAGTTTAGAACGACGCTATACTCATCCTCCCGCCGGGTCTCGCAGCCTGGAACAACAGCAATGGTAATTGTGGGTAAACAAAAACTTCCCTGTCACCGTCCTTGAGGCTACCGTAGTACCTCTCGGGTGCCTGAAGTTACCCACCTTATCTGCGGAGTGGCCAATGGAATGTCAATCCAGATTGAATCTTTAGGTTCCTTATCAAATCTTCAGTAATCGTTTGTGGTTCTGGAATCACTTCCAGTTCTACCATACTCCCACTACTGTTTTCTGAAAAAAAATCCATTTTTAATAAAACTGTGGCGAGTCTAGAACAATATCGCTATTGTTCATCCAGATGGTAGAAAGTCAACCCTCGTCATAGCCTGGGTCAACCCACAAACAGCCATTACAGAAACGTGCCTTGAGTTGTCCAGTGTCTGGTTTTAATCATGAACCGGACAACTCCCCGTACCATAACATCGTTAAGATATGAACTGTTCTATATCCAATATAGAAACAGAGGCACTGATTTAATTGAACCAGATTCAAATCATGCAGCTGTCCCCAGCGCATGTCAACTAAATGGAAGGAGGCCGATCAGCGTTACTCAACTTAGGAATACTTCCAATTATGAGTAACCTGAAAGAGAAGCAAGATCTCTTAATCATTACTATCAACTGAACACCATACACAAGTATCTACATCTTCGATCACTTTGAAGAATCCCGATACTTATGACACCTGGTTCTCCACTCTATTCAAATACCAATAACTTCTCCAAATTCGGACCCTGCGTTTCCACGAAACACCTGTCTAAAAACTAGAGAAGTCATAAGTAAACTGAATGTAGTACGAGGACCAACCCCTCTGTCCTGATGGACCCTGGACAACATACAATACTCTGTATAAGTCCCTTGAGTCTGATAACTCATTCACTGTGTGTCGTAGGTTGAAAACTGTACTTATGGTTAAGAAGAATTACACCGCTGTTTAATGCTCCTTACCTAACCATCCACTGATATAGGTAAATGTCGTAGACATAATTTCAGAAAGGTATATCTCACTCTATGAAAATAGACGTACAGATATATCAATTTGAAATTGGTGCATAACTGCGGATATTCAAAACCAAATATTTGCCGACCGGCAAACAGCCCAGGTGATTTCCTCAAATATCACCGATTACAACGAATCCCGATATAATGAGGATGATCACCTAATTCCCAATAACTTACTCCCACTCATCATCTGTAAAACTATACAGATGTGAGAATCAAACTTGGTAAATACATACCCTGGAGCAAGTGTCCAATCGGGAAATCAGTTTTCTTTTAACAGTACACAGTTGAACCTGAAACATTGAAATGTTCCGATGGGGTATTCTGGTATTCCTAGTAATGCCTCTTCCAGATTCACGACTGTAACCGTATAGTTCTTTGCCACCTCTCCAAATCCCTTCATATGTCTTTAGTCTTTACCTTCTGCACACCCCTTTAGGCCAAATGGTTTTCTTCCTTCCCTACCGTTCGGCACCAGCCTATGGTTTGGAAGAAGACTATCCAATAAGCATAATGGGTGTACTGTCCCAATCCTAGGAACACTCGCAATGAGAGAGGGTGAATATAAAAGACAACCGAATAAACCTTATTCCTATTTCTCCTGAACCAGAATCCATCCCCGAACTGGAACAAGTTCCATTCGAGTTCGTATATAACCATACGATGGAGTATCCAAATAAACTGTGGATCTTCGTAGTGATACGGAGTGTCCTGGAGAAATACAAAGGTGATTTTAGGATTGGCGAAGGAATACTTGGTTTGGTCGTGAATATCTGTTGCAATTTACTTTGCCCTCTTACTAATCCCTTGCTTTGTCTGAACTTAATACCTTCTGCACACCATCGTTATGCTAATTGGTTTTCTTCATTCCCTACCGGTCGGCACCAGCCTAAGGTTTGGAAAAAGACAATCCAATTTGCGTAATAGGTGTACTACCCCTAAACCAAGGAGTACTCGTAACCTGAGAGAGGGTAAAAGGAAAAGACAACTGAATAATCCTATCCGTTTTCTCCAGAACCGGAAACCATCCTCGAATCCCTTCGAGTTCGTATCTAACCATACGATGGTTTTGTCCAATGGAAGTGGACGTTCGTAGTAAAACGGGGTGTCCTGGAGAAAAGGGTATAAGTAGGAGTGGCAATGAGGTTTGCAACTCTGACAATCCAAAAGCCGGTGTTTAAGAAGGTTCGGTCAACTTGGTCACTGAGTCAAAGTCTTAGGGTCGGGTCAAATGGTCGCTGCCAGAGAGAGAGAGAAAAGAAACACTCAGCGTGCACTCTAACCTAGATCAGAATGGTTACCAATTTATCTAATCTGGAATCCTCCCACTGTACCTCAAATTCTCCTCCAAACCTGAAAGAAGAATTAGTCGGGGTTACCCGAGGAGTAAACTAACTCATCAGTGGGAATCGGGATCCAACTCTCATCGCATGACAACGTGACGGAATCCGCTCACGGTATCACACTCCAGAAGGTATGCGCATATCTGGCAAGTTTCAGTTCTTTTGAAACTCCCGATGTGATTTCTGCCCCATGCTCTTATGACCTTGACTTTGGCCAACATATCATAAGTCACATGTCAAGTTCTACCCGTCATTCTCCAGGTTAATTTGAATCCACCCGTACATACCCTTGACTTTGGCCAAAATGGCAGCACGACTGTCCCAAACCAACGCATCTATCTATGCTGCATATGAATACCCCAATAGCTACCAATCACTGTGCCTTGACTTTGGCCAACATACACAGCTTGAATACTATTGACCACCCATATGAAACGACGGAGGGCTACGAATGGTTTCTGGCGAAAACCTTTAACGTAAAGAACTTGATATCGTTGAAGGAACGGATAGCTTTTTAGAAAATATAGTGACGAAAACCTTTACTAAAGAGGTCACTCCCGGTGAAGGGATCTCGGCTCTTTCCCCGTAGAATGAGGTGCAGGATATTCCAAATGAATACCACGGTGCAAAGCAAAAGTAATCGGCTATAGTGAAGTTAATGCCCTGACGCAAACTTTTTGTCCAAGGGGTCACTCCCGGTGAAGGGATCTCGGCCCTTGCCTCGTCGACTGAGGAGCAGGATATTCTAAATGAATACCGCGATGCAAAACAAAAGTGAACGTCCTTGCAATAACAGCTTTTTTGAAAAGTGTTCCAACAACATCAGATTAGGTTTGTTTTTAAACTTGCATTGATCCGAATCAATGCAGTCCCATCAATTGATCACACCAAAAAGAACGAAAATATACTGATGTACGTATATGCCATCCGCATTCGCCACTGGGTCCCGTCATTACCCGTTAGGTTAGCTTACTAACGACAGAGCGGGGACTGGACTAGCGCGGATGCAAAACATATACAACATCTACTAATATATATACCAATATATTATATTTCGCTCAAGGCGTGAAAGAAATGCAACATCACAGAGAATGAACAGCATCACAGAAACAATACAGATATCTGGGATCCCCGGGTTTCACAGAGCCACTACTGAAACCCGACGTTCCCCTGGTCGTGTGGATAGCCTGTGCAATGAAATCCTAGACCCCTACGGGCGCGGCAAGTCACCCGCCAAAACCTGAAGCGAGGCAGCCCCCTTCAGCGCCGTGAATAGACCACCCAGCACTTCACGGAATCCGGCAACTTGGGCACCCCTCCTGGGTCAACCTGTACCCCCTACGAGTGCGGCGAATAGCCCGCCAATCCTAGAGTGAAGCCCCCTCCGTCTCAATGCCATGAGATGCGGGCTTGTTGCCCTCCAGAACCCGGCTATCCGTGCACCCCTCCGCGGGGCAATCCTAGTACAGAAAGTAAAATATACATACACCGGGTACATCGACCGCAACCAGGTCGTGCCCCAAAATAATAATACAGTCAGGCAGTGACGGCAGTCCACATGTCGGACGCTCGCCCCGCAATATCAAATGTACATAATACAACAGCACAGTACTAGCATTGCATCCAGGCTATCCCCCACGACCGATCCGCAACATCACAGCAAATACATAGAACATCAACGTGAAAGTCACGTTTGCAAATCCGTCTAACCGGGCTATAGCAGTTAGACCGGATTTACCGATCGAGTGACATTCACGGTCGCAGATATAATGTAAATACTGTGAAAAATGTGTTTAAAAAATTTCCGATTGATCAAACAATTAACAAGTGGGCCCCAAAGAAAACTGTAGCACTCACAGAAACAATTGGCCCAACTTTAATATTCCAAAGCCCATATTTTAAGCCCAGAAGGCCTCTGTAAAAAAATGATGAAGTGATGTGAATAGTGCGCGGCGGAAGGGCCGCACAAAGGTGGTTTCCGCGGCGGTTCCGCGCTCCAACTGTGGAGTTACTTCGTCAAATTTTTACAGAACTCTTAGATTTTCCAGTACATCAATATTTTACAACCTGAAAAATTTTTCGACACTAAAAATTTCCAACAGAAAACTGATGCGACAAAATACGGGTTTTTAGACTTTTTGATCGATCGGAAATGCAAACACATTACACAAAGCTAGACTAAGTTAATGGCGAGGCTCTGATACCACTGTAAGTGCACGGCGGCGCCCCGGCCGTCAATCCGACGCCGGAATGCGGAAGCGGTGAATAACTTTAATTTTTGCGGACTTTGCAAACTGGCACCACCGCGCACTTTAACCGGATCGAACCATTAACTAGTCTAGCTAACTACAAAAAGAAAGGGAAGAGATGTATACCGACGATCCAAGTCCTCCGGTCTTCATCTCCACTCCGATCTCCTCGCGGGATCTCCGTCCGTCTCCTCCTCGTCGGAAAGGGCACCACGAAGCCGGGTACTTTTACGGGCTCCCGCCTCTATACCGAGGCAACTCGCGCATGAAGCCGGTAACTCGACATGCCCAAGGCTCGCTGTAGGATGTGTAGGGTTTATGTCTCATTGGGGTTTTGGTTGCCTTTTGAAGATGGAGGAATGAAGGTATGAAAAATGGTGCTTTCATTTTTCTTGGCATGAAAAGAGATCAAGAATGAAAAACACTCTCAAGGATGAAGCTCTCTCCTTCTCTTTTCTTCTTCTCACTCAACCATGAAAAAACTTATCAACTTAGAAAATGGAGGAGGAAAGAATATGAAGCAATAAGGGAGGTGAGTGTAGGAGATGAGAAGAGGTGACCACATCAAGGGACAAAGAAACATACAACCATGCCTTTCACTATTAAACCCATACCCTCACTTTATCACAATCAAATCTCATAAAGCAAAAGCATGGTTGAAAAGAAAATGATAGCTATCATATCATAACAATATGCAAAGAAACCCCCTCCACAAAGATTATTTGCACAATTGCAAATAACCCCCTCCATCGGAAAAGTCCGGCCGGGAAAGAACAAAGGAAAACCGGCCGGAACGGAATGCAAACTGGCAACTCCAGAAAACTGGTCCCGTAATAAATTACAGGAAAACCCCGACACTGTGCATACACACCCGCATCTGTATTCCGTCCGGATACAAATGCAAAGAGACAAAATCTACACTGTACTAAACTAGGACCGACTTAAACCAAAGCCGGCTAGTAATATCCGTTCGATCCTGATTCGTGCAATGCCGCACGTATCTGATCGAACCCTGCCATATACCTATACGGCTACTAGTACAAACCGTCCGATCCTGATCCGTGCAATACCGCACGTATCTGATCGGACCCTGCCATATCTCCATACGGCCTCTACAGCGTTTCGCCCGAAAGCTGAGTAACTGAAAGTGTGGTGGACTCTAAAGACTCGTCAATACAATGGCTGTGGATTTAACCACTAGCCCGTCAGAGGTATAAGCCAATACGTAACGGGCCACCAGCTATTGACTAAAAGGGACGTCGATGAGCGAACTCATCCTGACACCCTACTGAGCCTGTCAGTGACAATATCCGTGCAGTCCGGTCCGTTCGTCTATGAGTATCGCATGGCGGGCCTAGGGGGTTGGTAAAAGTCAGACCCCCAAAAGCGGTACAAGTCGTGTCGGAGTGTAGCCCAGAACACCCTGAGATACTACTGGAATACCTACCAGTAAATCTCCTTGCCTTGGCCAAGGACTTTGTGTAATGGCTCTCCTAGACACAGCACGACCTCACCCCCAATACCGGGAGAGACGAACCCCTGAAGATACGCTCACTGCCTCCATGTGGCTCGGGACTGTACCCAACTAAAACCTGTTTGCACGACTCCTTTGAGCCGTGGTAGGGTAGTAATCAAAGTACAGTGGGAACTCACACAAGACAAATGACGATCCCCAGGTCGATGAACTAACCTGCACACATGTCACCAGGGAACTGCCATCTGACGTCTGGTATATGACCAACTAGCATGTTCCCGGCGAGTCCTGTCCGGTGTACTCATAACCCAATGAGCACCTGTATACATCTTAGGTGATCCAACTGACACCAGTGGCTTGTGAGACCGGCCACCGCCCCTCGTCGGGGTCTCGACTGTATACACTAGTCTACTAATGGAGTATCGATGCCCGGTCTCGAAACTCCCACGACTAGGGACCTTTTAAGGATATGCTTGTAGACCCCCAGCTCCCACTTATATGATCGCCCTCATACTGCTGGTGGTCAAGCAAGAATCCTAGGGGCTCTATCAACGTGTAATAGCGACGTGTCATGTCACCTAAAGCAGTACACGATGATAAAGGTAAACCAGATAGCATACTATCATCTCGAGTAAGACTGTCCTACCGGGATAGGTCCTCCCTCAATCATTACAATCACGTACCTGTGACCTAATAATTGACTCTGAGGGCACTATCTCCAACATATAATATACATCATCTGTACAATACTGGCCTCTAGGGCATACATACAACTAACACAACATTATATCGGTTTCTTTATTGAGTAAAGAGGGATATAATTTTGTATTACAGGATAATGTTATGAACATTTTCCGTAACCAAAAGTTGGTTGGATCAGGCACGTTGTGCAATGGCATTTATGTTCTAAACCAATCAACAGTTCTGAGCATAACAAACACACACAAGAGGAAGAGTTCAGAACTGAACGAATCCTTCTTGTGGCATTGTAGACTGGGTCACATCAATGCGACACGATTAACTAAGTTGCATAAGGATGGATATTTAAATCCGTTTGAATTTTCATCTTATGACACTTGCCAATCATGTCTCAAAGGAAAGATGACCAAAGCTCCGTTTACGGGACACGGAGAAAGAGTTACCGAACTCTTGGGACTGATACATAGTGATGTATGCGGTCCCATTTCTACACATGCCAGGGATGGTTCTTCGTACTTCATTACATTCACTGACGATCTCTCTAGATTCGGATATGTGTTCCTGATGAAACACAAATCAGAAGCTTTTGAGAAATTTAGGGAATATAAACAAGAAGTCGAGAACCAAACCGGAAAAAGTATTAAAATCCTACGATCTGATCGAGGAGGGGAATACTTGAGCAATGAATTCATGGACTTCCTAAAAGAGAATGGGATTCTCTCTCAGCCGACTCCTCCATATACACCACAGCACAACGGTGTATCTGAACGGAGAAACCGCACCCTATTAGATATGGTGCGCTCAATGATGAGTACAGCTGAGTTACCTATTTCCTTCTGGGGACATGCGCTTGAGACAGCCATGGACCTATTGAATAGAGTTCCTACCAAATCAGTGCCTACCACTCCATATGAGATATGGAAAGGGAAGAGACCACATCTTAATTATATTAAGATATGGGGTTGTCCGGCCTATGTCAAAAGACAAAATCCGGACAAACTCGAGGCAAGATCTGTCTTATGTAAGTTTGTAGGATATCCCAAAAATTCACAAGGGTATATCTTCTACCACCCCGAGGAACAAAAGATGTTTGTTTCTCGACATGCCACTTTCTTAGAAAAAAGTTTTCTTATGAAACAGATAAGTGGCATTGAGGTAGAACTGGAAGAGGTTCCAGCGACACAGACTACAACAGAAGATTTGGTTGAACCAGAGGATTCTGTAGTTCCCGATGAACTCCAGCCACTCCGCCGATCTAGTAGGGTTCCTCGCCAACCTGAGAGATACTACGGTTTTCTCATGGATGGTGGGAGCGAGGATTGCATCATGGAGGATGATGACCCAACTAGCTTCGAGCAGGCCATCACGAGTAGGGACTCAGTGAAATGGCTGGATGCTATGCGGTCCGAGATGGAATCCATGTACACCAACAAAGTATGGACTTTGGATGTTGCTCTTGAAGGGGTAAAACCCATCGGGAGCAAGTGGATCTTCATGAAGAAACTTGGTGTAGATGGGAAAGTGGAGACTTTCAAAGCTAGACTTGTAGCAAAGGGTTTTCGTCAAAGACCAGGTGTGGACTATGACGAGACCTTTTCTCCAGTGGCTATGCTTAAATCCATCCGGATCATGCTTGCCATCGCTGCATATCATGATTACGAAATCTGGCAAATGGATGTTAAGACCGCCTTTCTAAATGGTGATTTAGAAGAGTGCGTGTACATGACTCAGCCAGAGGGCTTCGTAGACAGTGGGAGCAGCGGCAAGGTGTGCAAGCTGCTTAAATCCATTTATGGATTAAAGCAAGCATCGCGGAGTTGGAACATCTGCTTTGATGTCGTTATCAAAGAGTTTGATTTCGTCAAAAACCCAGATGAACCTTGTATTTACAAGAAGGTGGCAGGGAGTAAGGTTGTCTTCCTCGTATTGTACGTGGACGACATACTCTTGATAGGAAATGATATTCCTATGCTGCAATCGGTCAAGCTCTTCTTATCACAAAGATTCTCGATGAAAGATCTTGGTGATGCCTCCTGCATATTGGGGATTAGGATCTATAGAGATAGATCCAAACGGATATTGGGATTGTCCCAATCCAGGTACATTGACACCATACTAAAGAGGTTTAGTATGGAAGAATCCAAGCGTGGGAACTTGCCCACGATCTCTGGACTCACTCTCTCCAAAGAGATGTCTCCCAAGACTGATTTGGAGAGAGCTCGCATGCAAGGGATACCCTATGCTTCGGCAGTAGGCTCTATCATGTATGCGATGCTATGTACCAGACCCGATGTAGCATACTCACTAAGTGTAGTGAGCAGGTATCAAGCTGATCCTGGAGAGAGTCACTGGACAGCTGTGAAGAGCATTCTCAAGTACTTACGAAGGACTAAAGAGATGCTCTTGGTGTATGGTAACGGAGAACTCCAAGTGGAGTCCTTTACCGATTCGAGCTTCCAGAGTGATAAGGACGACTCTAAGTCGCAGTCGGGATTTGTCTTTACCCTTTACGGAGGGGCGGTTAGCTGGAAGAGTTCCAAGCAGGAAACCGTGGCAGACTCGACGATGGAGGCTGAATACATCGCTGCCAACGATGCTGCCAAAGAGGCTGTCTGGATCAAGAAGTTCATTACTGAACTTGGAGTGGTTCCATCCATTGAGCATCCAATACCTTTGTATTGCGATAACAATGGAGCGGTGGCTTTGGCCAAGGAACCCAGGTCCCATCAGCGATCCAGGCATATTCTAAGGCGGTATCACCTGATCCGGGAGATAGTTGATCGCCGGGAGATCGAGGTCAGGAGGGTTGACACGAAGAACAACACGGCGGATCCACTCACGAAGGCCATTCCCCAGATACAGTTTGAGAGACTCTTCGGGATGCTCGGTATGCGATACTACAGCAGCTGGCCCTAGTGCAAGTGGGAGATTGTTAGTTGTATGTATGCCCTAGAGGCCAGTATTGTACAGATGATGTATATTATATTGGATGCTTGGACATATATAGAGATGACTTTCTTGCTCGATATGATAGTATGCTATCTGGTTACTCTTTATCTTAACATGTACACTAGTCTCTTTAAACTGTCTTATAGTTACATGTTGATAAAGCCCTTAGGATGTGTACTTGACTACTTGGACTATGATGCAGATCATACTAGTGGGGACATGGTAGTCCATAAGTACATCCTTCAAGGGCTTTATCAACATGTAACTATAAGACAGTTTAAAGAGACTAGTGTACATGTTAAGATAAAGAGTAACCAGATAGCATACTATCATATCGAGCAAGAAAGTCATCTCTATATATGTCCAAGCATCCAATATAATATACATCATCTGTACAATACTGCCCTCTAGGGCATACATACAACTAACACGTAGCGCGTGGGGAAAGCTGTCCTAGGAATGTTCTCCTGTCGAACCCGCAGCTGATGGTAGCCTGATCGCAAATCGATCCTCGAAAAGCATCCTTCCCCCTGAAGCTGGTCGAACAAATCGTCGATACGTGGCAAAGGATATCTGATCCGCACTGTAACCCTGTTCAGCTGGCAGTAGTCGATACACAGACGCAAACTACCGTCCTTCTTCTTGACAAACAGGACTGGAGCACCGCAAGGAGAAACACTGGGTTGAATAAGTCCCTTATCCAGCAAATCTTGCAACTGACCCTTCAATTCTCGAAGTTCCACCGGAGCCATCCGATAAGGCGGTACAGAAATAGGCCCCGTGCCAGGAACTAAATCAAAACAAAAAGAAATATCACGCTCGGGCGGTAGCCCCGGAAGATCGTCAGGGAACACATCAGGGAACTCGCTAACAACCGAAACCTGATCCAACGGAACCTCTGTAGCTCTAGTATCGCAAACATAGGCGAGAAATCCCTGACATCCCTTCCTCAAAAGCTGTCCAGCGCGAAAAGAAGAAATCACACTGTGTGGGGCGGCACCACGGTCCCCCAACACAACAAAAACTAACTCGCCGGGAAAACAAAATCTAACTATCTTCTCACGGCAGTCCACAGAAGCATAGCACGTGGCTAACCAATCCATGCCCAAAAGAACGTCGAAGTACAACATCTCAAGAAAGATCAAGTCGATAGGCAACTCTCTCACGCCAATACAGACGGTACAGGATCGGAACACGTGCCTAGCAACAAACGACTCTCCCACCGGAGTGGTCACAACAAGCGGTTGATCAAGTAAACCAGACTCTCTACCCAAATTCGGCACAAAGTGTGCGGATACGTACGAGTGCGTGGATCCGGGATCGAACAACACGTGTGCATCAACAGAACATACTGGAAGGATACCTGAGACCACCGCAACGGACGCCTGCGCGTCCTGATGCGTCAAAGCAAAAACCTGCGCCTGTCCTCCACCTGTGACTGACTGTCCTCTGCCTCGGTCATCCCATCCTCTCTGAGTAACTCCTCTATGCCCACGACCTCTCTGTGTATGAGTCTGACGCGGAGCAACAGTAGGTACAACAGGCAACGCCCTCTGGGGTGGTGAAGGTGGTAAGGTGGCATGCGGTGCTGCTGCCTCCCTACGGTGTATCTCAGGAAAATCTCTGACGAGGTGAAATAGACTGCCCATCTAATGCGACCTCGCGTCGAGTGCTGACTCTCCCGTGGATACGAACTAAACATCTGACCTCGTCCCAAATCTCTGCCACTCCCCGTACCTGAACGATACCTGTCGCGGCGTCTGAATGTCTGTCTCCATGCTGATGTACCAGTACGAACTCTCTTCGGCTCTGGAACTACCGAAGTCTCAGCAAGGCGCTCCTCGAGTAATAGGACTGCCTCTACCGCTGCTGCATATGTCTCATAATGCTGCGCGCTGATCGCAAGGAACAGTGGTGTAAGCAAGCCATGGACAAATCTCTTGACTCGCAACTCCTCAGTAGCCACTAGATACGGGGCATAAACTGATAGCTCTGTAAACAGCACGTCATACTCTGCCACTGACATCTCCGGAGTCTGGCGTAAAGACTCGAACCTGCGTGCTCTAGCATCTCTGACACTCAGTGGAAGAAAGCGGGCAAGGAATAGCGCCACAAACTCTTTCCAGGTCATAGGAGGAAGACCTGCTGCTCTACCCTTCTCGACTGATTCACACCATTTCTGCGCAAGACCTTCTAGGCGAAAGCTCGCGAACTCGACCCATCTCGCATCTGCGTATCTGAGGGAACGGCATATCCGAGCCATCCTATCAATGAAAAACTGTGGGTCCTCAGCTGCATCGGTGCCTGTGAAGACCAGAGGCTTCAGCCTCATAAACTCTGACAGCGATACTGAGATGACCTTTGTAGCTGTAGGGACAACTGCTTGTGCTGTGGGTATCACCGCGGTCTCTGCAACGGGTGGAACTACCTCTGGTCACTGCGCTCGAAGTGTCTCAACTAGAGATCCCATCATCGGGCGCATCTCCTGCATACTGGATCCCACCGTCTGGCGCATCTCCTGCATACCAGCCCCTAACATGGCAATCTGATCTGTCATGGGAGGAACAGCCTACTCGGGCACAACCGATGTACTACCCGGATCTGTCCTTGTCTCAGATGAATCAACTCTAATCTCGGCCCTCGCGGCCGCTCTTTGCGCCCTCGTAGTCTTTGGCGGCATAATGGCTGAAAGGAAAAGTAGGATTCGATAAGGATACGGAAATCGAATCGCAAGAATGTAAATACTCAAGAGGGAATTTAAATCAATAAGTCCTAAGGTCGCTTTGGCGGAGTACCGTATCGTGAGTATGCCGCGGAACATACGCACGCTACACCACTCTGCTTCAGCTACCTACTCCATCATACCAAGGTCATCCTATACTCCGAAACGTAAAACCTACGCTCTGATACCAACTTTGTCACGACCCGAATATTTCGACTCGTGACCGGCACTTAACCACGCAACGTCTACAGGCGTAACACGACTATGTAAGCTGAACCCAGAAATCAAAACCATTTAAAAGTAGTGAGTGTCGAAAACATTTAATTAAAACATTTAGAAAACCTTAAATAGTTCAATAAGTTCTTTTTAAGTTAAGTTATCATTTAAATAATTTTTGGCAGCATTTCCTTTGTAAAAGTAACCCCGAAATCGGGTACAAAACAGGATATAAGTGAAAATGATATATAATGAAATAAAGCATCCCCAAACGGAAGCAATCACGCCCAACGGCGGAAACCATCATCACAAGAGTAATATACGACGCCGTAGCGAAGAAATGAGCAATAAGTAAAAACATCACAGAATACTAAAAGCTGCATATATAAGTCGGCTCCCACGAGCTCGACACCAGAATACAAATAATATACATCATCGTCTGCACACTGTCTCTAAGTCCAGTACATATATGGTAGATGGAGAATACTAGATACAAAAGTGTGTACAATAAAAGTAACCAGATACCACAACCCACCTAACAGCAAAACAGCTCTCGCACCAACTGTAGTGGTATCTGTAGCCAAAAGATGTAAGAAGACAGCCTGTCGCGGCTACTCTAAGGGGCAACCTGCAAATACTGTGGCACAACGGGGGTGAGTTTCCAACTCGTGAATAGAGATAACATATAAAGGTAATCGCGAGCATGCACGTGCTGTGCTACTCTATCAAATGCCAGCAGATAAGTCTATATGCGATAAGCAGTTTGTGCATAATCATGCAAGTGCTCTGTCAGGTGAAATAACTACAGGATGAGATGCATAATAATCAATGCTGAGCTTGGGATAAATAACATCTACACGGAATAGCAACGTGGAAAAATAATCGATGCCTAACACTGCACCCAAATCCCAAATAAACTCAGGCGTTGGCACTCCCATCGGCCCTCAAATCCTGTAAATCCCTGAGAATCATGAGTGCCCAACATCGGCACTGAAATATCATAATACTCGTGTCCAGCATCGACACGCAAATCCTCATATATCGGGCTCCGTCAGTTCGGATCAGCCCACGGGCTCCGTCTGCGGTATCGGCCCTCGGCCCCGGCAGCACGGGTTATCCCCCATCCATCTAACGACTCTGGTCAGTATCCTCCGGATAACCGCCAGATCCAACCAATCACCGGTAGGTACTCGCCACCCAGCCAGGCTCATCGTCTACTCCACGAAAAACATTTCTCGCCCCGGGGAACCATACCGGGTCCACCACGAACCCTCAAACGGATCATCCAACTCCTCGAATCGGGTTTCAAGCACACGTCTCAGCACCGAGAAAACGCATGGTGGACGCACCAAAATATCATATCTAGAGGAACCGGGTTTTCAAATAGTGCATCTTTTCTTAAATAACCCCACGGTCCTCAAAACCAGAAATCACATGAAATCCAACACCAATGAGTAAATCAAAATGCTATGGGCTATGTACATCAAGCCATAATATAGGTAAAAGGGAGAAACCGCTTTTTAAAATAGTTTCAGTTTTTCAAAGACATCATGCGGCTCCCAATTTCTATGAAAATCATATTGAATCATATGTGAGATGAACTACATTATACTGATCATGGCAATTCTACAGTGAGTGTCATGGCAATTACTAACGGTGTGTGTGTAACATGCAGATTAGTGCTCGTGCAACATGAACCGTTAGTAATAGTGCGGTGTTCTATCAATTCTAAGTTTATATACATATATCAGGGAATGCGATATGCAACTAACAGTAGCCATGTAGGAAAATGCAATATGTAGCTATAAGGTCATATCAGCCCTGACGCATAACGCCATGCGGGCGATATCCCCGTAGATGTTAAATATACTCACCGTAGTCTCGCGCTAAGTGTAGCCGACTACTTGTTTCCCCTTCTTCGCGGCGTCCGTCGCACTCGCCTGCGAACCTAAAATTACACAATATATCACACATAAGCTCAAATGTACAAAAACATGCCATTTAAAGTCACACTAGAAACCCGGTTGGGCACTCATGATTCAAACCTATGATAGAAACTCGATTACGATACGCTAAAACGTGTGATTACGCTAAAATGTGTGATTTCGCACTCATGATAGAAACTCGCCTGCGATACGCTAAAACGTGTGATTACGAGCCTGAAGCTACCCTGACGTGTGATTTCGCACTAAACGTGTGATTACGAGCCTAAACGTGTGATTACGAGCCTGAAGCTACTAAAACGTGTGATTACGCTAAAACGTGTGATTTCGCACTCATGATAGAAACTCGCCTGCGATACGCTAAAACGTGTGATTACGAGCCTGAAGCTACCCTGACGTGTGATTTCGCACTAAACGTGTGATTACGAGCCTGAAGCTACCCTGACGTGTGATTTCTATTACTAAATGTGTAATTTCGCACTCATGATAGAAACTCGCCTGCGATACGCTAAAACGTGTGATTACGAGCCTGAAGCTACCCTGACGCGTCGCGATACGCAGAACACCCCAAACCCACACACGTAACACGCGTGTCGCGAAGATTTAAAATACGGAAAATAGGATAATAGATCCCAGATTTTTATACAGAAATGATATTACAAAATATATATACCATAGGATTACACATACTAGCAAACACCAATCACCTCAAACCCCAACCCACAACACCCCCATCTGGCCGCAATTTGCGGCCAGAACGTATTTTTTCGGCGGCCTGGGTAGGGAGATGGGCTCCCGGGTTTTGTGTGTGCACTCTATACCCCATATACATGCTACAGTAATTACAATTTCAATCTGAAGAAACTCGGGTAGCAGCAGATTCAACAGACCCCAATTTCAAGTTAAAAACCACATTTTTGCACTAAAAAGATACATTAGGGTATATTTGTGAAATTTGAAACAAACCCAAGTCTAAAACTACACTAATATCACATTACCAAGTTAAGAAAGCTATAAAAAGGTTAATTTTAACATATCATCACTAAATCCCTTCAGTAGCACTAAAATTGCACAAAAATGTGATATTTTGCTTGAAATACTACAAGATATGAAATAGGGTGCTAGGTGTGAGATAATTACCTTCCAAAAATCCTATAGAACTCAATTTCCAGCCTTTTCCCCCTCAAGCCACTGACTTGACACCAAGATCCCCCAAAAGAGCCATTTTCCCAAGATTTTTGTGAAGGGAAGTGGGATTTTTGTGCAGGGTTTGTGTAGAGATCAAAGAGAAGTGAAAAGAAGAAGAAGAGATGAAGACAATGCTATGTTTTCTTCTGGAATTCTGCAGGGATTTCAGAAGAGAGGAAGAGAGAAAAGAGAGAGAGAAAAAAGGGTCCAAAAGTCAAATTTCTCACCATGCTTCTATTTTCTATTTGGATTTTGAATTTTAAAAAGGGTTTTGATTTGGTAAAAGGGTGGGGAATAAAAATGAACCATGCAAGAATGAAATAAAATGGTTAACATGTTACAGTTTTTAACCAAGTCACAAAATTGGCTAAGTGTGCATGTGTACACTAACACAAAGAAAATTTCCCAATTAGGGTATACCCGACTAAAAATAATTAATAACCCTATAAATATATATAAATATATATATAAAAACAAGAACATTTGGTAATTAGCGCGAAAACATCCTAAACGAATTTCAAGGCGTTACAAAATCAGTCTTGGGAGACATCTCTTTAGATAGGGTGATTCCGTGACAAGCCGGTAGATTAACGCGCTTAGAATCTTCCATACTGAATCTTTTCAGTATAGTGTTGATATACCTGGACTGCGAAAATCCCAACATCCTGTTGGATTTATCACGATAGATCCGGATCCCCAGAATATAAGAGGCATCACCCAGGTCTTTTATGGAGAACCTGTGTGACAAGAATCTTTTAACAGATTGTAGCATAGGAATGTCATTTCCTATCAATAGAATGTCATCCACGTACAAGACGAGGAATACAACAGTTCGTGCTACAATTTTACTATATATACATGGATCATCTGGATTTTTGATAAAGTCATATTCTTTGACCGTTTCATCGAAACAGATGTTCCAACTCCGCGATGCCTGCTTCAGTCCATAAATGGACTTAAGCAACTTGCACACTTTCCCGCTGCTCCCACTCTGATTGAAACCTTCTGGCTGATCCATATAGACGCACTCTTCTAAATTACCATTCAGAAAAGCCGTCTTTACGTCTATCTGCCAGATTTCATAATCATGGAAGGCAGCAATGGCAAGAAGGATACGAATGGATTTGAGCATAGCCACTGGAGAAAAGGTTTCGTCATAGTCCAAACCAGGTCTTTGACGACGAAAACCCTTTGCAACAAGTCTAGCCTTATAGGTTTCCACCTTCCCATCTACACCAATCTTTTTCTTGAAGATCCATTTTCATCCTATGGGTTTTACCCCATCTGGAGAAAAGTCCAAAGTCCATACTTTTTTGGTGTACATGGACTCCATTTCATTCCGCATTGCATCTAGCCATCGTACCGAGTCGCCGCTCTGGATGGCCTGCTGGAAGCTAGTAGGTTCATCATCATCAATGATGCAATCTTCTCTATCCCCATCTATAAGAAAACCGTAGTATTTCTCAGGTGGATGAGACGGCCAACTACTTCTGCGCAGGGGTGCGGGAATGTCCTGTTCTTCTTGAACTACTGGTTCTACTAAACTTTCAGTAATAGGTTGTGGTTCTGGAATTTCTTCCAGTTCTATTTCGCTCCCACTTGTTTCTTTTTCTAAAAACTGCTGTTCTAGAAAATGGGCATTGCGAGAAACAAAAACCTTTTGTTCCTCTACGTAATAGAAATAATACCGCTTGGAGTTCTTTGGATATCCCACAAACTTACACCGTACTGATCGTGCCTCGAGCTTGTCCGCATGCTGCTTTTTAACAAAAGCTGGACATCCCCATATCTTCAGATACTGAAGATAGGGTTTCTTCCCACTCCATATCTGATATGGCGTGGTAGGCACAGTCTTGGTAGGAACCCTGTTCAAAAGATATGCTGGTGATTCTAGCGCATAACCCCAGAAAGATCACAGTAACTCAGCATTACTCATCATGGAACGTACCATATCCAATAGGGTTCGATTCCGTCTCTCCTATACACCATTGTGCTGTGGAGTGTATGGAGGAGTAAGCTGAGAGAGAATTCCTTTCTCTTTTAGGTAACCTAGAAACTCGACACTTAAGTATTCACCACCTTGATCAGATCTCAGTGTCTTGATACTTTTGCCGGTTTTGTTTTCTACTTCTTTCTTATACTCTTGGAATTTCTCAAAAGCCTCGGATTTATGTTTCATCAAGAAAATGAATCCGTACCTAGAGTAATCATCCATAAAAGTAATGAAATAGGAAAAACCACCACTTGCATGTGTAGACATTAGACCACATACATCGCTGTGTATGAGTCCTAAGAGCTCGCTCGCTCTTACTCTATGTCCAGTGAATGGAGTCTTTGTCATCTTTCCTTTGAGACATGATTGACAAGTGGCATAAGATTGATATTCGAACGAATCAAAATATCCTTCTCTATGTAACTTAGTTAACCTTGTCTCATTGATGTGACCTAGTCTACAATACCATAAGAAAGCCTTATTTATATCTGGAGACTTTCTTTTTAGTGTGTTCTGGACATTGAAAATCTGTAGTTGGTTTAAGACATATATACCGTTATCCAGTGTACCGTACCCAATCAAACTATGATTAAGGTGGATGTTAACAACATCGCTTACAAACGTGAAATCATAACCTTTATTTGATAACAAGGAAACTGATATGATATTACACGTTAAACTAGGTATACAAAAATAGTTATGCAAAACCAAAATATGTCCACTCGTCAATCCAAGGTGATAATCCTCTACGGACACAGCACCCACGCTAGCTCCGTTAGCAGCCTTCAGGGTCATATCACCAACCTTCAGCACTCTACGGTTTCTCAGTGCCTGCAATGAATTGCATATATGAGATCCTGATCCGGTATCCAATACCCAGGAAGTAGAGTTGATTGACTGACAATTCTCAATTACAAACACACCTGAAGTCGAAGCCACAGCTTGCTTCGGTTCCTGGTTCTTGGCGTTCCACGCCTTGCAATCTTTCTTCCAATGCCCTTTCCAATGACAGTGGAAGCACTCATCCTTTGCCACTACTGACACCGCAATATTTTTCTTTTCCTTCGCTCCCACCTTACTAACACCTCCTCTAGGTTTGGTGGCGGCCTTATTCTTCCTTCCTTTGGCCTTAGGCTTGGACCCGGAAGAAGAAGCACCGCGAACAAACATAGCGGGTGTTTCCCTTGCCTTCTGCAAGGTGCCCTCTGCACTCCTCAACATGTTAAGGAGTTTTGGAAGTCCAACTTCTTTCCTTTGAATGTTGAAATTCAGAATAAACTGGGCGTAGGTGGAAGGAAGGGACTGGAGAATTAAGTCTGTATAGAGCTCGTTCTCCAAAGTCGTCCCAAGGTCTGCGAGCTCTTCTATATAGCCAATCATCTTTAGGACATGTTCTCCTACCGATGATCCGACGACCAACCTCGCCTGAAACAAGTTCTTTGAGGTCTCGTATCTTGCTATACGAGATTGCTCCCCATACAGATCCTTTGTATGGAGAAATATGGATTCAACATCCATATCCTCGTGCCTCCTCTGATTTTCATTATTCATCGAGGCAAGCACGATGCACTTGTCCTTCGCACAATCTAACTCCCAGGTCTTGTGGATTTCCTTATCCGCAATACTGGAATCTGGACCAGGGACTGCAGGTGCCTTAGCGGTGAGGACATACCCCAATTTGTCATAAGTCAAAGCCATTTTGACATTCCGCAGCCAATATTTAAAGTTTGGCCCTGTCAATATATTTTTTTCTAGTAGTAACTTAAGTCCTGTCATGTTCTGGGTCGCTGAAATTAGGGGAGAGAGAGAGAACACTTTAGCATGATGCTCTTGCAAGTTTAGAGTGGTTTCTAGTTTATCTAAACTGAATGGCTCCCACTGTTTTTCGAATCCCTCCTCAAACCAAAAAGGAAGAACTAGCCAGGACTATTCTTACTGTACAATACTTGCTTAACCGTTCAGCCAGGCCAGTGTCGGTACTTCGAGGGAAGTTTTCCAACGCTTTCACGAAGTTCCTTAATTAAATAACCTCTTTTCTCTGGGGGCGTAGCCCCGCCGACACCTTACTCGACACCTATTTGGTTTATAGCATTGATCGTTAAGTGACGAATCTCCTGATGAGTAGCATATACTCACAGTAGGATCGGGATCCAAATATCATCGTGTGATAATGCTGAAGGAATCCTACCAACATTGATCACACTCTAAATGGTATGCATCTCTTTGCAAATTTCAGTTTCTTTAGAAATTCCCGATATAAATTTTTGCCCTATGCTCTTATGACCTTGGCGTTGGTCAAAATGTCATAAATCACATGTCAAGTTCTACCCATCATTATCTTGTTAATTTAAACCCATCCATACATACCCCTGACGTTGGACAAATGATAATACGACTATCCCAAACTAACTCATCTATCTATGCAACAAATGAATACCCAGCAGCTACCAAACACTATGCCTTGACTATGGCCAAAATGCATAGCTTGAATACTACTGAATACCCAAATGAAATGACGGAGAGCTACAAATGGTTTTGGCGAAACTGTGAACGTAGTGAACTTGATATGACCGAAGGAACCTGATAGCTTTTAAAAGGAGTGGTTAAAGCTCCGCAATTAAAAATATCTTCTGTTTTAAAAATAACCGAGTGGTTTCTTTTAAACTGTTCCAACGATTCAACTTTGGTTTATTTTCTTTGCATTAATAATAATGCGTCCCATCACTAACCTATCATTGCAGAAAACAACGAAAATACAACGTCCTCTTATGCCATCCGCATTCGCCACGAGATCCCGTCATCACCCGTTAGGTTACTTAACTAACGACAGAGCGGGGGCTGGGCTAGCGCGGGTGTAAAACATAAGTGACGTCTAAATTGCTATCATATATAGATATTGTACATTCGTCAGACGCAATAATAGGCATTCCAGATCATAAATGAACATTAATGGATATACAAGCAATCCACGTTTCCTTTGAGCCTACAACGAAAGACGGATTACACAGTTGTGATGAATAACCATTATCCAACCCTAGACCCCTACGGGTATGGCAAACTACCCGCCAAGTATCCGAAGTGAAGCGGTCTCCCTCAACAACGTGAGTAGGCCACTAAACACTTCAAAGTACTCGGTAGTTTGTGTACCCCACCTTCGGTCTATCCTAGGAGCAAAAATCAGTAAAATGAAATAATACAACGGTGGCTACAACCGCAACCTGGATGTGCCCCGCAAAATAATATTACAACATATTACAATTTACATCGAATGAATGAATATAAAAACCCATCTCAAACCCCGGCTAATCATCACAACGATCCAATCAAGTTCATAAGCACAAACAGTACAATCATTACAGAAATGTGCAACCCCCTGCCAACCGACATACTAGCAGTTAGGGGAGGTTTACGAACACATTATACAATTCATAGATATAATCTAATTAGACAAACATCGTAGAATTACGATCGAGCAAACACAATAGATTCTAATCCAAAAACTTCTCTGTGCACCTGAGACTTGAGCAGAAAATAAACATTCCAGAAAGAACAAAATAATCACAGAAGAGTTCTGGGGAATTTTGGGCTGACTCGGCCCCAACTCGGCAGTGGATCCGCGCCCGATCGCTTGGATCGGCCGTGGATCCGCGGCGTTAAGGCCGATTCAGGATCCCAAATTTCTCCAGTATTCTTATATTTTCCTGCATGTATTTTTAGAGGTCGCTGAAAAAATTTTACACCTCGTTTTAAAATCTCCAGAAACTTGGTGAATTTGATGTTTTTTCCTATTCGTTTTGTGTTCGAAATTCTAACGACTTTGCTAACAAGTTAGTTATTGTTTAGCGAGTCTCTGATACCACTGTAAGTCGATGTATTACACCCCACGAGTTGCGGGGAGGCGGAAATATGAAAAACAATCATTTTCTTTAAACAAACATCGACTAACCGAAAGGATCTTTGCTAAACTATAACTAACACTATCATAGGAGTAATTAGCTGCTATGAAAGAAGATTATACCTAATGAACCAAGTCCTTCTTCTTCTCGTCAACCACCTCCTCGTTGGCCTCCTTTTTGTAATAGACGATCCACCCGAGTGCTTCTACTCCAAGCTTTGCCTCTAATCTTGAGGTAACTAGGTTACTCTAATTGCTAATCAAAGTCACCTAGGGAATATAGAGTATGATTATAGATTAATGAGTCTTGCTAATCCTTGATCTCAACACATGAGGTTAGGATTAGGGTTTGAAGAGCGAGTGAGAGCTTGAGGAGAGAGAAGGTGAGAGTGAGAATCAAATGAAATAATGGTATCATTTGAATATATGAAGCATAATGATTTATTAAATGAATAAATCAAATGATTTATCAACCATGCTTCATTTATTCATTATGTGTGATTCATCTCATGAGTCATTAGTCATTAAATGCACCATTAACTACATGAATGAATCACATAAATGAGTCACTAAATCAATAAATGCAAATGCCACCTTAGCACCCAAGTCAACATCCTTCTAGAAGCTTCTCGCCAAATTACGAGAACGCTCCTTCTATCCGTGAAAACACAGAAAAACTTTAGACTGTATAAATCCAATTATCCGATACTAGAATCTGGCTTAAACCAAAGCCGGCTAGTAAAAACTGTCCGAACGTCGTACGTGCGTAAAAACACGTATGCGTCCGAACCCTTGTCGTAAAACCATACGACCTCTATATCGTTTCGCCCGGAGCAGGGAAACTCTCTGTGTGGGACTCTAAAGACTCGACTACTACGCTGGCAGTGGGTTTAACCACGGACCGCAAGCGGCACTAGCTGTACGTAACGGTCCCCAGGTAGATGTCGATAAGAAGGCCGATGAGGAAACCCATCCGAACTCCTACTGAGCCAGATGTGACAATCTCCGTACAGTCCGGTCTGTTCGTCTAGGACTATCGCATATCGGGCCTAGGGGGCGGCAAGCGTCAGTCCCCTAAAAGCGGTATAGGTCGTGTCGGAGCGTAGCCCATTACACCTTGAGAAACTACTGGAAAACCTACCAGTAAATCTCGCTTGCCCTGGCCAGGAACTTTGTGTAATGGCTCTCTGACACAGCACGATATCGACTCCCAATACCGGGAGAGATGAATCCTGTCTAACCGCCACCGCCTCCAAGTGCTTCGGGACTGCACCCAACTGCTACCTGTTTGCACGACTCCTTTGAGCCGTGGTAGGGTAGCAATCTAAGAACAGTGGGAATACACTCGAGGCGAAGCAGCAATTGTAAGTCTGCGGACTATGCTGTACTCATGTCACCTGGGAACTGTTAACTGACGACGGGTATAATACCAACCAATAGTTCCCTGCGAGTCCTGTCCGGTGTACCCGTAACCCAACGAGAACCTGTATACTATCTCCAGTACGACGTACTGATGGCTGTAGGACAGACCATCTCCTCAACTAGGATGAGAAGCGTACACACTAGTCTACTCCAGAGTATCGATGCCCTGTCTCGATAATCCTACGACTAGGGACCTGAAAAAGGATGTGCTTGTAGACTACCCAGCCCCCACTAGTGTGACTGCCATCACAACGCTGGTAGTCAAGCAAGATCCTAAAGGCTCTATCAATACGTACACACATATTAAGATAGATAAAACCAAGCAGCATACTACCATGTTTAGCAAGACTGTTAAAATAACTGTGAATATCCCAAGCTTCCATTAAGTAATATATAAAGTAGTATGATACAATAATGGCCCCTAGGGCATATACACTAATAATTTAGTGTACCACAACCAATCAACTCTTGATTAAGTCTAATGTTCATAACATTGTGTTGTACAGCAAAATGATATCCTTCATTGTCTAACAAAGAAACAGATATAATATTACAAAGAATACTTGGCACAAAATAACATGGGTTCAAAACCAATATACAACCCGACGGCAACCCTGGGTGATACTCTCCCACTGAAACTGCATTTACATTGGAACCATTTCCAACCTGGAGAGTATGATCACCTGTCTTCAAAACTCTGCAATTTCTCAACGCCTGCACAGAATTGCAAATATAAGAACCCGAACCGGTATCTAATACTAAGGATGCAGAGTTAATAGAAAAACAATTTTCAATTACGAACACACCTGAAGCTGAAGCATCACCATGCTTCTTCTTGAGTTCAAGGTACTCAGTACAGTTCCGCTTCCAGTGTCCCGTCTTTTTGTAGTGGAAACATTCTCCTTTCCCCGATTCCCCAACCTTGGACTTGTCTTTCCCCTTAACCTTTTTGACTCCACCCTTAGGTTTGGTGGGTTTCTTCTTCATCTTTCCCTTGGCTTTAGCCTTCGGGCGAGAGGAGGAAGATGACCCAACGCTCAAAACGGGAGTCTTCACTGACTTCATCGTGCTCTCTGTACTCCTTAACATATTAAGGAGTTCAGGTAGTTCCTTCTCCATGTTGTGCATGTTGAAGTTAACTATAAATTAAGCAAAGGTGGAAGGGAGAGACTGCAGAATAATATCCGTATATTGCTCATTGTCCATTGTCCACCCAAGGTCCTCAAGCACTTCTATGAGAGCTATCATCTTCAGAACAAGGTCTCCTACTGGTTTGCCAGGGGCCATTCGCATCTGAAACAGCTTTCTGGATGCTTCGTATCATAATACGCGAGATTGCTCTCCATACAACTCTTTTGTATGGAGGAATATGGCTTTGACGTCCATATTCTCGTGCTGCTTCTGATGTATGTTATTCATCGATGCAAGCGCGAGGCATTTGGCCACGGCACAGTCAGCGTCCCATGTCTTATGGATTTCCCTATCTACAACTGAAGGTTTAGGACCTAGGATGGGCGGGGTTAGAGCCGTGAGGACATATGATACCTTATTATAATTCAAGGCAATGTTAAGATTCCTCAGCCAGTCTTTTTAATTGGTCCCATTCAGTTTATTTTTATCTAATAGAAGCTTGAGTCCTGACATTGGTATCTGCCATTAAGAGAGAGAAAAGAATACACTCAGCGAAAGATCTTACAAAGATCAGATCGGTTATTATCTTGTCTAATCGATGTCTCCCACTGTTTTTATCAAATTTTCTTTAAAACCATTAAAAAGAAAACTAGCCGGGATTAATTACATTCTACAACTTCGCTAACCGTTCAGCCAGGCCGGTATCGGTACTTGAGGGAGGTTCCCCGTGCTTTCGCACGGACCTAATAAAATAAACCTCTTCTTCCCAGAGGCGTAGCCCCGTTTGATACCTTTCTAGACACCTAATGGGTTAGCTAATTGTAAAGTGCAAAAATCTCCCGGGAGCAACTTTTGCTCACAGTGGGATCGGGATCCTACTATCATATAGAAGGTATGCAATCTCTTTGCAAATTTCAACTCTTGAAATTCCCGATATTATTTTAGCCCTAGTACTCATGACCTTAACTATGGTCAACATATTATAAGTACTAGTCAAGTTCTTCCCGTCATTTCGTGATTAACTAGACCCATCCACATGACCCTTAAATAAACTCAACATAATCATATGAATGTCCTAACTAATATGCATCATATGCAGTGTAGGAAGACATCACTTAGCTACCGTACACTGTGCCTTAACTAAAGTCAAAATACGCAGCACGAATACTAAGTACTCTACTTCCTAAAATGACGGAGGGCTGCGGATAGTTTTTAAGAGAACTTTTAACGCTTTGAACTTGATATCGTTGTAGAATCCAATGGGTTTAAAAGGAGTGGCTTAAGCTCCGCATTTTGAAACTTGCTTTTTCATAAAAGGCCAAGCGTGTTTCAAGTCCGATTCTACAACATCTTTTTAGGTTCATTTTTCGTTACATTAATCTCATTAATGTAGTCCCATCATTTAAGTCCTAAAGCCATCACAGAAAGAAACGAAAATATAACGTACGCTTATGCCACTCGCATTCGTCACGGTGTCCCGTTATGCACCGTTAGGTTACTTAACTAACGGCATACCGGGACGGGGCTAGCGCGAGTGCAAAACATAAGCAACGTCTATTATATATCATATATATAATATTCCATTCATCTCAGATATATATTAAATGATCACATTACATAATATAAGCTGCAGAAGCACATTTAATATAGGATATCTAGGAGGTCCGTATTTTATATTTTTCCATCAATAGAAAATACGGATTCCACGGTCGCGATGAATAGCCAAGCCCACACCCCTAGACCCCTATGAGAGCGGCAAGTGACCCTACCAATTCTGGAGTTTAGGAGACCCGGTCTCGACTCCTCGAGATGGCCTCCTACTGAACCCTAGAACCCGGTCACTTGTGCTCCCCTCCTTAGGTCTATCCTAATACAGAAAAGTAAATAATCTACAACACTGGTGACATCATCCTCAACCCGGAAGTGCCCTAAATAAAAGAATATTACATACAATTGAATTTTACATGAATGAAAAGAAAACTCTCATCTCACATAAAACCCTCGGCTATTCAATCACGACAATCCTGCACATCATATCTCAGCAAGACATAATATCACATATCATCAACGTAAGTAAGTATGCGTGCCCTGAATGTCGTTGATGTATAGCAACGAAACCAGCGATACACCACATACTACACTTACGGTCACAGAGAAATAAAATGAAAAACTACAACAATTGGAATCATAACTGCCTTTGGACAACACAAACCTGGAATATCACATATCCAAGATTCCATGCCTAACAATATAAAGCTCGCATTTAGGTCTCACCCATGAAAACACCTTTTCGAAACAGGTCGGATAATTCAACAAGATTTTCGATTATTCCCGAGACCGAAATGCTAGATTTACACGCAACAAACAAATTTGTAGATTCCAATTATTGTATCACATACTAATAAACTAGGCGCAGTTAAAACATTCGATCGAACGGTTGAACACCCAAAGACTTCTCAGAAATCTCAACACTTGAGCAATTTAAAAATTTACCAGAAACTGCTACAAGTACATACGGGCCAGCGCAAGAAGGCACAGTCCAAACCTCACCAACGGCGCCGCGGAACCGCCGCAGAATGACCATTCTGGCCGTGGTTCCGCGGTCGTATAGTCAAGTTAGGGTTTCGTTCTTCTTGTGGGCCCATAAAATACCCTGCACGATTTTTTGAGTATTTTTAATGTGAAAAAATCCACGTTTTTGAAAAATGTCCAGAGAGCACCCTTCGGGCGTCGATTTTCGTTCGTTCGAGGTTTTTAACGCCGTCTAGGTTACCCTAAAGCTCTAGCTTGGCTCTGATACCACTGTAGGGTTTCTTTATCACCTCGTTTAGGGTTTCGAAGCATCACACATGCCACAACTTTGATTTTAAGAGGTGCTAAGCAAACTTAACTAGGAATCGAACTAGAAATATTGAGTAACAACTAATAGCATCACATACTAAAGTTATTCTATCACTAAGTGGTGAGACTACAACCTTTGTAGACCTCCTTGAGTAACTCCTTGGATCTCCTAAAGTTTGGAATGGCTCACTTGAACACTTCCGAGTCCACGACGATCCACCCGAAGTCCTTTGCTCAAAGCTTGTTGCTTCACTTGGTCTTTCAAATCCGTGGAGCAAACATCCTACACAAAAGAGCTAGAGATGTGTAGGATGATGAAGTGGTTTATTTTCTCACTTAAAAACCCTCTCCTTTTCTTTTCCTCACTCTAAACAAATCTTAAAAGAGATTGAAGAAGGAGGAAGATGAAGATGACAAAGCTTTTTTTAAGATAATGATAATTCTTATGTCTTAAAAATAAAACAAAAGGATATATATATGTGAGACACTCTCACAACAAACTATGGTTAATATAAATATCTAGATATTTTGTGATGAGTTAAAGAACAAAGGAAATTAACCATGGGTTAGTCAATGGTCAAACAAAGAAGAGTGTGGAAGCTATGAGTCATTTGTAAAGAAATGAGTCATTTGTTAATTTCTTTTATCTTTTATCTTAAAACAAAAATCTATATATTAATATGAACCATGTGAGTCTTGCATTGCCATCTTCAATATATCAGCAACCATGATACATATCCATGTATGTACGTGTGTATGCACATCAACATGCACATATACATGCATGCATCCATCAAAAGAAAAGGGTTTAATAAAAGTGAGCTAAAAGTCATTATTAAATCAACATTTGATTTAATAAACCGGTCATATCACATACGACCCGACCTAAACACCCGATTAACATACGGTATCTCATACATGTATTTAATCGAGCTCCGCGCATATCTCATATGCACACCACAACGTTTTGCCTAAGCTAGGAAACTTCTGTGTGGGACTCTAAGACTCGTCAATACGCCGGCAGTAGGTGATGATCATATCAAACACCTACAAACCGCAAGCGGTCAGTTAAACGTAACGGCCACCCGGGTATTGAGCGATCAGAAGAAGAACAAGCGAACCTGTCAACACTCCCGTCAATCCAACTGGCAATACTTACCGTACAGTCTGGTCTCTTCGTTAGATATGCTGCATATCGAGTCTAGGGATGGAATCGTCGACCCCAATAACTCAATAAGTCATTCCGGTACATGGTCTACAACAGATCGAGAAACTACTGATAACACTTATCAGTAATATCTCAGCAACCCTGGTCAGGGACTTCCTGTTATAGCCAATCGTGCACAACACAGCATCAACCCCCAATACCGGGAGAGACGAAACCCCTCCTATCGCTCATTGCCTCCATATGCCTCGTGACTGTACCCAAAATCCACCTGTTTGTACGTCTCAGTAGATCGGTAGTAGGGTGGAGATCAAGATACAGTGGGAGGACACACAGGACTCTATGGCGATCTCGGGTCTACAGACTAACCTGTACCAGTGTCACCTGAGAACTGCTATCCGACGTATGATATAATACCACATAGGAGTTCTCGGTGAGTCCGTTCAGTGTACCCAGTCTCACTGAGCACCCGTATACAATCTTTGGTGTTACCACACCAGACGGATATGGGATCATCCATCGCCCATCATATGGAACAAGAATAGTAAATGCTAGTCTACAATGGAATATCGATTCCCTGTCTCGATATACCTATGACTAGGAACATTTCAAGGATATGCTTATAAACTACAGGTGTCCCACTAGTATGATCCACATCATAATCCCAATAGTCAAGCTGATATCCTTAGGGCTTTATCAACATGTACCAAATGAATAAAAACATGATCAAGTGAACATATGATAAAGAGAAACCAGATAGCATACTATCATGTCGAGCAAGACTTTCCCCTGAATATATATATATATACACACACACACACACACACACACATACATCAGTACATATACAATCATATAATGGCCTCTAGGGCATACATATATCCAACAATACTCACCCTTAACCTCACCTCTCTCCCCCCCCCTCTCTTTGTCATTTCCTCTCTCTCTTTTTCTCTATCTCTTTTCTTTTCCCTCATATCTATCAACTCTAAACTGAACACTCTCATTACCTACACAAATCCATCACAAACAGCACAAAAATCACAAAAACCACATCTTTTTCTTGGATTTTCCTCTTGGATGCCTTGGAGCATGCAATGTTTGGATCTTTCAGTTCTTTTGTGTTGGTAATGATCTCTATCTGTTCTTTATATATTTTTTGTGTTGTGTAGACTTTTAGTTTCAGTTTAGATAGCGTAAAATTAAGTTTAGTGCATAATATCGTATTTTTAGTGTCGTTTGTGACTTCTGTGATCTACTGTGACCCGGAGATTTTACTAGAAAACCAAACAATATAGTTGGGTTGTACCTGAGACTATAGGAAATCACCTGGAGTACGGACCCCTGGAGCTCGTACTCGGCCGATGACGAGAAAAGGAATTCCAGCGATGTCGGCTTGGGGAAAGAGTTAGGGTTTGGGTTTTTTTGGGTAGCTGTCTGCAGTGGTTTAGGTGTTTTTTGTCTTGTTTGATTGTTGGGTTTTCTCAGTATGTAAAATCTGGGATCACCTAGGTAGTTTCTTGTGTTTTGTTTAAGCGTGATACGTTATACGACACGGATCGTGCACTTTGTGTAGTTTTTCTCTTAGGTTGTTTTCGTCGTGTCGCTACGTACGTTAGCCACAATACGAACACTTGAGAGTATGTTTTGAGTTGTTGTGTCGGTCTAATATAGTCTGTACGTGTTTTGGGTCTATTATTAATATATACTTGCTTTATTGTTTTTATGTTGTAGGTTCGCAGGCGGGGACTTCGGACAATGCTATAAAAGGAAAATAGGTGGTTGGCTTCACTTAGCCAGGAGTGTTTGTGAGTAGATTTAACATCTACAGGGGAATCGCCCGCATGCCGTTATGCGTTTGGGCTAGAAATGACTTAACTTGTCGCATATTCTATTTCATATTTAGAATTGCGCATTCACCCTACTGCTTAGTTATTGTTGTGCTTGGACTAGTATCCTTAGAACACTGCACTATTATTGACGACTTATGTTGCACGAGCACTGATTGTAAGCCACACACACTGTCAATAATTGCCATGACACGCACAACCCACTTATAGATATAATATAGTTTGGTTAAGGACATTGTGACATTGATTCATATTTCTTATTGCATATGACATATAACATACGTGTATACCCACATGCTTACACATATGCCTTCACATACTTACATGCTAGTTACCTGTATACCTATAGGGTATTGTACCATTAGCAATAGGTACATACACACATAATGTCATAGCTACATGTATACTTGCATACACATTTACACTTATACCTGAAGGGTATATTACATCATTACTTTTAGGTAGATACATATACCTTGCTATACCTTTTTGTTTACACATATATCTGGTTATAGCTACATGTTTACCTTTACTTGATATTGGATTTAGGACATTGAGATTACATTGATATTGTACATAAAGGATATATGAGATTCACTTGATTTTGTACATTCAGGATATATGAGATTTATTTGATATTGTACATTAAGGATTTATGAGACTTATATGATATGAGAGCCAATTTGGGGGCAGATTTGAGGAATTGGGATTTGGATTGTCTTGATGGATTTTGATCCTACCACAATGTCAGGATTCCGTCGAAATGACATATTTCATTCCATACTTCACATTTATTGTTATGCACTGCTTCATGTATTAGTTGTACCTGATAGAGTACCTTCCATGACAATTGCATTTACATACTTATTTTATAGGCATTACTTCATGTGTTAGTTGTACCTGTTAGTGCACCTTTCATGACTGTTGAATATATACCTTTTCATATCATTATTGCATGATTATTACTTACCGATTGTTATATTATTGCTTCATGTATTTGTAGTAACAGTTAGTGTACTTTTCATGATTATTGCATTCATATGACCTTTTATTGCTATTAATTGCATATATTAGATTCGCGCTGTACGTACATACTTGCGATTACCTGCATATGTTATTTACTATTCACGAGTTGGTAACTCACCCCGTTGTGCCACAGTGTTTAGCAGGTCGTTCCTCACAGTAGTCAGAGACAGGGCTATTAACATCTATCTTATCATCTTTTGCTGCGGATACCACATCTGCTCACAGTGTGCAGTTTTGCTTAGGTGGGTTTTGTGTTTATTCGTTGTTGTATGGTATATTCGTTGTATCCTTGTACTCTCCATCTATTATTTTCATGTTGATTTAGAGACTTGGTGAGGACGATGTTGTTTATTATTTTATGACTTGGTTGTCTTTTATAAAGTTACCTTTTTATCGTCTTTTATTTCTTCGCTACGGCGTCGTAGATTTGTAGTGGTGGTTTTTTTCCGCCTTTGGGCGTGTATTTGCTCCCGTTTGGGGATGCTTTACTCATATTTATGTTGTACCCATTTTTGGGGGCTAGTTTTTACAAAGGAGGTGCTGCAAAAATTTTAAAGGGGATAAAGTTGGAGTTTTAAAGAATTTGGGTTGAGATTTCAAAGGCTTTTAAAAATTGTTTTTAATTCTTACTACTGTTGATGGTTTAGATTGCTGAGTTTTGGCTTTCTTTTACTGCGTTACGCCTGTAGACGTTGCGTAGTATTAGGGCCGTCACATGCCAATTCCGGGTCGTGACATCAACCATGGGTGAGTTTGTATCATATAGCTAACTCATGTAGAGACATAACCATGGCTAAATTATAATGGTTAGGTTAATAAATATCTGAAGTAAACCAAATGAGTGGACTAAGTCAATGCGTCCACAAGCTTCTACAAGCTTCATGCATGTGACTAATTATCCACTAATTTGGATTTACTTTAAATATTTAAACACCACATTATAATTATTATGGTGTAAGTCTCATACACCTATGTAGTGTGTGTCAAGAACCATGACACAAAATAATGTACATTAATATATATCACATATATATCACATGCACACTAGTGAGAAAAATAAATGCTTAAGTGAGCTAATATTAGTTAATGTAATCTAGTATATCACATATACAATTATACATTAAATTATCAAATCAACACTTGATTTAATAATTAGGCTATATCACATAAAACCGACTAATATCATATGTACCATCTTATCGAATCAACACTTGATTCGATAACCCGGCTATATCACATATAACCGACCGATACAAATATCGCGAGAATAGAATACGGTATCACATACTCTTATCATTCTCAGTCCCGCACATATCACATATGTGCTCTTACTTCGTTTTGCCTGAGCCAGTAAAACCTCTATGTAGGACTCTAAAGACTCGTCAATACGCCGGCAATAGGTGATGACCACATCAAGCACCCACAAGCCGTCAGCGGTACTAGATGGACATAGTGGCTACCCAGGTATTGAATGATCAGAAGATTAGCAAGCAAGCCCACTCTAATGTTGGAGATAGTGCCCTCAGAGTCAATTATTAGGTCACAGGTACGTGATTGTAATGATTGAGGGATGACCTATCCCGGTAGGACAGTCATACTCGAGATGATAGTATGCTATCTGGTTTACCTTTATCATCGTGTACTGTTTTAGGTGACCTGACACGTCGCTATTACACATTGATAGAGCCCCTAGGATTCTTGCTTGACCACCAGCAGTATGAGGGCGATCATATAAGTGGGAGCTGGGGTCTATAAGCTTATCCTTAAAAGGTCCCTAGTCGTGGGAGTTTCGAGACTGGGCATCGATACTCCATTAGTAGACTAGTGTATACAGTCGAGACCCCGACGAGGGGCGGTGGCCGGTCTCACAAGCCACTGGTGTCAGTTGGATCACCTAAGATGTATACAGGTGCTCATTGGGTTATGAGTACACCGGACAGGACTCGCCGGGAACATGCTAGTTGGTCATATACCAGACGTCAGATGGCAGTTCCCTGGTGACATGTGTGCAGGTTAGTTCATCGACCTGGGGATCGTCATTTGTCTCGTGTGAGTTCCCACTGTACTTTGATTACTACCCTACCACGGCTCAAAGGAGTCGTGCAAACAGGTTTTAGTTGGGTACAGTCCCGAGCCACATGGAGGCAGTGAGCGTATCTTCAGGGGTTCGTCTCTCCCGGTATTGGGGGTGAGGTCGTGCTGTGTCTAGGAGAGCCATTACACAAAGTCCTTGGCCAAGGCAAGGAGATTTACTGGTAGGTATTCCAGTAGTATCTCAGGGTGTTCTGGGCTACACTCCGACACGACTTGTACCGCTTTTGGGGGTCTGACTTTTACCAACCCCCTAGGCCCGCCATGCGATAATCATAGACGAACGGACAGGACTGCACGGATATTGTCACTGACAGGCTCAGTAGGGTTGTCAGGCTGAGTTCACTCACAGACGTCCCTTTTAGTCAATACTTGGTAGCCCGTTACGTATTGGCTTATACCTCTGACGTGCTAGTGGTTAAATCCACAACCGAGGTGTTGACGAGTCTTTAGAGTCCCCCACATTCAGTTACTCAGCTTTCGGGCGAAAGGTTGTAGAGGCCGTATGGAGATATGGCAAGGTCCGATCAGATACGTGCGGTATTGCACGGATCAGGATCGCACAGTTTGTACTATAGGCCGTATGGTTATATGGCAGGGTTCGATCAGATACGTGCGGTATTGCACGGATCAGGATCGAACAGATATTACTAGCCGGTTTTGGTATAAGCCGGATCCTAGTATAGTACAGTGTAGATTTTGTCTCATTGCATTTGTATTTCGGTCGAAATACAGATGCGGGTGTGTATGCACAGTATTGGGGTTTTCCTGTAATTTATTACGGAACCAGTTTTCTGGTGTTGCCAGTTTGCTTTCCGTTTCGGCCAATTTCCTTTGTATCGTTCATTGGCCGAAGATTGGTGGAGGAGGGCTTATTTGCATTGTTGCAAATAGGCATTTGCGGAGGGGGTCTTTGCATTTTGTTGTATCATGATAGCACCATCTTTTGACTTGATTTCTTCATGATGGCTTGACTTCATAACCTCATCATGGCTTGACTTTTGTGTGATGATGGAGGGACATGATGGTTGTTGATGATGAGGGGTGAGGTTGGTGGAGTGTTGGTTTACACTTGTGATCATTTCCTTTTGGATGATAACCTTTCCTCTCTCTCTCTTGGATGGGTGATGATTTTTGGCCTCTCTCATATTCTTTTGATACAACCTCCTCATTCTCACTCTCCCTATTATAGTGGCCGGCCCAAAGCTTGAGTGGGGCTGTCCAAATTTTGTGGAGTGGGGTTTTTGCTCATTTGATGTTCCAAAATCCCAAAAGTCCCTCCACATAGTTCTTGTATCTTTTCCTCCACCATATGGCAACTCCTCCAACCCCAATAGAGACAATAGCTTACTGCACATTCTACAGCAAATCTTGGGCACGTCGAGTAGCCGGCTTCGTGCCCGAGTTGCCTCGGCATTGAGGTGGGAGCCCGTAAACAAAGTAGGCGATGTGGTGCACTTCCGGCGACGAGGAGGAGACAGGATCTTCCGCAGGAGATCGGGACCATGACGAGAAGACCGGAGGACTTGGATCGTCGGTATATCTCCTTTCCCATCTCATTGTTAGCTAGGACTAGTTAGTGGTTCGATCCGAGTATTAGTGCGCGGCGGTTTGCCAGTCCAAGAAAATTAAAGTTATTCACCGCTTCCGCATTTGGCCGTCGGTTTGACGGCCGGGGCGCCGCCGTGCACTTACAGTGGTATCAGAGCCTCGCCATTAACTTAGTCTAGCTTTGTGTAATGTGTTTGCATTTCCAATCGATCAAAAAGTTCCAAAACCCGTATTTTGATCACATCAGTTTTCTGTTGGAATTTTTTGGTGTCGAAAATTTTTTCAGGTTGTAAAATATTGATGTACTAGAAAATCTAAGAACTCTGTAAAATTTCGATGAAGTGATTCCACAGTCAGAGCGCGGAAGCGCCGCACAAACCCCCATTCCGCCGCCCTTCCGCCGCGCACTGTAGACATCACTGCACCAATTTTTTACAGAGGCTTTCTGGGGTGAAAAGTGGGGTTTTGGAATAATAACGTTGGGCCCAGAATTTCTTTAACTGCTACAGTATTGCTTGGGGCCCACTTGTTAAAATTTGATTGATCGGATATTTTAAACACATTTTTCACAGTATTTACATTATATCTGCGACCGTGAATGTCACTTGATCGGTAAATCCGGTCTAACTGCTATAGCCCGGTTAGACGGATTTGCGAACGTGACTTTCACGTTGATGTTTTGTTTTTGCTGTGATGTTGCGGATCGGTCGTGGGGGATAGCCTGGATGCAATGCTAGTACAGTTTTGTTGTATTATGTACATTTGATATTGCGGGGCGAGCGTCCGACATGTGGACTGCCGTCACTGCCTGTTTGTATTATTATTTTGGGGTATGACCTGGTTGCGGTCGATGTACCCGTTGTATGTATATTTTACTTTCTGTACTAGGATTGCCCCTCGGAGGGGTGCACGGATAGCCGGGTTCTAGAGGGCAACAAGCCCGCATCTCATGGCATTGGGACGGAGGGGGCTTCACTCTAGGATTGGCGGGCTATTCGCCGCACTCGTAGGGGGTACAGGATGACCCAGGAGGGGTGCCCAAGTTACCGGATTCCGTGAAGTGCTGGGTGGTCCATTCACGGCGCTGAAGGGGGCTGCCTCGCTTCAGGTTTTGGCGGGTAACTTGCCGCGCCCGTAGGGGTCTAGGATTTCATTGCACAGGCTATCCACACGACCAGGGGAACGTCGGGTTTCAGTAGTGGCTCTGTGAAACCCGGGGATCCCAGATATCTGTATTGTTTCTGTGATGCTGTACATTTCTGTGATGTTGCATTTTATTCACGCCTTGAGCGAATATAATATATTGGCATATATATTAGTAGATGTCGTATATGTTTTGCATCCGCGCTAGTCCAGTCCCCGCTCTGTCGTTAGTAAGCTAACCTAACGGGTAATGACGGGACCCAGTGGCGAATGCGGATGGCATATACGTACATCAGTATATTTTCGTTCTTTTTGGTGTGATCAATTGATGGGACTGCATTGATTCGGATCAATGCAAGTTTAAAAACAAACCTAATCTGATGTTGTTGGAACACTTTTCAAAAAGCTGTTATTGCAAGGACGTTCACTTTTGTTTTGCATCGTGGTATTCAGTTGGAATATCCTGCTCCTCAGTCGACGAGGCAAGGGCCGAGATCCCTTCACCGGGAGTGACCCCTTAGACAGAAGTTTGCGTCAGGGCATTAACTTCACTATAGCCGATTACTTTTGCTTTGCATCGCGGTATTCATTTGGAATATCCTGCACCCCATTCTACGGGGAAAGAGCCGAGATCCCTTCACCGGGAGTGACCTCTTTAGCAACGGTTTTCGTCACTATATTTTTAAAAGCTATCCGTTCCTTCGACGATATCAAGTTCATTACGTTAAAGGTTTTCGCCAGAAACCATTCGTAGCCCTCCGTCGTTTCATATGGGTAGTCAATAGTATTCAAGCTGTGTATGTTGGCCAAAGTCAAGGCACAGTGTTTGGTAGCTGTTGGTTATTCATATGCAGCATAGATAGATGCGTTGGTTTGGGACAGTCGTGCTGCCATTTTGGCCAAAGTCAAGGGTATGTACGGGTGGATTCAAATTAACCTGGAGAATGACGGGCAGAACTTGACATGTGACTTATGATATGTTGGCCAAAGTCAAGGTCATAAGAGCATGGGGCAGAAATCACATCGGGAGTTTCAAAAGAACTGAAACTTGCCAGATATGCGCATACCTTCTGGAGTGTGATAGCGTGAGCGGATTCCGTCATGTTATCATGCAATGATAGTTGGATCCCGATTCCCACTGATGAGTTAGTTTACTCCTCGGGTGACCCCGACTAATTCTTCTTTCAGGTTTGGAGGAGAATTTGAGGTACAGTGGGAGGATTCCAGATTAGATAAATTGGTAACCATTCTGATCTAGGTTAGAGTGCACGCTGAGTGTTTCTTTTCTCTCTCTCTTTGGCAGCGACCATTGACACGACCCTAAGACTTTGACTCAGTGACCAAGTTGACCGAACCTTCTTAAACACCGGCTTTTGGATTGTCAGAGTTGCAAACCTCATTGCCACTCCTACTTTTACCCTTTTCTCCAGGACACCCCGTATTACTACGAACGTCCACTTCCATTGGACAAAACCATCGTATGGTTAGATACGAACTCGAAAGAATTTATTCGAGGATGGTTTCCGGTTCTGGAGAAAACGGATAGGATTATTCAGTTGTCTTTTCCTTTTACCTTCTCTCAAGTTGTGAGTACTCCTTGGTTTAGGAGATAGTACACCTATTACGCAAATTGGATTGTCTTCTTCCAAACCTTAGGCTGGTGCCGACCGGTAGGGAATGAAGAAAACCAATTAGCATAACGATGGTGTGCAGAAGGTATTAAGTTCAGACAATGCAAGGGCTTAGTAAGAGGGCAAAGTAAATTGCAACAGATATTCACGACCAAACCAGGTATTTCGTTACCACTCCCACATCACCTTTGTATTTCTCCAGGACACTCCGTATCACTACGAAGATCCACAGTTTATTTGGATACTCCATCGTATGGTTATATACGAACTCGAAAGGAACTTGTTCCAGTTCGGGGATGGATTCTGGTTCAGGAGAAATAGGAATAAGATTTATTCAGGTGTCTTTTATCTTCACCTTCTCTCGCATTGCGAGTGTTCCTAGGATTGGGACATTACATCCATTATGCTTATTGGATAGTCTTCTTCCAAACCATAGGCTGGTGCCGAACGGTAGGGAATGAAGAAAACCATTTGGCCTAAAGGGGTGTACAGAAGGTAAAGACTAAAGACATATGAAGGGATTTGGAGAGGTGGCAAAGAACTATACGGTTACAGTCGTGAATCTGGAAGAGGCATTACTAGGAATACCAGGATACCCCAACGAAACATTTCAATGTTTCAGTTTCACTGTGTACTATTAAAAGAAAACTGATTTCCCGATTATACACTTACTCCAGGGTATGTATTTACCAGGTATGATTCTCACATCTGTATGGTTTTACAGATGATGAGTGGGAGTAGGTTATTGGGAATTGGGTGATCATCCTCATTGTATCGGGATTCGTTGTAATCGGTGATATTTGAGGAAATCACCTGGGCTGTTTGCCGGTCGGCAAATATTTGGTTTTGAATATCCGCTGTTATGCACCAATTTCAAAATGATATATCTGTACGTCTATTTTCATAGAGTGAGATATACCTTTCTGAAATTATGTCTACGACATTTACCTATATCAGTGGATGGTTAGGTAAGGAGCATTAAACAGCGGTGTAATTCTTCTTAACCATAAGTACAGTTTTCAACCTACGACACACAGTGAAAGAGTTATCAGACTCAAGGGACTTATACAGAGTATTGTATGTTGTCCAGTGTCCATTAGGACAGAGGGGTTGGTCCTCATACTATATTCTGTTTACTTTTAACTTCTCTAGTTCTTAGACATGTGTTTCGTAGAAACACAGGGTCTAAGTTTTGAGGAGTTATAGGTATTTGAATAGAGTAGAGAACCAGGTGTAGCAAGTATCGGGATTCTTCAAAGTGATCGAAGATGTAGATACTTGTGTATGGTATTCAGTTGATAGTAATGATAAAGAGATCTTGCTTCTCTTTCAGGTTACTCATAATTGGAAGTATTCCTAAGTTGAGTAACGCTGATCGGCCTCCTTCCATTTAGTTGACATGCGCTGGGGACAGCTGCATGATTTGAATCTGGTTCAATTAAATCAGTGCCTCTGTTTCTATATTGGATATAGAACAGTTCATATCTTAACGATGTTAAGGTACGGGGAGTTGTCCGGTTTATGATTAAAACCAGACACTGGACAACTCAAGGCACGTTTCTGTAATGGCTGTTTGTGGGTTGACCCAGGCTATGACGAGGGTTGATTTTCTACCATCTGGATGAACAATAGCGATATTGTTCTAGACTCGCCACAGTTTTTTTAAAAATGGATTTTTTTCAGAAAAACAGTAGTGGGAGTATGGTAGAACTGGAAGTGATTCCAGAACCACAAACGATTACTGAAGATTTGATAAGGAACCTAAAGATTCAATCTGAATTGACATTCCATTGGCCACTCCGCAGATAAGGTGGGTAACTTCAGGCACCCGAGAGGCACTACGGTAGCCTCAAGGACGGTGACAGGGAAGTTCTTGTTTACCCACAATTGCCATTGCTGTTGTTCCAGGTTACGAGACCCGGCGGGAGGATGAGTATAGCGTCGTTCTAAACCAGTTTTAGAAGTGTACGTCTATATGACTCTGCCAGAGGGTTGTCGTAGTCAGTGGGAGCAGCGGAAGCATTGGTGGACAGGTTGCTTATGTCTATTTATAGACTAGAGCAGATGTAGCGGAGATAGATCATCTATTTCTGACGTGACAGTCATGGGTTTGACTTCATCAGAATAGGGGATGGATCTGTTGAGAAGGTAGTAGGGTGTGATATCCTGGTATTTGGATGATATACACAGAGTAGGAAAAGAAACTCCTACACTACGATCGGTTATACTTTGGTCGTCACACAGTTGTTTCTCCAAAAAGGAAATGGATTTTATATCAGACATACTGGTTACTAGATCTATGGTCTTAGATCTAGATTTGGGTGGTTTCCCAATTAGGGTACTTGACAGCATTCTAAGAGTATTTAGGATGGACGACTCCTGGCACGGTAGTGTACCTGCAGGTAATGGAGTCACCCTCTCCAAAGGTGTCTTACAGACTAAAGGGGAGAGGGACGGGCATGATTGGCAGATCACTTGCTCAGGCAATTGAGTCAATCGTGAGATGTCAAGTACCACACCAAATGTTGTTCTTGCACTAGATGCAATAAGTTGATATTAATCCAATCCTGGAGAAACAGTCGGAAGCAGTTTTAGAACATAAGTGGATGTTCTAGGGATATGATAACGACAGCCTCATTCAGGAGACAGTTATCATTCCAGGCTTCCAAGGTGACATGGACGACAAGGAGGTTGTCAGAGTTATAGTTTTCCTTCTGATGAGGGGCAGTATTTTGGACAGGTGGTCCAAGGCAATACTGAGGGAGGCATGGCGCGAAGGATACTGATTAAGTTCAGTTGACGATACAGTCTAAGAAGTTTGGATTTGGAGTTCATTTATGAGCTAGGTCCCATCAGACATCCAGACATATTCTGAGACAGGTATTGCTCTTTTCGGGAGATGGCTTTCTCCGCGAACTTGAGATATAGAGAGACATAGAAAGAAACAACTAAGCGGATCCACTCACTGAGGCTATTCCTCAAACGCAATAGTTCCGCAAACGAGCTTTGTGAGACTGACTAGTAGAGGAGTTGGATGTTCGGTATCACACGGGCTGTGAGTATGCGACATCGCAATAATTAGCCTTGAGTGCAAGTGGGAGATTGTTGGAGATAGTGCCCTCAGAGTCAATTATTAGGTCACAGGTACGTGATTGTAATGATTGAGGGAGGACCTATCCCGGTCGGACAGTCTTACTCGAGATGATAGTATGCTATCTGGTTTACCTTTATCATCGTGTACTGTTTTAGGTGACCTGACACGTCGCTATTACACGTTGATAGAGCCCCTAGGATTCTTGCTTGACCACCAGCAGTATGAGGGCGATCATATAAGTGGGAGCTGGGGTCTATAAGCTTATCCTTAAAAGGTCCCTAGTCGTGGGAGTTTCGAGACTGGGCATCGATACTCCATTAGTAGACTAGTGTATACAGTCGAGACCCCGACGAGGGGCGGTGGCCGGTCTCACAAGCCACTGGTGTCAGTTGGATCACCTAAGATGTATACAGGTGCTCATTGGGTTATGAGTACACCGGACAGGACTCACCGGGAACATGCTAGTTGGTCATATACCAGACGTCAGATGGCAGTTCCCTGGTGACATGTGTGCAGGTTAGTTCATCGACCTGGGGATCGTCATTTGTCTCGTGTGAGTTCCCACTGTACTTTGATTACTACCCTACCACGGCTCAAAGGAGTCGTGCAAACAGGTTTTAGTTGGGTACAGTCCCGAGCCACATGGAGGCAGTGAGCGTATCTTCAGGGGTTCGTCTCTCCCGGTATTGGGGGTGAGGTCGTGCTGTGTCTAGGAGAGCCATTACACAAAGTCCTTGGCCAAGGCAAGGAGATTTACTGGTAGGTATTCCAGTAGTATCTCAGGGTGTTCTGGGCTACACTCCGACACGACTTGTACCGCTTTTGGGGGTCTGACTTTTACCAACCCCCTAGGCCCGCCATGCGATACTCATAGACGAACGGACCAGACTGCACGGATATTGTCACTGACAGGCTCAGTAGGGTTGTCAGGCTGAGTTCACTCACAGACGTCCCTTTTAGTCAATACTTGGTAGCCCGTTACGTATTGGCTTATACCTCTGACGTGCTAGTGGTTAAATCCACAACCGAGGTGTTGACGAGTCTTTAGAGTCCCCCACATTCAGTTACTCAGCTTTCGGGCGAAAGGTTGTAGAGGCCGTATGGAGATATGGCAAGGTCCGATCAGATACGTGCGGTATTGCACGGATCAGGATCGGACAGTTTGTACTATAGGCCGTATGGTTATATGGCAGGGTTCGATCAGATACGTGCGGTATTGCACGGATCAGGATCGAACAGATATTACTAGCCGGTTTTGGTATAAGCCGGATCCTAGTATAGTACAGTGTAGATTTTGTCTCATTGCATTTGTATTTCGGTCGAAATACAGATGCGGGTGTGTATGCACAGTATTGGGGTTTTCCTGTAATTTATTACGGGACCAGTTTTCTGGTGTTGCCAGTTTGCTTTCCGTTTCGGCCAATTTCCTTTGTATCGTTCATTGGCCGAAGATTGGTGGAGGAGAGCTTATTTGCATTGTTGCAAATAGGCATTTGCGGAGGGGGTCTTTGCATTTTGTTGTATCATGATAGCACCATCTTTTGACTTGATTTCTTCATGATGGCTTGACTTCATAACCTCATCATGGCTTGACTTTTGTGTGATGATGGAGGGACATGATGGTTGTTGATGATGAGGGGTGAGGTTGGTGGAGTGTTGGTTTACACTTGTGATCATTTCCTTTTGGATGATAACCTTTCCTCTCTCTCTCTTGGATGGGTGATGATTTTTGGCCTCTCTCATATTCTTTTGATACAACCTCCTCATTCCCACTCTCCCTATTGTAGTGGCCGGCCCAAAGCTTGAGTGGGGCTGTCCAAATTTTGTGGAGTGGGGTTTTTGCTCATTTGATGTTCCAAAATCCCAAAAGTCCCTCCACATAGTTCTTGTATCTTTTCCTCCACCATATGGCAACTCCTCCAACCCCAATAGAGACAATAGCTTACTGCACATTCTACAGCAAATCTTGGGCACGTCGAGTAGCCGGCTTCGTGCCCGAGTTGCCTCGGCATTGAGGTGGGAGCCCGTAAACAAAGTAGGCGATGTGGTGCACTTCCGGCGACGAGGAGGAGACAGGATCTTCCGCAGGAGATCGGGACCATGACGAGAAGACCGGAGGACTTGGATCGTCGGTATATCTCCTTTCCCATCTCATTGTTAGCAAGGACTAGTTAGTGGTTCGATCCGGGTATTAGTGCGCGGCGGTTTGCCAGTCCAAGAAAATTAAAGTTATTCACCGCTTCCGCATTTGGCCGTCGGTTTGACGGCCGGGGCGCCGCCGTGCACTTACATCTAACTCCTGCAAAAGCCTGATAGTAACACTACCGTACAGTCCGGTCTCCTCGTCTGAGATGTCACATATCAAGTCTATGGGTGGTAAACATCAGACCCCAATAACCGATAAGTCATGCCGATATGAGGCTCATAACGGGTCGAGAAACTACTGGTAACACTTACCAGTAAAACTCTGAATCATCCCTGGCCAGGGACTTCCGGTTATAGCCAATCGAGCACAGCACGACATCAACCCCTAATACCGGGAGAGACGAAATCCCCTCCTATCGCTCATTCCCTCTATGTGACTCGGGACTGTACCCAAAAACAACCGTTTTGCACGTCGTCTTGAACATGGTAAGGTGGAAATCAAAGAACAGTGGGAATCACATAAGAATCTATGACGATCTCGGGTCTAAAGACTAACCTGTACCAGTGTCACCAGAGAACTGCAATCTGACTTCAAGTATAATACCATCTAGGAGTTGTCGGCGAGTCCGTCCAGTGTACCCAGTCTCCACTGAACACCCGTATACTATCTCTGATGTTAAACACCAATGGATATGGGACCATCCATCGCCCATCACATAGGTCGAGAAGCGTATATGCTAGTTTACTCTGGTATATCGATGTCCCGTCTCGATACACCCATAACTAGGAACATTAAAGGATGAACTTATGGACTACCATGGCCCCACTAGTATGATCTGCATCATAATCCTGGTAGTCAAGTACACATCCTAAGGGCTTTACCAACATGTAACCATAAGACAGTATCAAGAGACAAGTATACATGTTAAGATAAAGACCAACCAGATAGTATACTTGTTGGAGATAGTGCCCTCAGAGTCAATTATTGGATCACAGGCACGTGATTGCAATGATTGAGGGAGGACCTATCCCGGTACGACAGTCTTACTCGAGATGATAGTACGCTATCTGGTTTACCTTTATCATCGTGTACTGCTTTAGGTGACCTGACAGGTCGCTATTGCACGTTGATAGAGCCCCTAGGATTCTTGCTTGACTGCCGGCAGTATGAGGGCGATCATATAAGTGAGAGCTGGAGTCTATTAGCACATCCTTAAAAGGTCCCTAGTCGTGGGAGTTTCGAGACAGGGCATCGATACTCCAGAGTAGACTAGTGTATACAGTCGAGACCCCGACGAGGGGCGGTGGCCGGTCTCACAAGCCACTGGTGTCAGTTGGTTCACCTAAGATGTATACAGGTGCTCATTGGGTTATGAGTACACCGGACAGGACTCGCCGGGAACATGCTAGTTGGTCTTATACCTGACGTCAGATAGCAGTTCCCAGGTGACATGTATACAGGTTAGTTCATCGACCTGGGGATCGTCATTTGTCTCGTGTGAGTTCCCACTGTGCTTTGATTACTACCCTACCACGGCTCAAAGGAGACGTGCAAACAGGTTTTAGTTGGGTACAGTCCCGAGCCACATGGAGGCAGTGAGCGGATCTTCGGTGGTTTCGTCTCTCCCGGTATTGGGGGTGAGGTCGCGCTGTGTCTAGGAGAGCCATTACACGAAGTCCTTGGCCAAGGCAAGGAGATTTACTGGTAGGTATTCCAGTAGTATCTCAGGGTGTTCTGGGCTACACTCCGACACGACTTGTACCGCTTTTGGGGGTCTGACTTTTACCAACCCCCTAGGCCCGACATGCGATACTCATAGACGAACGGACCGGACTGTACGGATATTGTCACTGACAGGCTCAGTTGGGTGTCGGGGTGAGCTTCCTCATCGACGTCCCTTTTGGTCAATAGCTGGTGGCCCGTCACGTATTGGCTTATACCTCTGACGTGCCAGTGGTTAAATCCACAGCCATAGTATTGACGAGTCTTTAGAGTCCACCACACTTACAGTTACTCAAGCTTTCGGGCGAAACGCTGTAGAGGCCGTATGGAGATATGGCAGGGTCCGATCAGATACGTGCGGTATTGCACGGATCAGGATCGGACAGTTTTGTACTAGTGGCCGTATGGATATATATGGCAGGGTTCGATCAGATACGTACGGTATTGCACGGATCAGGATCGAACGGTTTTTTACTAGCCGGCTTTGGTTTAAGCCGGTACTAGTTTAGTACAGTATAGATTTTGTCTCATTGCATTTGTATCCGGACGGAATACAGATGCGGGTGTGTATGCACAGTATTGGGGTTTTCCTGTAATTTATTACGGGACCAGTTTTCTGGAGTTGCCAGTTTGCATTCCGTTCCGGCCGGTTTTCCTTTGTTCTTTCCCGGCCGGACTTTTCCGATGGAGGGGGTAATTTGCAGTTTTGCAAATTACTTTTATGGAAGGGGTTTCTTGCAAAAGTATTGATTATGATAGCTTTCATTTCTTTTGCTCCATGCTTTTGAATTGAGAGATTTGAAAGGTTATGGAGTGAATAGGAGAATAAGCATGGTTGATGTTTTCTTGTCTAGGATGTGGTCACCATTCTTATGCTCCTACACTCACCTCCCTTCATGTTTGATATATTCATTCCTTCACATTTTTCTTCTCACTTGATATGATAAGTTTTTCATGAGAGGAAAAAGAAAAGAGAGATGAAGAAGGAGAGAGTTCTTCATTCTTGAGAGTTTCATCTTCTTGATCTCATTCATGCTAGAAAAATGCAAGCACCATTTTTCTTATCTCATTTCCTCCATCATCTCCAAATGGCAACCAACCCCAAGTGAGACACTACACATTCTACAGCATATCTTGAGCATGTCGAGTTGCCGGCTTCATGCTCGAGTTGCCTCGGTATTGAGGCGGGAGCCCGTAAAAGACGTAGGCGTTGTGGTGCCCTTTCCGGCGAGGAGGCGACGATGTGGAGACAAGACTTTCCGCGGGAGATCGGGACGATGAAGAGAAGACCGGAGGACTCGGATCACTCGGTATACATCTCTTCCCTTTCTTGTTAGTAGCTTAGACTTGTTAATGGTTACGATCCGGAGTTTAGTGCGCGGTGGTGCCGGTTTTGCAAAGTCCGCAAAAATCAAAGTTTATCACCGCTTCCGCATTCCGGCGTCGGGTTGACGGCCGGGGCGCCGCCGTGCACTTACAGTGGTATCAGAGCCTGGCCATTAACTTCGTCTAGCTTTGTGTAATGTGTTTGCATTTCCGATTGATCAAAAAGTTCCAAAACCCGTATTACCTTCGCATCAGTTTCTGTTGAAAATTTTTGGTCTCGAAATTTTTTTCTGTTGGTCTCAGAATGATGTGCAGGGAGATGTAAGAACACTGGAAAAATTTCGTAGCACGATCCCTCCGTACGACCGCGGAAGGGCGGCCAAAACCCTCTTCTGGCCGCGCTTCCGCCGCAAGTTTGTGGGCTCGTGTGTTTATTTTTTTGCAGTGGGCTTATGGGCTTATTTCAGGGGTTTTGGGATATTAAAATTGGGTCCAGGTTTTCTTTAACTGCTGCAGTATTCTTTGTGGGCCCACTTGTTAAAGTTTGATCAATCGGAATATTTTAAACACATTTTTCACAGTATTTACATTATATCTGCGACCGTGAATGTCACTTGATCGGTAAATCCTGTCTAACTGCTATAGCCCGGTTAGACGGATTTGCGAACGTGACTTTCACGTTGATGTTCTATGTTTATGCTGTGATGTTGCGGATCGGTCGTGGGGATAGCCTGGATGCAATGCTAGTACTGTGTTGTTGTATTATGTACATTTGATATTGCGGGGCGAGCGTCCGACATGTGGACTGCCGTCACTGCCTGATTGTATTATTCTTTTGGGGCATGACCTGGTTGCGGTCGTTGTACCCGGTGTATGTATATTTTACTTTCTGTACTAGGATTACCCCGCGGAGGGGTGCACGGATAGCCGGGTTCTAGAAGGCAACAAGCCCGCATCTCATGGCATTGGGACGGAAGGGGCTTCAGTGCAGGATTGGCGGGCTATTCGACGCACTCGTAGGGGGTACAGGTTGACCCAGGAGGGGTGCCCAAGTTGCCGGATTCCGTGAAGTGCTGGGTGGTCCATTCACGGTGCTGGAGGGGGCTGCCTCGCTTCAGGTTTTGGCGGGTGACTTGCCGCGCCCGTAGGGGTCTAGGATTTCATTGCACAGGCTATCCACACGACCAGGGGAACGTCGGGTTTCAGTAGTGGCTCTGTGAAACCCGGGGATCCCAGATATCTGTATTGTTCTGTGATGCTGTACATTTCTGTGATGTTGCATTTCTTTTCACGCCTTGAGCGAAATACTATATATTGGTATATATATTAGTAGATGTTGTATATGTTTTTCATCCGCGCTAGTCCAGTCCCCGCTCTGCCGTTAGTTAGCTAACCTAACGGGTGATGACGGGACCCAGTGGCGAATGCGGATGGCATATACGTACGTCAGTATATTTTCGTTCTTTGTGGTGTGATCAATTGATGGGACTGCATTGATTCGGATCAATGCAAGATAAACAAACCTAATCTGATGTTGTTGGAACACTTTTCAAAAAGCTGTTATTGCAAGGACGTTCACTTTTGTTTTGCATCGTGGTATTCATTTGGAATATCCTGCTCCTCAGTCGACGAGGCAAGGGCCGAGATCCCTTCACCGGGAGTGACCCCTTGGACAGAAGTTTGCGTCAGGGCAGTAACTTCACTATAGCCGATTGCTTTTGCTTTGCACCGTGGTATTCATTTGGAATATCCTGCACCCCATTCTACGGGGAAAGAGCCGAGATCCCTTCACCGGGAGTGACCTCTTTAGTAAAGGTTTTCGTCACTATATTTTCTAAAAAGCTATCCGTTCCTTCAACGATATCAAGTTCACTACGTTAAAGGTTTTCGCCAGAAACCATTCGTAGCCCTCCGTCGTTTCATATGGGTAGTCAATAGTATTCAAGCTGTGTTTGTTGGCCTTAGTCAAGGCACAGTGTTTGGTAGCTATTGGGTATTCATATGCTGCATAGATAGATGCGTTTGTTTGGGACAGTCGTATAGCCTTGTTGGCCTTAGTCAAGGGCTTGTACGGGTGGGTTCAAATCAACCTGGACAATGACGGGTAGAACTTGACATGTGACTTATGATTTGTTGGCCTTAGTCAAGGTCATAAGAGCATGGGGCAGAAATCACATCGGGAGTTTCAAAAGAACTGAAACTTGCCAGATATGCGCATACCTTCTGGAGTGTGATGACGTGAGCAGATTACGTCACGTTATCATGCGATGAGAGTTGGATCCCGATTTCCACTGATGAGTTGGTTTACTCCTCGGGTGACCCCGACTAATTCTTCTTTCAGGTTTGGAGGAGAATTTGAGGTACAGTGGGAGGTTTCCAGATTAGATAAATTGGTAACTATTCTGATCTTGGTTAGAGTGCACGCTGAGTGTTTCTTTTCTCTCTCTCTTGGCAGCGACCATTGACCCGACCCTAAGACCATGACTCAGTGACCAAGTTGACCGAACCTTCTTAACACTGGCTTTTGGATTGTCAGAGTTGCAGACCTCATTGCCACTCCTACTTCTACCCTTTTCTCCAGGACACCCCGTATTACTACGAACGTCCACTTCCATTGGACAAAACCATCGTATGGTTAGATACGAACTCGAAGGAATTCGAGGATGGTTTCTGGTTCTGGAGAAAACAGATAGGACTATTCAGTTGTCTTTTCCTTCTACCTTCTCTCAGGTTGCGAGTACTCCTTGGTTTAGGAGATAGTACACCTATTATGCAAATTGGATAGTCTTCTTCCAAACCATAGGCTGGTGCCGAACGGTGGGGAATGAAGAAAACCAATTAGCATAACGATGGTGTGCAGAAGGTATTAAGATTAAGACAAAACAAGGGATTAGTAAGAGGGCAAAGTGAATTGCGACTGATATTCACGACCAAACCAAGTATTTCTTCGCCAATCCTAAATCACCTTTGTATTTCTCCAGGACACTCCGTATCACTACGAAGATCCCATTTTATTGGATAATCCATCGTATGGTTATATACGAACTCGAAAGGAACTTGTTCCAGTTCGGGGATGGATTCTGGTCCAGGAGAAATAGGAATAAGGTGTATTCGGTTGTCTTTTATCTTCACCTTCTCTCGCATTGCGAGTGCTCCTAGGACTAGGACAGTACACCCATTATGCTTATTGGATAGTCTTCTTCCAAACCATAGGCTGGTGCCGAACGGTAGGGAAGGAAGAAAACCAATTGGCCTAAAAGGGTGTGCAGAAGGTAATGACTGAAGACATATAAAGGGATTTGGAGAGGTGGCAAAGAATTATACGGTTATAGTTGTGAATCTGGATAATGGTAGAGGCATTACTAGGAATACCAGGATACCCCATCGAAACATTTCAATGTTTCAGTTCTACTGTGTACTGTTAAAAGAAAACTGATTTCCCGATTAGACACTTGCTCCAGGGTATGTATTTACCAGTTTTGATTCTCACATCTGTATGGTTTTACAGATGATGAGTGGGAGTAAGTTATTGGGAATTGGGTGATCATCCTCATTATATCGGGATTCGTTGTAATCGGTGATATTTGAGGAGATCACCTGGGCTGTTTGCCGGTCGGCAAATATTTGGTTTTGAATATCCGCTGTTGTGTACCAATTTCAAATTGATATATCTGTACGTATATTTTCATAGAGTGAGATATACCTTTTTGATATTATGTCGATGACATTTACCTATATCAGTGGATGGTTAGGTAAGGAGCATTAAACAGCGGTGTAATTCTTCTTAACCATAAGTACAGTTTTCAACCTACGACACACAGTGAAAGAGTTATCAGACTCAAGGGACTTATACAGAGTATTGTATGTTGTCCAGTGTCCATTAGGACAGAGGGGTTGGTCCTCATACTATATTCTGTTTACTTTTAACTTCTCTAGTACTTAGACATGTGTTTCGTAGAAACACAGGGTCTAAGTTTTGAGGAGTTATAGGTATTTGAATAGAGTAGAGAACCAGGTGTAGCAAGTATCGGGATTCTTCAAAGTGATCGAAGATGTAGATACTTGTGTATGGTATTCAGTTGATAGTAATGATAAAGAGATCTTGCTTCTCTTTCAGGTTACTCATAATTGGAAGTATTCCTAAGTTGAGTAACGCTGATCGGCCTCCTTCCATTTAGTAGACATGCGCTGGGGACAGCTGCATGATTTGAATCTGGTTCAATTAAATCAGTGCCTCTGTTTCTATATTGGATATAGAACAGTTCATATCTTAACGATGTTAAGGTACGGGGAGTTGTCCGGTTTATGATTAAAGCCAGACACTGGACAACTCAAGGCACGTTTCTGTAATGGCTGTTTGTGGTTTGACCCAGGCTATGACGAGGGTTGACTTTCTACCATCTGGCAGATCAATAGAAATATTGTTCTAGACTCGCCACAGTTTTACTAAAAATGGATTCTTTCAAAAACAGCAGTGGGAATATGGTAGAACTGGAAGTGATTCCAGAACCGCAAACGATTACTGAAGATTTGATAAGGAACCTAAAGATTCAATCTGATTTGACATTCCATTGGCCACTCCACAGATAAAGTGGGTAACTTCAGGCACCCGAGAGGTACTCAGGTAGCCTCAAGGACGGTGACAGGGAAGTTCTTGTTTACCCACACTTGCCATTGTTGTTGTTCCGGCTGCGAGACCCGGCAGGAGGATGAGTATAGCGTCGTTCTAAACTAGTTTTAGAAGTGCACGTCTATATGACTCTGGCAGAGGGTTGTCGTAGTCAGTGGGAGCAGCGGAAGCATTGGTGGACATCAGGCTTATATCTATTTATAGACTAAAGCAGATGTAGCGGAGATAGATCATCTATTTCTGATGTGACAGTCATGGGTTTGACGTCATCAGAATAGGGGATGGATCTGTTGAGAAGGTAGTAGGGTGTGATATCCTGGTATTTGGATGACATACATAGAATAGGAAAAGAAATTCCTATACTACGATCGGTTATACTTTGGTCGTCACACAGTGGTTTCTCCACAAAGGACTTGGACATTATATCAAACATACTGATTACTAGATCTATGGTTTTAGATCTAGATTTGGGTGGTTTCCCAATTAGGGTACTTGACAGCATTCTAAGAGTATTTAGGATGGACGACTCCTGGCACGGTGGTGTACCTGCAGGTGATGGAGTCACCCTCTCTAAAGGTGTCTTATAGACTAAAGTAGAGAGGGATGTGCATGATTGGCAGATCACTTGCTTAGGCAATTGAGTCAATCATGAGATGTCAAGTACCACACCAGATGTTGTTCTTGCACTATATGCAATAAGTTGACATTGATCCAATCCTGGAGAAACAGTCGGAAGCAGTTTTAGGACATAAGTGGATGTTCTAGGGGATATGATAACGACAGCCTCATTCGAGAGACAGTTATCATTCCAGGCTTCCAAGGTGACATGGACGACAAGGAGGTTGTCAGAGTTATAGTTATCCTTCTGACGAGGGGCAGTATTTTGGACAGGTGGTCCAAGGAAATACTGAGGGTGGCATGGCGCAGGATACTGATTAATTTCAGTTGACGATACAGTCTAAGAAGTTTGGATTTGGAGTTCATTTTTGAGCTCGGTCCCATCAGATATCCAGACACTCTAAGACAGGTATTGCTCATTTCGGGAGATGGCTTTCTCCGCGAGCTTGAGATATAGAGAGACATAGAAAGAAACTTCAGAGCGGATCCTCTCACTGAGGCTATTCCTCGAACGCAATAGTCTCGCAAACGAGCTTTGTGAGACTGACTAGTAGAGGAGTTGGGTGTTCGGTATCACACGGGCTGTGAGTATGCGACATCGCAATAATTAGCCTTGAGTGCAAGTGGGAGATTGTTGGAGATAGTGCCCTCAGAGTCAATTATTGGATCACAGGCACGTGATTGCAATGATTGAGGGAGGACCTATCCCGGTACGACAGTCTTACTCGAGATGATAGTACGCTATCTGGTTTACCTTTATCATCGTGTACTGCTTTAGGTGACCTGACAGGTCGCTATTGCACGTTGATAGAGCCCCTAGGATTCTTGCTTGACTGCCGGCAGTATGAAGGCGATCATATAAGTGAGAGCTGGAGTCTATTAGCACATCCTTAAAAGGTCCCTAGTCGTGGGAGTTTCGAGACAGGGCATCGATACTCCAGAGTAGACTAGTGTATACAGTCGAGACCCCGACGAGGGGCGGTGGCCGGTCTCACAAGCCACTGGTGTCAGTTGGTTCACCTAAGATGTATACAGGTGCTCATTAGGTTATGAGTACACCGGACAGGACTCGCCGGGAACATGCTAGTTGGTCTTATACCTGACGTCAGATAGCAGTTCCCAGGTGACATGTGTACAGGTTAGTTCATCGACCTGGGGATCGTCATTTGTCTCGTGTGAGTTCCCACTGTGCTTTGATTACTACCTTACCACGGCTCAAAGGAGTCGTGCAAACAGGTTTTAGTTGGGTACAGTCCCGAGCCACATGGAGGCAGTGAGCGGATCTTCGGTGGTTTCGTCTCTCCCGGTATTGGGGGTGAGGTCGCGCTGTGTCTAGGAGAGCCATTACACGAAGTCCTTGGCCAAGGCAAGGAGATTTACTGGTAGGTATTCCAGTAGTATCTCAGGGTGTTCTGGGCTACACTCCGACACGACTTGTACCGCTTTTGGGGGTCTGACTTTTACCAACCCCCTAGGCCCGACATGCGATACTCATAGACGAACGGACCGGACTGTACGGATATTGTCACTGACAGGCTCAGTTGGGTGTTGGGGTGAGCTTCCTCATCGACGTCCTTTTTGGTCAATAGCTGGTGGCCCGTCACGTATTGGCTTATACCTCTGACGTGCCAGTGGTTAAATCCACAGCCATAGTATTGACGAGTCTTTAGAGTCCACCACACTTACAGTTACTCAAGCTTTCGGGCGAAACGCTGTAGAGGCCGTATGGAGATATGGCAGGGTCCGATCAGATACGTGCGGTATTGCACGGATCAGGATCGGACAGTTTTGTACTAGTGGCCGTATGGATATATATGGCAGGGTTCGATCAGATACGTGCGGTATTGCACGGATCAGGATCGAACGGTTTTTTACTAGCCGGCTTTGGTTTAAGCCGGTACTAGTTTAGTACAGTATAGATTTTGTCTCATTGCATTTGTATCCGGACGGAATACAGATGCGGGTGTGTATGCACAGTATTGGGGTTTTCCTGTAATTTATTACGGGACCAGTTTTCTGGAGTTGCCAGTTTGCATTCCGTTCCGGCCGGTTTTCCTTTGTTCTTTCCCGGCCGGACTTTTCCGATGGAGGGGGTAATTTGCAGTTTTGCAAATTACTTTTGTGGAGGGGGTTTCTTGCAAAAGTATTGATTATGATAGCTTTCATTTCTTTTGCTCCATGCTTTTGAATTGAGAGATTTGAAAGGTTATGGAATGAATAGGAGAATAAGCATGGTTGATGTTTTCTTGTCTAGGATGTGGTCACCATTCTTATGCTCCTACACTCACCTCCCTTCATGTTTGATATATTCATTCCTTCACATTATTCATCTCACTTGATATGATAAGTTTTTCATGAGAGGAAAAAGAAAAGAGAGATGAAGAAGGAGATAGTTCTTCATTCTTGAGAGTTTCATCTTCTTGATCTCATTCATGCTAGAAAAATGCAAGCACCATTTTTCTTATCTCATTTCCTCCATCATCTCCAAATGGCAACCAACCCCAAGTGAGACACTACACATTCTACAGCATATCTTGAGCATGTCGAGTTGCCGGCTTCATGCTCGAGTTGCCTCGGTATTGAGGCGGGAGCCCGTAAAAGACGTAGGCGTTGTGGTGCCCTTTCCGGCGAGGAGGCGACGATGTGGAGACAAGACTTTCCGCGGGAGATCGGGACGATGAAGAGAAGACCGGAAGACTCGGATCACTCGGTATACATCTCTTCCCTTTCTTGTTAGTAGCTTAGACTTGTTAATGGTTACGATCCGGAGTTTAGTGCGCGGTGGTGCCGGTTTTGCAAAGTCCGCAAAAATCAAAGTTTATCACCGCTTCCGCATTCCGGCGTCGGGTTGACGGCCGGGGCGCCGCCGTGCACTTACAATACTATCATGTCGAGCAAGAAAGTCCTCTCTATATATGTCCAAGCATCCACTATAATATACATCATATGTACAATAATGGCCTCTAGGGCGTACATAACCACTTGCACTGTGGCTCTGTAGTATCGCATACCCAGCATCCCGAAGAGTCTCTCGAACTGTATCTGGGGAATGGCCTTCGTGAGTGGATCCGCATTGCTATTTTTCGTGTCAACTCTCCCGACCTCGATCTTCCGGCGATCAACTATCTCCCGGATCAGGTGATACCGCCTCAGAATATGCCTGGATCGCTGATGGGGCCTGGGTTTCTCGGCCAAATCCACTGCTCCATTGTTATCGCAATACAAAGGTATTGGATACTCAATAGATAGAACCACACCAAGTTCAGTTATGAACTTCTTCATCCAGACAACCTCTTTAGCAGCATCGTTGGTAGCGATGTATTCAGCCTCCATCGTCGAGTCTGCCACGGTTTCCTTCTTGGAACTCTTCCAGCATACCGCCCCTCCATTGAGAGTAAAGACAAATCCCGAGTGCGACTTAGAGTCATCCTTATCACTCTGGAAGCTCGAATCGGTAAAGGACTCCACTTGGAGTTCTCCGTTACCATACACCAAGAGCATCTCTTTAGTCCTTCTTAAGTACTTGAGAATGCTCTTCACAGCTGTCCAGTGGCTCTCTCCAGGATCTGCTTGATACCTACTCATTACACTTAGAGAGTGTGCTACATCGGGTCTGGTACATAGCATCGCGTACATGATAGAGCCTACTGTCGAAGCTTAGGGTATCCCTTGTATGCGAGCTCTCTCCAAATCAGTCTTGGGAGACATCTCTTTAGAGAGAGTGAGTCCCGAGATCGTGGGTATAAACCCACGCTTGGATTCTTCCATACTAAACCTTTTTAGTATGGTGTCAATGTATCTGGATTGAGACAATCCCAGTCTCCGTTTAGATCTATCTCTATAGATCTTAATCCCTAAGATGTAGGAGGCATCCCCTAGTTCTTTCTATAAGAATCTTTATGACAAGAATAGCTTGACCGATTGCAGCATAGAAATATCATTTCCTATCAAGAGTATGTCATCCACGTACAATACGAGGAAAACAACCTTACTCCCTGCCACCTTTTTCTATATACAAGGTTCATCTGTGTTTTTGACGAAATCAAACTCTTTGATAATGATATCAAAACAGATGTTCCAACTCCGTGATGCTTGCTTTAGCCCATAGATGGATTTAAGCAGCCTGCACAACTTTCCGCTGCTCCCACTGTCTACGAAGCCTTCTGGATGAGTCATGTACATGCACTCTTCCAAATCACCATTCAGAAAGGCGGTCTTAACATCCATTTGCCAGATTTCGTAGTCATGGTATGCAGCAATGGCAAGCAAGATCCGGATGGATTTAAGCATAGCCACTGTAGAAAAGGTTTTGTCATAATCCACTCCTGGTCGTTGACGAAAACCCTTTGCAACAATTCTAGCTTTGAAAGTCTCCACTTTCCTATCTACACCATGTTTTTTATTGAAGATCAACTTGTCCTATTGGGTTTTACCCCTTCAGGAGCATATTCCAAAGTGCATATTTTGTTGGTATACATGGATTCCATCTCGGATCGCATTGCATCCAGCCACTTCACAAAGTCTCATTCGTGATGACCTGCTCGAAACTAGTTGGATCATTATCCTCCATGATCCAATCCTCGCTTCCACCATCAGTGAGAAAACCGTAGTATCTCTCAGGTGGACGAGGAACCCTACTAGATCGGCGGAGAGGCTGGGGTTCGTTGGGCACTATCGAATCCTCTGGTTCTACTAAATCTTTAGTTATAGTTTGTGTATCTGGAACTTCTTCCAGTTCTACCTCTTTGCTACTAATTTCTTTTACAAGAAATTCCTTTTTCTAAAAAGGTAGCATGTTGAGCAACAATCAGCTTTTGTTCCTCACTGTGGTAGAAAAAATATCCATATGAATTCTTTGGATATCCTACAAACTTTCAAAGAATTGGTCGTGCCTCGAGTTTGTCCGGATTTTGCTTTTTGACATAGGCCGGACAACCCCATATCTTAACTCGTTTAAGATATGGTCTCTTCCCACTCCATATCTCATATAGTGTGGTAGGTAAATATTTAGATGGAACTTGATTCAATAGGTATGCTGCTGTCTCAAGCGCATAACCCCAAAAGGAAATTGGTAACTCAGTAGTGCTCATCATAGAGTGCACTATATCTAATAGGGTGCGATTCCTCCATTCCAATACACCGTTGTGCTGTGGTGTATACTGAGGAGTCATCTGAGAGAGAATCCCATTCTCTTTTAGGTATTCCAGGAATTCATTGCTCAAGTATTCACCTCCTTGATCAGATCGTAGGACTTTAATACTTTTGACCGTTTGGTTCTCAACTTCTTGTTTATATTCTCTGAATTTCTCAAAAGCTTCAGACTTATGTTTCATCAGGAACACATGTCCGAATCTAGAAAGATCGTCAGTGAATGTAATGAAGTAAGAGGAACCATCCCTGGCATGTGTAGACATAGGACCACATACATCACTTTGTATCAGTCCCAAGAGCTCACTTGCTCTTTCTCCGTGTCCTGTAAACGGAGTTTTGATCATCTTGCCTTTGAGACAAGACTGGCAAGTGTTATAAGATGAAAATTCGAACGGATTCAAATATCCATCCATATGCAACTTAGCTAGTCGTGTCGCATTGATATGACCTAGTCTACAATGCCACAAGAAGGATTCATTCATTTCTAAACTCTTCCTCTTGTGTGTGTTTGCTATGCTCAGAACCGTTGATTTATTTAGAACATAAATGCCATTGCAGAACGTGCCTGATTCAACCAACTTTTGGTTCAGGAAAATGTTCATAATATTATCCTTTACTATAAAATTATATCCTTCTTTACTTAATAAAGAAACAGATATAATGTTGCATATCAGGTTCGGCATGTAATAGCATTCGTTCAGAATCAATATATTACTACTTAGTAATACAAGGTGATATTCCCCGACGGATTTAGCTGCAACAATTGCACCATTTCCAACATTTATGTCTTTATCACCTTCTCCCAGTTCTTTACCTTTCCTTAGCCCATGTAACAGATTACATATATAGGATCCTGACCCGGTATCTGTAACGCCTTAGATTTCGGTTAGTGTTCGTTTAGACGTTAATGCGGGTTTACTGTAAAAAGTTTACCAATTCGGGCTCCTCATATTTTATAACATTTAATTAATAATTTATTATTATTTGTTATAAGCATGCAAGCACGTGTGCACGTAAATGTGAGTTTTGTTTGTGCTAATTTTGATCTTAGCAACCTTGACACTTAACCTAATCCTTGTTAATCTAATCCTTAACCTAAACCCTAGATCTTTTGTGAGTGAGAAGATATTTGTTGGATGAGTGGTGAGGTGTGTGTGAAAACATTAATGGTGCAATTAATGTTAATGATACACTCACTCTCATTCTCACCCTACACTCACCTCCCTCTCTCATATCCTCACACCCTCTCTCTTTTTCTCTATTTCCTTCTCATTTCTTCATCTCATTCTCTTTCTAAACTAAGCACTCTCTCTTTTCTTCACAAATCCATCACAAATTCATAATTTCTTCACAAAAATCACACATTTTCTTTGATTTTGCCTCTTGGATGCCGTGGAGTGCACAAAGCTTGGATCTTTGTGTTCTTTTGATTAGGTAATGATTCATTTCTGTTGCTTAAGTTATTTTTGTATAGCTTACCTTGTTAGTTTCAGTTTTTGTCGCGTATTGTATCGTTTCAGATAAATATCGTATTTTTAGTGTCGATTTGGGGTCTCGGATGATCTACTGTTAAACCAGGTACTTGTTGCAAAAATTGACTTGACGGTAACCTAGTATAGAGACCTAGAACATACCCTGAAAATACGAGCCCACTTCCCCCAACCCAGGCCGCAGATTTATTGCTTCTGACCGCAATTTGTGCCTATAGTAGGGACCTGGGTGTTGGTTTTTGTTGTAGGGGTCTCTGAGGTTACTTGTAGTCTCATTGTACTTGCAATTTTTACAAATTGTTAGCACAGAAAAATATGGGATCATTTTGCGTATTTCTAGTGTTTCGTTTCGCGCGATATGTTATCCGATACGATGCATGTTCTGTATTGCTGTTGGTCTGAGTTTGTTTCATAGTGTCGCTATACGCGTTAGCTACAATACGAACCCTTTAGAGTACGTAGGTGTGTTGTGTTGGTCCATATAGATTGTAAGTATTTTAGGTTATTATTAATATATATTTGCTTTGTTGTTTTAATATTGCAGATTCGCAGGCGGGGACTTCGGACACTGCTACAAAGGAAAAATAGGTGGTAGGCTTCACCTAGCTTGGAGCGTTGGTGAGTAGATTTAATATCTACAGGGGAATCGCCCACATGGCGTTTTGCGTCTGGGCTAGAGATGTTACTTTTGTCGCATATTATATGTCATATTTAGAATTGCGCATTCACCCTACTGCTTAGTTATTTTTGTGCTTAAACTAGTATCCTTAGGATACTGCACTATTATTGACGATTCATGTTGTACGAGCACAGATTGTATGCCACACACACCGTCAATAATTGCCATGTCACGCACAACCCACTTATAGATATGATATTGCTTGGTTAGGGACATTGAGACATTGATTCATATTTCTTATCGCATATGACTTATAGCATACCTTTATACCTGCATGCTTACACATATGCCTGCACATACTTGCATGCTAGATACCCATGTACCGATAGAGTATTGTACCATTAGTGATAGGTACATACACACTTCATGACATAGCTACAGGTATACCTTGCACATACTGCTCTTATACCCACGGGGTATATTGCATCATTTACTTATAAGTAGATACATATATCTTGCTATACCTTATGATTTACACATATATCTGGTTATAGCTACATATTTATTTTTACTTGATGTTATTTAGAATTAGATAAAATAGGAACCGCATGGTTTTTTTTTATATTAACTTGTTGCAGTTAATTAGCGGCTTTTCCTTTATATGAATACATTTCAGTTTATGTTGCATATATCATAGTCATGGATTTTTGCATTAATATATGGATTTTTCATGATGTTTTCTGGATTTGGGAACCGTGGGAGTTCATGAAATTATGCATTATTTGAAAAACCCGGTTTCCTTGATATGATATTTCAGCAGCCACCATGAGATTTATCGGTTCTGATATATATACCCTATGAGAGGAAAGGAGGGGTCCATGTGCGGGTACATGGTGGGGCCCGAAGTACCCCGAGGTAAGAATGAGGTCGTGGTGCTAGACGATGAGTTACAGGGGAACCATACTTTCCGGTGACATTACCAAGAACTCGGCGGTTATCATGTGGATACCGACGGGAGTCATGTGCGTATAGATACGTCGAAAGGTGAGGGTCAGAACTAGGCACTCGTGCTTTCGGGATATCGTATGATACGTACCAATCAGGGGGCCAGTCGTGGTGACAGCACCTGATAGATCAGCATTTCTGTGTCGATGCTTGACACATTGTTTTCATGATATTTCTTTTTATTCCTTTCTATATATAACAGTGGATTAGGACGCTGTTATATATGCCCTTACACCAATATTAGTGGAATGGGACGCTAATATATGTGTATTGACTTTAATTTATATACATCATCATATTAATTCATGCAATTATATTTAGGGTGTTAGACTTTTACTTGAGATTAGATTTGGGATATAGATGATTTAATTGAGATTTGATACATGATATGTATATGAGATTGCTGATTTGTACATTCAGGATATATGAGATTTATTCGATATTGTACATTCAGGATTTATGAGACTTATATGATATGAGAGCCAATTTGGGGGCTGATTTGAGGAATTGGAATTTGGATTGTCTTGATGGATTGTGATCCTACCACGATTTCAGGATTCCGTGGAAATGACATATTTCATTCCATAGTCCACATTTATTGTTTATGCACTTTTTCATGTATTAGTAATACCTGTTAGTGTACCTTTCATGACTGTTGCATTTACATACCTTTATTTATATGCACTGCTTCATGTGTTAGTTGTACCTGTTAGAGTACCTTTCATGACTGTTGCATATATACATCTTCACATCATTATTGCATGATTATTGCATACTGGTTGTCATATTATTGCTTCATGTGTTAATTGTACCTGCTAGTGTAGTTTTCTTGATTATTGCATTCATATGACCTTTTATTGCTAGTAATTGCATATGTTAGATTCACGTTGTACGTGCATACTTGCGATTACATGCATATGTTATTTACTATTCACGAGTTGGCAACTCACCCCCGTTGTGCCACAGTTGTTTTACAAGGTGTTCCCCAGAGTAGTCGAGGCTGCCTACCCATCTATCTGATCATCTTTTGCTACGGATACCGCATCAGCTCACAGCATGCAGTTTGCTTAAGTGGGTCTTGTGGTTATTCGTTTTGTTGTATTGTATATTCGTTGTATCCTGGTACTCTCCATCTGCTACTTTTATGTTGACCTAGAGACTTGGTGAAGACGATATTGTATATTTTTGTGACCTTGTTGTCTTTTATACAGTTTCCTTTCTATCGTCTTTTAATTCTTCGCTACAGCGTCGTATATTTATTGTGGTGGTTGTTTTCCGCCTTTGGGCGTGTATTTGCTCCCGTTTGGGGATGCTTTATTTATATTTATGTTGAACCCATTTTTGGGGCTAGTTTTTACAAAGGAGGTGCTGCCAAAATTTTAAAGAAAGAAAAGTTGGACTTTTAAAGAATTTGGGTTGTGTTTTCAAATGTTTCAAAACTTCTATTATCTTTTCTTGTTTTTTTTATGGTTTAGATTTCTGGGTTCTGGCTTTCTTTTACTGCGTTACGCCTGTAGACGTTACGTAGTATTAGGGTCGTCACGTGCCAAATTCGGGTCGTGACAAAGTTGATATCAAAGCGCTAGGTTTTTACCTTTCGGAGTGTATGATGACCTTGGTATGATGGAGTAGGTAGCTTAAGCAGAGTAACGTAGTGTGTGTATGTCTGCAGCATACTCACGTCGCGGTGCTCCGCCTAAGGTGACCTAAGTACATTGCTTGAAATTCCTTCCTTGATGATTCATATCCTTGTGATTCGATTTCCGTGTTCTTATCGAATCCTATCTCTATTTATAGCCTTTGCTGCCGATGACTACGGGGACTCAGAGAGATGCAGCGAGGGCCGAGGTCAGAGTTGGTTCGGATGAGACGAGCACTGGCCAGGATGGCACGCTCGATGCACAGGTGCAGACGGATTCTCCTGCAACAGATAGTATCGCTAGGTTTGTGGCAGAGATGCAGGACATGCGCCAGACGATGAGTTCATTGGTAGAGGCCGTTCGAGCGCAGCGACAGGAGGTTGTCACCCCTGTTACCCAGTTGTTCCTTGCGATCAGCATGCAGCATTCCGTCACCTACATAGCACCAGTAGATGCAGCCTTAGTTGACGAGACACGTATTCCAGAGACTATGAGAGTTCCGAAACCGTGGAGGACCCGTACCAGTGTATCAGTCCAGAGACAGGGGCTTAGTCATCGAGGCAGCATTCGTGACCGTCGTGGGAGTAGCAGAGGTTTGGGACGAGGAGAGTCGTGTTAGGTAGATCAGCCGTTTGTTGTGTTAATTTCTTTCAGCGATCCTTTTGTTGCGCAACACGTATTTCGGTCGTGTGCCAATCGGTTAGGAGATTCATCCATCACTTGATCCTTCTAGAGATGTTGGATTTGACGTTCTCCTGGGCACGAACTGGTAATCTATATGCTAGGCGTCTGTGGACTACCGTGAGGAAACAGTTAGGTTTTGTTTTCCTGGCAAGTCAGTTCTTGTTGTGCGGGAGGACAGTGGTGCCATCTCTCACAGCTTGAATTCAGCCTTTTCGCTAGTCGGCTTTTGAGGAGAGGATGTTGAGGATTCTTGTTGTTCATTCGTGATACCGGAGCCACAGTGGGTTTGTTGGACCGGTTTTCCTTTCGTGCGAGAGTTTCCGACGTTGTTCCAGATGAGCCTGCGAAACTTAAGGAGCTTAAGGATCAGCTGCAGAGTTGTTGGTTGGGGGGATTGTGCGTCTGAGCGTTTCGCATTGGGCAGCTCCTATTTCTATTCGTCAAGGAGGAAGACGATAGTTTGAGGTTGTGTATTGATGGATCGTCAATTGAACTGGCTTACGGTGCGGACAGGTATCCTTTACCTCGCATTGACGATTTCTTCGATCAGCTCCAGAGTACGAGACATTTTTTTAAAGTTTGTTTGGGATCAGGTCATCATTGTTGGGGGTTCGGAGTGATGACATTCCGAAGACTGCCTTGTGCGTGCTACGGGCTTTGTGTGTTCTGGTGGTGTTTTTGGATTCACCAATGCCCTAGCAGCATGCGTAGATGTGATGAACCGGATTTCTTCAGGCCGTTCCTCGACCAGTTATTGTTGTGTTATTTACGACATTCTGGTCTAGTTAATGTGTCTTGAGGACAAGGGTAGCACTTGAGGATTTGTTTTGCAGATACTGGGAGAGCCCCAGCGGTTTGCTAGATTCTCGGAGTGTTCCTTCAGGCTTGTTGTGTTGACTCCTAGGTCTTGTAGTTACGGAAAGCGGTTTTGTATGGTTCTGAGGAAGATCGTGGCTGTACAGCTTAGGCCCAGACTTGTGTGCAGGACGGAGGTCCGCAGATTTTTGGGCTTAGCAGGTTTTTACCACCGTTTCGTGCAGGATTGCTAGTGTAGTACTGCACCATTGACTGAATTGACCGGAATGGAGGTTTCATTTCTTTGGACTGAGGCATGTGTGCGGAGTTTTTTCGGCAGTTGAAGACTCGGTTAACAACTGCATCAGTTCTTTCTTTGCTTTTTGGTTCGGGTGACCTTGTTGTTTAACTGTGATGTTTCGTGAGTGGGGCTCGAGTGTGTACTGAGGTGACACTATGGAGTTATCGCTTTTGCTTCCCTACATTTGGAGGAAGTACGAGAAGGATATCCCACTCATGATCTGGAGATGTCCGCGGTGCTTTTGCGTTGGAGATTTGGAGACACTACTTGTTCGAGAGTCGTGTCAGATTTTTAAGGACCACCAGAGCTTAATGTATATCTTCCTGCAGCGGATTTTGATTTTGTGATAGTCTTCTGCAGATTACAGTTCTTGTGCGATCGTTGAGTACAGCTTAAGTTCGTCTCTACTGAGGGGACAGCTTGCTCATGTCCGTGCCCGACCACTTTTCTTTAATCGCTTTCACAAGGCACTGCCCGCCGATGCTCGTTCGTCAGTGATACTTGAGCCTACTCGGCTGGGTAATGATTCGGAGTCCTTGATTTGTGACAAGGGTGTGCTACGCTTATGACGCGTTTGTGTACCTGATATTATTGGGTAGAGACGTGAAATTCTAGAGCAGGCACATCTGTCAACTCTCTGTACTCATTCAAGTTCCACCAGCATTAGACGTGTCTTGTGAGATAGTTACGGGTAGGAAAGGATGTAAAAGGAAGTTTTGGATTTCGTTTCAAGATGTCTGTCTTGTGGTGTGCATTGGTTGAGCATCTGAGACCGGCTGGAGAGTTGCAACTTTTAACCATTCCGAAGTGGGAGTGGGAGCAGATCTCCACAAATTTCGTTATGGTGTCTACCCAGGTTTAGTCAGGGTGTGACTCCATTCGGATGCTTGTCGTCCGGTTATACTCAGTTTGCTCAGTTGTTCTTTGTTAAATTTGTGCGTACGTATTAATTGTTGTCGGCAGTTGGGGATCGTCACTCGCCATTGTTATGGTTCTCTTTCGATAGCTGTTATCAGGAGACACCCCAATTAGCAACCTTTAGGTTTAGGGGTTAGGTCGCGTCGATCACCAGTCTGTTATTTTTCTGACTCTGCATAAGTAGGATTTTTGGACCCCAGCTAGTTTAGAGACTTCGGAGATGATCCGGTTGATTCAGGTCAGGATGAGAGTAGCCCAGTGCAGCCAGAGGTCTTATGCCGACCTTGTTGGTCGCAGACTTGAGTTCGCAGTGGGAGATCATGTATTCCTAAGGATTTTTTCGATGAGACACGTGTTGAGTTTTGGGAAGCTTATCCCAGAATTGTAGGTCCTTTTAAGATCCTTAAAGCGAGTTAGTTCCGTTGCCGTTAATTTGGCACTTCCGCCCAGATTATTGAGTATTCACTCCGTATTCCTTGTGTTGATACTTTGCAAATACCTTCATGGGCATTCTCACATGATTTAGCATCAGACCATTTAGTTTAGACGCGATCTTTCGTTCACCAGCTGCCAATTGTGTTTATGGCTTGGCAGGTGAATAAACTTCGGTCAAGGGTCTTGCCATCTGTGAAAGGTTTTTCTTAGACGTAGCCGTATAGTGGGGTAATCACTTGGGAGGTTGCGAACGAGATATGAGAGTTGTAATCTTCTCTTTGAAGGTACGCTTAGTAAGAATTTTAAATTCGGGGACGAATTTTTATAAGGGGGAGATTGTAACGCCTTAGATTTAGGTTAGTGTTCGTTTAGACGTTAATGCGGGTTTACTGTAAAAAGTTTACCAATTCGGGTTCCGCACATTTTATAACATTTAATTAATAATTTATTATTATTTGTTATAAGCATGCACGCACGTGTGCACGTAAATGTGAGTTTTGTCTCTTCTAATTTTGATCTTAGCAACCCTGACACTTAACCTAATCCTTGTTAATCCAATCCTTAACCTAAACCCTAGATCTTTTGTGAGTGAGAAGATATTTTTTGGATGAGTGGTGAGGTCTGTGTGAAAACATTAATGGTGCAATTAATGTTAATGATACACTCACTCTCATTCTCACCCTACACTCAACTCCCTCTCTCATATCCTCACACCCTCTCTCTTTTTCTCTATCTCCTTTTGATTTCTTCATCTCCTTCTCTTTCTAAACATAGCACTCTCTCTTTTCTTCACAAATCCATCACAAATTCACAATTTCTTCACAAAAATCACACCTTTTCTTTGATTTTGCCTCTTGAATGCCTTGGAGTGCACAAAGCTTGGATCTTTGTGTTCTTTTGATTAGGTAATGATTCCTTTCTGTTGCTTAAGTTATTTTTGTGTAGCTTAGCTTGTTAGTTTCAGTTTTTGTCGCGTATCGTATTGTTACGGATAAATATCGTATTTTTAGTGTCGATTTGGGGTCTCGGATGATCTGCTGTTAAACCAGGTACTTGTTGCAAAAATTGACTTGACAGTAACCTAGTATAGAGACCTAGAACCTACCCTGAAAATACGAGCCCACTTCCCCTAACTCAGGCCGCAGATTTATTGCTTCTGGCCGCAATTTGTGGCTAGAGTAGGGTCCTGGGTGTTGGTTTTTGTTGTAGGGATCTCTGGGGTTAATTATAGTCTCATGGTACTTGCAATTTTTACAAGTTGTCAGCACAGAAAAATCTGGGATCATTTTGCGTATTTCTAGTGTTTCGTTTCGGGCGATACGTTATCCGATACGATGCATGTTCTTTGTTGCTGTTGGTCTGAATTGGTTTCGTAGTGTCGCTATACGCGTTAGCTACAATACGAACCCTTTAGAGTACGTAGGTGTGTTGTGTTGGTCCATATAGATTGTAAGTATTTTAGGTTATTATCAATATATATTTGCTTTGTTGTTTTAATGTTGCCGGTTCGCAGGTGGGGACTTCGGACACTGCTACAAAGTGAAAACAGGTGGTAGGCTTCACCTAGCTTAGAGCGTTGATGAGTAGAATTAACATCTACAGGGGAATCGCCCGCATGGCGTTATGCGTCTGGGCTAGAGATGTTACTTTTGTCCCATATTATATGTCATATTTAGAATTACGCATTCACCCTACTGCTTAGTTATTGTTGTGCTTAAACTAGTATCCTTAGGACACTGCACTATTATTGACGATTCATATTGCACGAGCACTGATTGTATGCCACACACACCGTCAATAATTGCCATGTCACGCACAACCCACTTATAGATATGATATTGCTTGGTTAGGGACATTGAGACATTATTTCATATTTCTTAGCACATATGACTTATAGCATACCTGTATACCTGCATGCTTACTCATATGCCTGCACATACTTGAATGCTAGATACCTGTGTACCGATAGAGTATTGTACCATTAGTGATAGGTACATACACACTTCATGACATAGCTACAAGTATACCTTGCACATACTGCTCTTATACCCAGGGGGTATATTACATCATTTACTTATAAGTAGATACATATATCTTGCTATACCTTATGATTTACACATATATCTGGTTATAGCAACATATTTACCTTTACTTGATGTTATTTAGAATTGGATAAAATTGGAACCGCATGATTTTTTTATATTAACTTGTTGCAGTTAATTAGCGGCTTTTCCTTTATATGCTTACATTTCAGTTTATGTTGAATATATCATAGTCATGGATTTTCACATTAAGATAAGGATTTTTCATGATGTTTTCTGGATTTGGTTACCGTGGGAGTTCATGAAATTATGCATTATTTGAAAAACCCGGTTTCCTTGATATGATATTTCAGCAGCCAACATGAGATTTATCGGTTCTGATATATATACCCCACGCGAGGAAAGGAGGGGTCCGTGTGCGGGTACATGGTGGGGCCCGGAGGTACCCCGAGGCAAGAATGATGTCGTGTTTCTAGACGATGAGTTACATGGGAACAATACTTTCTGTTGACATTACCAAAGACTCAGCGGTTATCACGTGGATACCGACGGGAGTCATGTACGTATAGATACGTCGAAAGGCGAGGGCCAGAGCTAGGCACTCGTGCTTTTGGGATAGCGTATGATACATACCTATCAGGAGGCCAGTCGTGGTGACAGCACCTGATAGATCAGCATTTTTGTGTCGATGCTTGACACATTGTTTTCATGATATTTCTTTTTATTCCTTTCTATATATAACAGTGGATTAAGACGCTGTTATATATGCCCTTACACCAATATTAGTGGAATGGGACGCTAATATATGTGTACAGACTTTAATTTATATACATCCTCATATTAATTCATGCAATTATATTTAGGGTGTTAGACATTTACATGAGATTAGATTTGGGATATAGATGATTTAATTGAGATTTGATACAAGATATATATATATATATATATATATATATATGAAATTGCTGATTTGTACATTCAGGATATATGAGATTTATTTGATATTGTACATTAAGGATTTGTGAGACTTATATGATGTGAGAGCCAATTTGGGGGCTGATTTGAGGAATTGGAATTTGGATTGTCTTGATGGATTGTGATCCTACTACGATGTCAGGATTCCGTGGAAATGACATATTTCATTCCATACTCCACATTTATTGTTTATTCACTGTTTCATGTATTAGTAGTACCTGTTAGTGTACCTTTCATGACTGTTGCATTTACATACCATTATTTATATGCACTGCTTCATGTGTTAGTTGTACCTGTTTGAGTACCTTTCATGACTGTTGCATATATACATCTTCACATCATTATTGCATGATTATTGCATACTGGTTTTCATATTATTTTATTATGTGTTAATTGTACCTGCTAGTGTACTTTTCTTGATTGTTGCATTCATATGACCTTTTATTGCTAGTAATTGCATATGTTAGATTCACGCAGTACGTTCATACTTGCGATTACCTGCATATGTTATTTTCTATTCACGAGTTGGCAACTCACCCCCGTTTTGCCACAGTTGTTTTGCGGGGTGTTCCCCAGAGTAGTCGAGACTGGCTATTCATCTATCTGATCATCTTTTGCTAAGGATACCGCATCAGCTCACAGCGTGCAGTTTGCTTAGGTGGGTCTTGTGGTTATTCGTTTTGTTGTATTGTATATTCGTTGTATCCTAGTACTCTCCATCTACTACTTTTATGTTGACCTAGAGACTTGGTGATGACGATATTGAATATTTTTGTGACTTGGTTGTCTTTTATACAGTTTTCTTTATATCGTCTTTTATTTCTTCGCTACGGCGTCGTATATTTGTTGTGGTGGTTGTTTTCCACATTTGGGCGTGTATTTGCTCCCGTTTGGGGATGCTTTATTTATATTTATGTTGTACCCATTTTTGGGGCTAGTTTTTACAAAGGAGGTGCTGCCAAAATTTTAAAGAAAGAAAAGTTGGACTTTTAAAGAATTTGGGTTGTGATTTCAAATGTTTCAAAACTTCTATTATCTTTTCTTGTTTTTTTTATGGTTTAGATTTCTGGGTTTTTGTTTTCTTTTACTGCGTTACGCCTGTAGACGTTGCGTAGTATTAGGGTCGTCACGTGCCAAATTCGGGTCGTGACAGTATCCAATAACCAGGACGTAGAGCACAGGGAGAAACAATTCTCCGTAACGAACACACCAGAAGAAAATGCATCAACATGTACTTTCTTCAATCGGGTGGCATGGGAATCCTGGTATTCCCCTATATCTTGTTCAGTCTTATAACAATTATAAGAAAGAACGGAACCAACGTCCCTCTGCACTGTATAACATGCGGGTTCGGTCAATACATCCATATTATTATCTTGATTAAGACGTGACATGGTCGCTACCTGGAGAGAGAGAGAGAAGAAAACACTTTAGCGTTTGCTCTTGCAAGATCAGATTGGTTTTGATTTTATCTAATCAGGTTGGCTCCCACTGTTTTTATCAAATCTTCCTTCAAACCCTAAAAGGAAAGACTAGCAGGGATTAATTACACCTTACAATTTCGCTAATTTTTCAGCCAGGCCAGTGTTAGTACTTTGAGAGAGGTTCCCCATGCTTTCGCACGGACCTAATTAAAATAAACCTCATTTTCGCAGGGGCATAACCCCGTAAACGCCTTTCTAGACACCTACTTGATCGACTAATTGTCTTGTGTAAAACTCTCTCAAGAGTAACTCTTACTCGCAGTGGGTATCGGGATCCAACTATCTCATAGAAGGTATGCAATCTCATTGCAAATTTCAACACTTGAAATTCCCGATTATATTTTGCTCCAAGCGATCTATGACCTTGACAAGGTCAACAAACCATAGACCGCAAGTCAAGTTCAACACGTCATTTCCTGATTGAATTAAACCCACCCGCACGACCCTTGACAAGGTCAACAAGACCGCACGACTAACCTAATCCAATCGCATCATATGCTAGCAGATAAGCACTAAATAGCTACCGCACACTATGCCTTGACAAGGTCAACAAACGCAGCACGAATACTAAATACTGCTTATCTGAAATGACGGAGGGCTACAACAGGTTTTTCTGAAAACCTTTTGCATAATGAACTTGATATCGTTGCGGAATCGAATAGTTTTGAAAAGGAGTGTTTTTTAAGTTTTTCCTAGTTTCGCTAAAGAGGCCACTCCCGGTGAAAGGATCTCGGCTCTTTCCTTATCGAATAAGGTACATGATATATCACATATATCACTATGCAAAGAAAATACTCCAAAAGCAATCAAAACACAAACCGTGTGTTGTAGCATCTGCCAGTTATTGCTAAAGAGGTCACTCCCGGTGAAGGGATCTCGGTTCTTTCCTTATTGAATAAGGTGCAGGATATATCACATATATCACTATGCAAAGCAAATACTATAGGTACCCTTTTTGAAAATTTGATTCCACGACATCTTTTAGGTTTCTTTCTTTTCATTAATCTCATTAATGAAGTCCCATCATTTAAGCTTCCTAAGTATCACAGAAGAAACGAAAATACAACATACGCTTATGCCATCAGCATTCGCCACGGTGTCCCATTAGGCACCGTTAGGTTACTTAACTAACGGCATACCGGGACGAGACTAGCGCGGGTGCAAAACATAAGTAACGTCTACTATATATCTCATATATAATATGTATCCATTCATCTCAGAATCCACAGTGATCACATCACAAAGCAACAGAAGAAACATATGAAATATTGGATATACTAGGAGGTCCGTGTTGTATTTTGTGCCTGAATAAAACATGGCTTCCACGGTCGCGATGAATAGCCAAACCCACATCCTTAGACCCCTACGAGAGCGGCAAGCAACCCTACCAATTTTAGAGTTAGGAGACCCAGACTCGACTCCTCGAGTTGGTCTCCCACAGGACTCTAGAACCTGGTTACTTGTGCTCTCCTCCTTGGGTCTATCCTAATGCCGAAAAGTAAATAATTTACAATAATGATGACATCATCCTCAACCCGGAAGTGCTCCAATAAAAAAATATCACATACATTGAATTTTACATGAATGAAAATGAAAAACTCTCATCTCACATAAAACCCCCGGCTATTCAAAACGCGACGATCCAATATAACATATCACAGCAACACATAATATCACATGTCATCAACGTAAGTAAATATGCGTATCCCAATTGTCGTTGACATATAGTAATGAAACCGGCAATACACCACATATTACACTTACGGTCGCAGAAAAGAAAATGTCAAACTACAACATTTGGAATCCATAATAACCTTCGACATCATAAACCCGAAATATCACATATTACGGATTTCATGCCTAATTATATGAATTCCACATATTGTATCACATTACAGATAGCTAGATGATGTTAAACCTTTCGATCGAATCAACAAATTCCCAAAATTTCCCCAGAAAACTCAACACTTGAGCAACATCAAAAATACATAGAAGCATGCCCCAGTAGCTACGGACCAACCGTAGAAGTATCGACCCAGGCCTCACACATGGCACCGCGGAACCGCCGCCAAACCCATGGTTTGGCCGCAGTTCCGCGGTCATGTTGTTGAGTTAGGATGCCGTTCATCTAGAGGGTCCATAGTTTCACCTGCATGATTTTCTGAGGATTTTTAATGTGAAAAATTCTAACATTTTGAAAAATTTCTAGAAAGTGCGCAATATCGGGTTTTCGGAGTTCGTTCGAACTTCTAACTTCGCCTAGACGACTCTTAATGCTCTAGTAAGGCTCTGATACCACTGTAGGGTTCTTAGGCGCAACCACAAGGTTTCACAAGGTATCAAACATGCTCTATTTAAAAAATTTAGTGTGCCAAACAATCCTAACCAAAGATCTAACTAGAGTTTTAGGAGCTAAACTAGAAAATAAATATCTTTACTTCTAAGTGTTTACAGAATATAACTTTTGTAGACCGGTCCTTCACTTCAATGGCTCCTTGTAGTGGTCCCTTCACTGTGATCATGGAACTCCCGGACTCTTGCATGGCTTCTTAAGGAAAGGAACGATCTTGCTTGAAGTCTTCGAGGCCGAAGATGATCTATGTCGAGGAGACACTAACTCAAGCTTCTACTTCACTAATGAGATATTAGTGAAACTAACACCCTATACTAAAGTGCTAATCTAGTAGAAGATGATGAAGTAGGAAGTGGGCTCACTTTAGTTTTATTTTTCTCGCAATATTTTCTCCCTTTGCAAAAAACTAGTGAGCTTTTTCTCAAGGTTGAAGAAGATGAGATCATGTCACGTCCCGAAAGTACGGAACATGACCGGCACTTAAACCACGAAACATCTCGAGGCGTACGTAATCCAAGTAAACCGAAAACCCAGAAATCCAAACCAAGAAAAGTAGTAGAGTGAAGGAAAACCAATTTAAATCAAGTAGTTTTAATAGCATAAGCCGAATTCTGCATTTTTTTAAAAACATCAAATATTTCCTGAAAATTTCGGCAGAGTCTCCTTTGTAAATACTGGCCCCCAAACGGGATACAACATGAATAGTATACGAAATCAATAAAAGGCATCCCCAAGCGGGAGCTAGCTCTTCGTCAATCGACGGTCACAACCACACAAGCAATATAATATACAACGCCAAGGGCGAGGATCAAAACTCAAAAGGAAACTCAAAACAATAAGAAATCCACAGAAATGTAACGCGCGACTCTAAGGTCGAAAGAATAACATCACTGGTCTCTATCTCAAGAATAAATACATGTTTAGTTGATGGAACTTCTAGATACAACAGAGTAATAATATACAAGGTATATAATGGGGGGTACGATGCAAATAAACCCACCTACTAACAAATCACCCGGAAAAAGAAGTAGTGCCAGCAAAGCCATAATGAAACCTGTACGGCAAAACCTGCAAGAAACTGTGGCACAACGGGGGTGAGTTGCCAACTCATGAGTAGTAAAACATCTACGAACAGAAACCGCATAAACAACGCAATCCTAGGTCATAAGATCATAATATATCCTGAAATATATATAACATGCAGCCTATAACAATGACTAGGGTAAATATCTAACCCGAGTGTAATCCCATGTGCCCGTGTCAGTGCCTCAGGTAGCAATATATCATATGAATGATGTATGAATGCATGAAACAGAATGCATGTACTGAATAAAACTTCTTTCATAATTTAGTGAGATTTCTGTACTTTTAAAAGAGGTATCATAAATGAAATCAGCATAAACAGTGTCTAGCATCGACACAAAACATAAATCCCAATGTCTCAATATCTCAGGATTTCAATGTCTCAATCTCACTATCTAGAGCGCCGTCAATCCAGACCGGCCCCTCCCATCAATCTCAAGACCACGACGGTATCCTCCGGATATCCGACGCGTCGGGTAATATCATCGGTCGGTAGTGCTCCCCTGCCAGGCTCAACGCCATCATCTGCGATCCTTTTGCCCCAGGGTACCGCACCAGGTCCACCATATACCCGAAACGGTTCCTCCACTCCTTGAACTCGGGTCTCGAAATCCATCAGCAAACTCATGGTGGACGACTCATACATCATGGGAAAACCGCACTTTTTATTTAAAAGAGTGATAAGAAGTTTATTTATGTTTTTGCGGTTTTCCTCCAAATCCAAGAAATCTCATGAAATCCGAATCCAAATCATCAATAGCACGTAAAACCATGAATATAGGCATGAAAATCTATAAATGCGGCATAACAATGAATGGCAGTATGCATGAAGTGACAAGTAATAACTACAATGTCTAAACTGGCATATAAGGCAGGTACACTAATATCATGTCAAACTACTAACTAACAAGCTAAGTCAAGCAATAATATTTTCTAAGGTGTACATGACATGGAAATTACCGATGAAGATGTGTGTGAGCCGGCAAGTAAGTGTATGTGGTACATACGCATCATCGGTAATGGTGTTGGTGTCCTAACAACATAATATCAACAATGCAATATGAAATAGCAATGTAAGTATGCGATGCGGGGCGAACAGCAATAATGAGCGGGAGGTAAATACTAGACACAACGGTAACTAATCTGCATTTAATATATATATACGTCATACTATGGTTCCATTTGAAATAACACAAATCGTGGGGTTTTGGAAATAAGGGCTACGGCGTTTTTAAGAAAAGATACGCCGTTTGAAATATCCGTAGAATCCCTTGACCTGTCTTTTAAAATACCCGCGATCCGTTAGTTTTGAAATAGGTAGGAGTCCAATCTAGTCTAACAACTACACTAAACTATACGGCTGAACTAACAAGCTGAACTACAGGTAAGGAAACCGCCTAACATCTGAGTCGATACATATACATACCTGTATATGTATAGTTGGTGATCCCGCCTCAATAATATCATATCCGATACCATATCTATAATCAGACATCCCAAGTCAAGAGTGCGGATTAATCATCAATATATAGCTCGTACGTAACTCCGTCGTACGGCATCCCCAAATCTGGGTACGGGTCAATATAACATTATTCATCTGGTATCCTCTTTATCCAAGATCATAATCTGGGTACTGATCTACGTCTAGTACGATACTAATATCATCAATATAGTCATGATCTGACTGCTGATCTACAGCCTCATACAAACCGATATCATCATCATATATCGTCATAAAGACGTATACATTGCCTAATACGACCTATTATAAATATCTTAATATATCTTATCTCGTATCACGATCACATGTCAACCGTTCAATGTATAACACTATTCACATGTAACGTCGTCCCAAGAACCGCTATAATATCAGGACGTATCTCAAGTATGAATCCTGCCATATCACCGATCTCACGGTCTCAAATAAATCTCATCGACTCACCTCAAATCCCCAAATACTATCCTCAAATCCAGTATGTGAACACATAGTCCCATACCCATGTGAACACATAAATACATATTCCCGTATAAGCACAATGAAAGAAGGAGGTATGCCAGTATGGGTGTATGTGTATGTATGGTGCAACCACTACTCTAGGGTCTCGCAACACTAAACCTATCCAATCACACCTAAAATCTATCTTTCTCATCAATAAACTCAACAATATATATGTGTGTATACGTATTCGTATACATCACCACGAATTGCGGGGGTGCTATACGCCATCCACCCGACTTCTCCCCGTAGATATAAATCTACTCACCTGGTCCTCGCTCGCCGGTGCCGACGTCGCCACGCGGTTGCTTCTCGTCTCGAAGTCCACATGGGGTACCTACATATCATAACGCACCGTATCGCATTAAAACCAAATTCAAAATCGAAACGGCATACGAAAACCAAATCGGCACGCGTATCACGCATAGGTCAAAACCTATCGCCTACGCATGCAAGAATAGCCAAACCAACCCTCGATGTCGATGTACAAATGTCAAACCATCGAGAAAAACCCAAACACACTCATTTGCGCATTCACGAACACTAATTATAATATAAAATAGGTTAAAATTCACAAAAACCCCAAACTCACTTTAAAAGCCATTTTTCCGAAAATCTAGCAAGCAAAAATTACCCGTTTTATTACAAAACTCGACGTTTTAACAAAACTAATGGCCATAAAGCTCACTAAACATCTTAATTAAGTCATACCAATGTTAATTAGATTTTAAACTTAACTCTTAATATCAATCTCAAAAATCTAGTTTGCATACATAACCAATTTAACAATTTTATAGCAAAAATGCACAAACTACAATCTAGCTTGGATTTGCATGATCTAAAGCATTGAACTACAATTTAAAATGTTAATAAAGTCATGAAAAACCTAATCATATTTTTCTCTTAATCAAATTCATAGTTTACAAAAACCTAGTTTGTTAAAAAGCTTAAATTTGGACATTTTCAAGTAACAACTTGTAATTAGCAACTAGATTAGTTTTAACAAGTTTTCAAGATGCTATCCCACATCACATAACCATGCACAATTGATCACAACCCTAACACCAACACAAAACCCTCACTTGAATTTCTTAACTTGAAATTGGAACCATGATATTTACTAAATAAGTTTTGATTAAAGCAACCAAACAACAATTTAATGAAAGGTTGAGATTATACCTTCAAACCATGAGATCAACATGGAATTAAGCCTCCAAAATCCCAACTTTTTCCCAAAATCCATAGTAGATAGGCTAAGGTAAAATGGGTAGGGCTTGGATTTTGAGTTTGCTTTGAATTTATATGGATTTGAGGTGGTTTTTTGTGGATATTTTTGATGCAAAATGGGGTGAGATTTTAGGGGGAGGGGCTGCTGTTTGGGGCCAGAATTTTTGGCCAGGAATGTGGGGAGGGGTGAGGGAGGAGAGAGAGTGAGGTGGAGAAAGTGGGAAAAAGTCAAAGTCCACCTTTTTACTTCTATCATTTCCTTTTCTTTTCTTTTCTTTTCTTTTGCAAAAAAGTGGGGAAAATTGAGGGGGGGCTACTGAATTCAGCCAAGGGGAAGGAAAAATAGGGGTGTGTGGGTGTGGGTATGGGTGTGGAGTGATGGAAAATGATAAATACTATACCCCAAACATCCATTTACACTAAATTCACTATTTAAGCATTTTTCTTCGATATTTTCTAACACCGTTTAACAACTTCATTTCAATTCAAAAACCATATGTTTAAATTTTGTTTAATGTGTTATGATGCACAAAATTTGTTTCAACTCATTCCAATTTGTAATTTTCCCTAATTAAATGTATTAGTGAGGGCTTAAAATAATATTAAAATAATTAATTTCGGAAAAAATTTCAGAAAATTTGAAATTTCACCAGTGGCTCAATAAACACCAAATACTAGCAATTACATAGCTAGAATATGTATATTTAATTTTAAAATAAAGATATTTGTATTTTGACTTTTTACAGAAAACCCCCTTATTTTACCGATTTTCCGAAATTTCACCGAAACGATTTTCAAAACGTTACAGATCAAGAGAAGAGAAATGAACTAATGAGGTGAGAGAATCAACCATGGGTGAGTTTGTATCATATAGCTAACTCATGTAGAGACATAACTATGGATAAATTATAATGGTTAGCTTAATAAATATTTTAAGTAAAACAAAATGAGTGGACTAAGTCAATGCATCCACAAGCTTCTACAAGCTTCATGCATGTGACTAATTATCCACTAATTTGGATTTACTTTAAATATTTAAACCCCACATTATAATTAGTTAGTGTAAGTCTCATACATCCATGTAGTGTGTGTCAACAACCATGACACAAAATAATGTACATTAATATATTTCACATATATATCACATGCACACAAGTGAGAAAAATAAATGCTTATGTAAGCTAATATTAGTTAATGTAATCTAGTATATCACATATACAATTATACATTAAATTATCAAATCAACACTTGATTTAATAATCCGGTTATATCTCATACAACCGACTAATATCATATGTACCATTTTATCGAATCAACACTTGATTCGATAACCCGTCTATATCATATATAACCGACCGTTACAAATATCGCGAGAATAGAATACGGTATCACATACTCGTATCATTCTCAGTCCCGCACATATCACATATGTGCTCCTACTTCGTTTTGCCTGAGCCAGTAAAATCTCTATGTGGGACTCTAAAGACTCGTCAATACGCCGGCAGTAGGTGTTGATCACATCAAGCACCCACAAGCCGTCAGCGGTACTACCTGGACGTAACGGCTACCCAGGTATTGAAAGATCAGAAGATTAGCAAGCAAGCCCGCTCTAACTCCTACATATGCCTGATAGTAACACTACCGTACAGTCCGGTCTCCTCGTCTGAGATGTCGCATATCAAGTCTAGGGGTGGTAAACGTCAAACCCCAATAACCAATAAGTCATGCCGATATGAAGCTCATAACGGGTCGAGAAACTACTGGTAACACTTACCAGTAAAACTCTGAATTATCCTTGGCCAGGAACTTCCAGTTATAGCCAATCGAGCACAGCATGACATCTACCCCCAATACCGGGAGAGACGAAATCCCCTCCTGTCGCTCATTTCCTCCATGTGACTCGAGACTGTACCCAAAAACCACCGTTTTGCACGTCGTCTTGAACATGGTAAAGTGGAAGTCAAAGAACAGTGAGAATCACATAAGACTCTACAAAGATCTCGGGTTTACAGACTAACCTTCACTAGTGTCACCAGAGAACTGTTATCTGATGTCAGGTATAATACCATCTAGGAGTTCTCGACGAGTCCATCCAGTGTACCCAGTCTTCACTGAGCACCCGTATACCATCTCTGATGTCAAACACCAATGGATATGGGATCATCCATCGCCCATCACATGGGTCGAGAAGCGTATAGGCTAGTCTACTCTGGTATATCGATGGCCCGTCTCGATACACCCACGACTAGGAACATTAAAGGATGAACTTATGGACTTCCATGGCCCCACTAGTATGATCTGCATCATAATCCTGGTAGTCATGTACACATCCTAAGGGCTTTACCAACATGTAACTATAATACAGTATCAAGAGACAAGTATACATGTTAAGATAAAGAGCACCCAGATAGCATACTATCATGTCGAGCAAGAAAGTCCTCTCTATATATGTCCAAGCATCCACTATAATATACATCATATGCACAATAATTTCCTCTATGGCATACATACAACTAACAGAGAAAGTGGGCATAAGTGTGATGTGGAGTTAATGCATAAAGTATTGATGTGATATGTATCATCAAGTTTCCCTCCAAAACCCTGAGTGCAGACCGGGTTAAAACAGAGAAAACTAGCAGTAGCAGAGTGATATTGGGGGCAACACATGCCGTCACAACAAATACGAGCATCATCCCTTGGATTTGGACCGAACACATGCCCACCAAAACCGGTGTGGCCGGCCCTACAATGCCCAATGGGCCCTAGTTTTGTACAGTCCCTCCCTTGCTACCACGTAGTCTTAGTTTTATTGTTTGTTTATTTTGCTTTGGTTCCTATAAATACAGACAGTGGGCAAGGGGTCAAGAGTCTCTCATTGTGTAATTCTTTGTCCAAGCTTTGTTTCTCTTTTTGTTCTCTTATACATACCTAACCCCTTGAGTTCTTTGCCTTAACTTGATCTTGCAACCTCTTCATTGAGCTTGCAAGGTTAAGCTTTTGTTATTACACTCAAGGGTTGTATCATTCTTGAAGTTTAATAAAGCTCTTTTTTGTGCCTTCTTTTACCTTTAGTTTTTAGCCCTATCTTGATCTTGCAACCTCTTAATTGAGCTTGCAAGTTTAAGCATGGGTTATTAAACCCATGGCTTGTATTTTGTTCTATGGTTCTTAGTATTACTTTCTTGCTCTTTTCATTACTTGAGTTTTAATTACCTTCTCTTTTATTCTATGCTTTACTTACTTGTCATTTCTTACCATGTCATTTACTTACATGTATTGCTCTTTTCTTTTCTTTGTTTATCTTTCCTTAAACTCTTTTTGGTTTTTTCTTAAGATGGTTGTAAATATGTGTTGTTAGTGAAAGAATACGATGTTGTAAGTTAAAGATTTTATTTCTCATTCCTTTTTCCGTTATTTTCCATTGAACTCCGTCCAAACCTTACGTAAGCGTTCCGTTAGGCACCTTACCCTACAAAGGTATCGGTGATCCCTAACAGCGACCGGTTGCGTTCGGTTTCGCCGGAGGCGAAAGTCAAGCGATAAGAACGGACAGACAAGGGTTAATAAGACGAATACCACGAATACCGTGCTTAAATACCCTAATCCACATTTTTGCCGATTGCTTTAGCTTCAATTGGTCAAGACTCGGCTTAAAGGTTTGAGTACGAATTCACTAGCTTACACTATTGTATCTTTTCCTAACAAGCTTTATACTTTGCATATAACACATAGGATAGATACAAACATTCCGCCCACGCGCATTAACTCGTCAAAACAAGAACCATAAACGCACCGTCTCCCTGCGGCACCGTCTCCCTGCGGACGACCCGTGCTCATCGCGGCTAGCTGCAAAGCGACACCATCCTGATCGCGGTTAGATTTTAGAACTTCAAAACACGACACGCCAAAAGCGTGTGATCAAATGGCGCCGTTGCCGGGGAGACGGTAACGTTTTGATTCTTGTTATTTCGGGTTAATCTTGTGAATATCTATCTAACACTTTTCTTAAAAACAACATAAAAATCAAAAGTTTCAAAACCAACAGAAAACTAACTTTCTTAACATTTTTGTTCTCTGGATTTTGTACCTGCAAGCACTCTGGATCTCAACGTAAGAAACAAGCAAGAAAATTGAGACACTAGTAGAATACTGAGAACACAGAAGAAGTTTAGAACCCCAACTCCAAGACAGAGCCAGCGGCATTCTATCCTCATCTGAGCTCGCCGGCCTAAGATCCCCCATTTGTTCCAAAATTTTGTCTTTTGCTCTAGTGTTCTGTTTGTGTCATATTTTTATTGCTTGTTTTTTTAGAATTTTTGGTGTGCAGGTCTTTGGGCATCCGTATCGCTTTCTCGCACTAATATCCGTTTTCCGATATTTGTAGATTTTTACGGATTTGCGAACTGCGATCGTGGAGAGCAAAGTGTACATTCCAAGCTAAGGTGATTACGAAGTGCAGTGCCAAAGATCTGGCTAGTTTGACCCGCGCCAGCGAACATTCCAAGCTATTCAGATTTAACTTCAACGAGGATTTCTTAACATGAAAACTTATCGGTACGTACATTACGAACACCTTCTTTTCAAATCCGACGCATCCACTATAATATCCTTTCAGGATTCTTTGCAAGTTCGCTAGCAAACGGTAAAATTGACTAATCCGTATTTGTTGCAGTGCCGAGCTTAAACATAAAAAAAGATTGTTTGATGTTTTGAACAAATTTTATTATTGAATTGCGCATTGTATCCATTAATACGGACTTAAGGGAAAGCAAACCCCACAACATACGGTAAAGGATTTGATCCCCTTTTCCGTAGCCCACAAATCACGAAACTGTGCATAAACGTTTACCCGCACAAATTTTAAAAGAAACTAGACTTTAAGCCTTAAGGACTTCGCGCTCAATAGAGAAGTTAACTGTGTTTAGAACACCGCTTAACGGTATATCGTTCATGAGGTGTCTAGGAAAGTGTTCACGATGAAACCGCCAAAATAGAAAGGGTTATTTAATTAAGGGCCTTCACGAAAGCGTCGGAAAACCTCCCTTTATCTCTGTACTTACCTGGCCTCATGATCAGTATATCTTGAGCTCGTTTCTCGACACAGTTTAACTTTGACAATCAAGTTCTTGAGTAGGTCTAGTTGACCTAGGTGAACCCTAGACCAATTAGGTGCGTGATATTTTTGTGTCATGATTGTGTTTGTCCAGATTCTTTTTTTGTGTATATTTCATTCTTTTGTTAATAACTAACTAAAAATATATATAAAAAATTCACATTCTTTTTCCCTCCTTTTCTTCTTCTTCTTCTTCTTCTTCTCTTCATATCATGGGTAACCCACCCTGAAAAACTCTTGCCGAACTTTGGTATCCACAACCAGATATCACTTCTTATGGGTCTTGCTTTCGTCGAACTTCAAACGATCCCACTATGCCTAAACTTTTATTGAAAGATCGGATAGACGCGTCTAGCACAAACAATTGGACTCTGCAATCCACCTTGTATCAACAATTTCAACCTTCACCACCTTCTTACGTTGATACCCCTTTTTTGAGTCCTGTTGTAACTCCAAGACTTATGTTTATTGCCGAACGAATTGAACAATCTCGTAGCCGATCTTTCACTCCTTTCCCCACTTCAAATTCTTAGGATCAACAATTCCATTCACCTTCTTATCCAAATATTGATCCTACTCGTGTCCAACCATTCAATTCCTACCAGTCCTACCCGACTTTTACACCTTCCCTAGACATTGCTTCTGAACAGCCTTTTGGGAGTTTTCAGTATCCAAACAACTTTGAATTTTTTACTGAAACTCCTTCATAACCCATGTCTAAATTGGAACAGTCGTTGGAAGACTTTCGGTAGCATCGTACAAACAGATGATGGATTTGAATGCGTCCATGGACGCCCTCATACAACATAGTGACCTGGTAGCTAGTATTCAACTAGCTACAAATTTTCCAATGTATGATGAGGTGATAGGACAGGTTGAGAATTTGAGTGGAGAGAGTGAGCTGTACACCCTTCCAAATCAAACCTACCCATTGCAAATTGAATCCCACAACTCCTGTTTTGAAACTCTATCGAGTGTTCCAAATGATTTATCAATTGCAGATAGAATGATGAATGAGTTGTGCGACTTTGTAGTGTTTGATTTACCCGATTGCGAAGGGACCTTACCAAGTGAAACCAATCCCAAACCTTTTGACCTCTACACCTCCATCGTAGAACCACAATTGATTGAAATCCATGCTTTTGATGAGGTGTCTGAGTATATTGATTTTCACTTGATTGAGGATATTGATACTGGGGATATTTTGGATGATGAACCCGCAGATTTGGATGAGTTTTTCTCTCCAATTCATCATCCCGAGTCATTAACTGTTTTTCCCAAATTTCATATGCGCTTTGATATTAATGATAAATGTATGGATGAGCTTGACATTGAGGAGAATTTTGAGGATATTTTTTAAGATGAACCAGTTTTGCTTGATGAGTCGGATTTTCCAATTCATCATATCCATTCCATTGACTGTATACACCCTCCTGAATCTTTACCTGATACCCCTTCTCAATCACTTTCATCCATCCTTTCCATCGTTCCGACCTCGCAAGACACCGTATGACTTTCATTTCTAGTGTATGGTTTACCAAGTTCGACTTACCTATGTTTTCTCACGAATCTTAAGGGATTTGACCCTATTTCTCGACGGGTTAATAGATTAGTACAATCATTTTTTACGCATCGGTCATCACAAATTGTGCTAATTTATTCACACCATTTCCACCCTCAAGTTCATATTCCACTTCTTACTCCCTTCCACCATTCTTCTCCTCCACCGAGACCGTATCCCACTTCTATCCCCATACGGTCTAGCGTATTCTCCATTTCTTTCCTCTTCGCGTTCTTTCACCAGCCCGGGCCTTATCCCGAAAGAATTTCTGAATGGTTGGTGCTCACTTTTGGCCAGTGTGAAGCCTTGTATAGATTGATACTCTTCTCTTCCACCCTAACTCTGAACTTCAACTCTTAAACAGTGGAAACACTGTTTTACTTAAGTTTGGGGGGGACATTTTTGTGTATATATTTTGGTTTTGCTTTCTGTTTTGTATAAAAAAATTTTTAGGGAGCACCGACAATTTTGACCCTCTTGGTATAGCCTGACAATGAGGGCATTGTCAAGTTTAAATTTGGGGGTGTGCTCGGTAAGCTTTCTTCCTTCGCATTCATTTGTATATTTTGCATTTGCATACTTATTTTAAAAACCAATAAAAATCGAAATTTTTTACAAAAATATAAAAACTTTGTCGTCAAGTTAGCTAATAGGGTAAGTTAAATTTTATTCCGAATGTATAGTTGATATGTTAGAAATAACTAAATCCTAGGCTTAGAAATTGAAAACCCTAAAAATAACCATCATTCTATTTAACCTTGGTAATTATACGTCCTTACAGTTTTTTTTATAGAAGTAGGTAATCTTGAGTTCAGTTCTTGAGTTAAGTTGAGATGAAGGGAAACTATTGAAGCTTTACTGAAGGATAAATCTGAAAAATAGTTTCTATTCTTGAGTCCAAATTTAGAAAGTATATACCCTACAAACTGCACATACACACACCTTGAAACTTGGGATAGTAGAGGATACCTAGAAATACTCTTGCCTGAAAACCTAGTATGAAAGAAAAACGGTAATTAAAGCTAAACACCAAAAGAGCATCATTGAAAAATATATCCGGTCTTGAAAAAGATAAATAAATAAATAAAATAAAGACCTGGAAACTGCTATTTATGCTTTAAAGCTCACACATTCAGTAATCAGCCGTTAGTGCCTCAAGAAGCATTTATAGTCGCATGAAAGGTGTGTGAGCAACACCGTCCATCATTTAACGAAAAGAAGTAGTATTAGGTATTAGGACAAGGGTACTATAGCTTGAATTGAATTCTTAAGTGTAGGGGTGAAAAATTTACACACACATGGGGGTATACGATCGATGTTTGAGGAAAGATAGAAATAAAGAATAAGACTTATGTTTTCCGTAAAGTTGATAAAAATCCCTGATTTGAGACCGCGCTTTAGAAGGAAAACTCAGGAGATACCGAGATCTTTCTAAACTATAAAACGTATAGGTCTGGGGTTGAATAAATATGAGGCATGAAACATAAGGGTTGGATATTTCTAGATTAGGATAATAGAATTTCTAACCTAGATACTAAACTTTAGGAGTAGAATCGATGTTAACTTATGAAACTAGCTTGACGGGATTTTGTCGGTTGTATCCGTTGAAAACCCCTCAGGAGAAAACACTCCTCCTACTAAGGACACCTAGAGGTTTAACGACTTGTTGCACGTGCTCAGTGCAATCGCGTTCTCTGCGAAAGTGAGGCTAGGATTTTGTTTTTCTCGGGACGAGCAAAACATAAGTTTCGGGGTATTTGTTCATACCAGAATATTGCATTTCACTACTGCTCATTCATTATCTATTTTTTGTATATATCGGTACTATTAACCAATGTCTGCTCAGTAATTACAGATTATAGGTATCCGTGATAAATACTGGAAATACACTTAAAATCATGCATATATCGTTTATGAGCCGACACTGCAACCAGAACCGCAAATCGACCGATGCTTCATGAGTTACTTTTTGAAACAAGTATGTGTACATACTTTTTATCTAAATGGTCCAACAAATACAAGTGTGTACACAAGAATTTTTGGATCTTGGACCTAGGTGGGGGCTACCATGAAGCTATGTTAGTCCATGATGCACACCCCACGGGTCGCGGGGAGGCGGAATACTTTAAAGACGGTTTTCTCACCTCAAAAGAAACTAGTTTTTGCTTTGCATCATGAACTTTTTCCCACTTTAGGATCTTGATTAAACCTTAACTAACAAAACTAAACTAAGAGAGAGAGCTAACTACTATGTAAAGGAGTTATACCCTCGTTCCTAGTCCTTCGGGTCTTCAAGTTGCTCCTTGCTCCTTGGTTCAAGCTCCTTCCTTTGGCTTCTTCTAGTTCTTGGAAGAGTTCGATTGCCGGTCTCCTTTGCGTCGAAGATGGATCCACCCGAGGGGCCTACGATCAAGCTTCAACCTCTATGAGATACCTTAGTGATCTAACTTGCTAGGAGAGATTACTAAGTGGATGTAGAGAGAGTGTGTATTGGACTAGTTGATCTCATAGCTCATTCTTTTGCAACACATGCAAGTGTATGAGCTTGAGGAAGAAGGAGAGAAGAAAAACCTAGGAGAGAGAAAGCTTTTGTGAGAATGATAAGAAAATGAGTTGTGAGAATGGCTAAGTATTTTGACAATAATTCAACCATGGAATTATTTAATCATACAAAATGCAACCTTATTTGAATAGTAATTCCAAAGTGAATAAACAAATGCTTAGCCATGCTTTCAACCCATGCCTCATAACTCTCCTAATTTCCACCTCATTAATTCTTTAATGAAAAAGAATAAAACAATATTGAGGTGTCTCCTTCTAGAAGGTCAATCTTGTGAATTTACAAGAATGCCCTTTTTCGTATTTTCATACCCGTATCTGTATTCCGAAAAATACGGATACACTGAGATCAGTATAATCCAATACTACAATACTAGTATCCGGCTTAAATCAAAGCCTACCGGTATTATCCGTCCGATCGTCATTCGAGTAGCCAGTACACGAATGCGATCAAAACCCTGCCGTAAGACCATACGACATCTACATCGTCTCGCCTGATTCAGGGAAACCATCTGTGTGGGACTCTAAAGACTCGACAGTACGCTGAAAGTGGGTTTAACCATAAGTCCGTCAGTGGCACTAGCTGTACGTAACGGCAACCCAGGTACGTATCGAAAAGGAAGCCGACGAGCGAACTCGTCCGTAACCCCTACTGAGCCTGTCCGTGACAATATCCGCGCAGTCCAGTCTGTTCGTCTGAGAGTATCGCATGTATGGTCTAGGGAGGTGGCGAACTTCACACCCCTAACAACCGTACAAGTCGTGCCGGTGTGGCTCAAGACCATCCGAGAATCTACTGGTCAGTCCACCACTAATTCTCAATCAGCCCTGGCCTAGGACTTATGGTAACGACCAACCGATCACAGTACGATATCGACTCCTTATACCGGGAGAGACGAATCCCTAACAGTCGCTCACTGCCTCCATGTGGCTCGGGACTGTACCCAACTAAAACCTGTTTACACGACTCCTTTTAGCCGTGGTAGGGTAGCAATCAAAGAACAGTGGGAACTCACACGAGACAAGTGATGACCTTAAGTCGACAGACTATCTGCACACATGTCACCAGAGAACTGCTATCTAAAGTTAGGTATAATACCATCCAGCCAGTTCTCGGCGAGTCCTGTCTGGTGTACTCACACTCAGTGAGCATCTGTATACAATCTTAGGTGCACATCACCAATGGCTGCGGGACCAATCCATCGCCCCTCGTCAAGGTCTAGATATGTATACACTAGTCTACTCCGGAGTATCGATGCCCAGTCTCGATACACCTTCGACTAGGGACATTTAAGGATGTGCCTATTAATTATCCAGCTCCCACAAGTATGACTGCCATCACAACGCCGGTAGTCAGGCAAACACCCTACGTGCTTTATCAACATGTATATAAATACAAAGTAAAATATATCACACGTTAAGTTAAAGACAAACCAAATAGCGTACTATCATATCAAGCAAGATTGTCATGTACATACATATCCCTAGCATCCTATACAATGAAGGCCTTTAGGGCATATATATCCAACAATCTCCCACTTACACTAAGGCCTGTAATTGGCGCAATGAGTACCCACTGTCTGCACTAGATCCAGTTGTTAGCTTACCGCATGCCCAACATCTCAAACAGACTCTCGAACTGGACTTAAAGGATGGCCTTGGTGAATGGATCTGCCGTGATGTCTTTTGTGTCCACTCTCCGCACCTCGATCTCCCGGCGATCCACGATCTCCCTGATCAGGTGATACCGCCTCAAGATATGCCTGGATTTCTGATGGGACCTTGGTTCCTTTGCTAATGCTATAGCCCCATTGTTATCACAATACAAAGGTGTTGGATTGGCAATGGACGGAACCACTTGAAGTTCAGAGATGAACTTCTTCATCCAGACAGCCTTTTTCGCGGCATCATTAGCAGCTATATACTCAGCCTCCATAGTTGAGTCTGCGACGGTATCCTGTTTGGAACTCCTCCAACATACCGCCCCTCCATTGAGGGTAAACACAAAACCCGAAATGGATTTAGAGTCATCTTTGTCACTTTGGAAGCTGGAGTCGGTAAAAGCCTCGACCTGGAGGTCCCCATTACCGTAAACCAAGAACATTTCCTTAGTCCTTCTCAGGTACTTGAGAATGTTCTTTATCGCTATTCCAATGCTTCTCACGTCGGTCAGACTGATACCTGCTTACCACACTAAGTGCGTAAGCTACATCTGGTCTGGTAAATAACATCGCATATATTATGGATCCTACTGCCGAAGCGTAGGGCATAATGCCCATGCGAGACCTCTCTTCATCAGTCTTTGGAGATATCTCTTTGGAGAGGGTGATCCCGTGACAAGCGGGTAAATTACCGCGCTTAGAATCTTCCATACTAAATCTCTTTAGTATAGTGTCAATATACCCGGACTGTGAAAGTCCCAACATTCTTTTGGATCTATCACGATAGATCTTAATACCCAGAATGTATGATGCATCTCCCAAGTCTTTCATGGAGAATTTCTGTGACAAGAAGAGCTTTACTGATTGTAGCATAGGGACATCGTTCCCTATCAGTAGTATGTCGTCGACGTACAAAACGAGGAAGACTACTGCACCTTCTACAATCTTCCTATAAATGCATGGTTCATCTACATTTTTGATAAAGTCAAATTCTTTGACCGTCTTATCAAAGCAGATGTTCCAACTCCTCGATGCTTGCTTTAATCCATAAATGGATTTAAGCAAGTTGCACACCTTTCCGCTGCTCCCACTGTCTAAGAAACCTTCTGGTTGATCCATGTAAACACTTTCTTCTAAAAGTCCATTTAGAAAAGCTGTTTTTACATCCATCTGCCAGATTTCATAGTCATGGAAGGCAGCAATGGAAAGCAGGATCCGAATGGATTTAAGGATAGCTACTGGGGAAAAGTTTTCATCATAGTCCAATCCTGGTCTTTGACGAAAACCTTTTGCAACGAGTCTAGCTTTGTAGGTTTCCACTTGTCCAAATGCACCAATCTTCTTTTTGAAGATCCATTTGCATCCAACTGGTTTCACCCCAGGAGGAGCAACTTCTAAAGTCCATACTTTATTGGTGTACATGGATTCCATTTCTGATCTCATAGCATCCAGCCACTTCACCGAGTCTTTACTCGTGATAGCCTGCTGAAAATTAGTAGGCTCATCATACTCGATGATGCAATCCTCTCGATCCCCATCTACAATAAAACCGTAGTATCTTTCAGGAGGATGAGAAAGCCTACTAGATCTGCGGAGCGGCGTTGGTTCGTCGGGCTCTATTGAAACCTGAGGTTCTACTAAGTCCTCGGCAGTAGTTTGAGGTTCTGGAATTTCTTCCAGCTCTACCGCGCTCCCACTAATTTCTTTTGCAAGAAATTTGCTCTCTAAGAAGACAATGTAGCGAACGACAAACACCTTTTGTTCTTCAGTGTGGTAGACGGCATATCCCCTTGAATGCTAGAGGTATCCCACAAACTTGCACAAAACCGATCGTGCCTCGAGCTTGTCCGGATTATGCTTTTTAACATATGCCGGACACCCCCATATCTTGATATACTTGAGACATGGTCTCTTCCCGCTCCACATTTCATATGGAGTGGTAGGCACAAACTTAGTCGGAACTCTATTCAATAGATATGCTGCTGATTCTAGCGCAAAACCCCAGAAGGAAAGTGGCAACTCAGCACTACTCATCATTGAGCGCATCATGTCCAGTAGCGTGCGATTCCTCCTTTCTGACACACCATTATGCTGAGGTGTATAAGGTGGAGTAAGCTGAGAGAGAATTCCATTCTCTTTTAAGCATTCAAGGAAACTGGTACTTAAGTATTCTCCACCTCGATCAGATCGAAGTGTCTTGATGCTTTTACCAGTCTGTTTCTCCACTTCATTTTTATACTCCTTAAACTTCTCAAAGGCCTCGGATTTATGCTTCATTAAAAACACATGACCATACCTCGAGAAGTCATCAGTAAAAGTGATGAAGTAGGAGTGACCGCTTCGTGCATGTGTAGACCTCGGACTACATACATCACTGTGTACAAGTCCCAAGAGTTCCGTGGCTCTTTCTCCGGGTCCGGTGAACGGGGATTTGGTCATCTTTCCTTTGATACATGATTGACAAGTTGCATACGATGAATATTCAAACGGATCTAAATATCCATCTTTATGTAACTTAATCACCCTTGTTTCGTTTATATGACCAAGTCTACAATGCCATAGGAAGGCTTAGTTTGAATCTGGAGCCTTTCTTTTAAGCATGTTTTGAATATTGAAAACTTGAGGTTGATTAAGTATGTATATGCCATTTTTCAGTGTGCCAAACCCAATCATTTCTTGATTTAGGAGAATGTTCATGACATTTCTTTCAAGCGCAAAATTATATCCTTCATTAGATAACAAAGATACTGATATAATATTACACAGCATAATGGGAATACAAAAACAGCTGTACAACACCAAAATGTGCCCACTAGTCAACCGCAGGTGATATTCCCCCATTGCAACAGCATTTACGTGTATTCCATTGCCCATCCGGAGAGTCATATCACCTGTCTCAGTGCTCTACGGTTTCTCAGAGCCAGCAAATAATTACAAATGTGAGAACCAGAACCGGTATCAAGTATCCATGATGTAGAGTTTACTGAAAGACAATTTTCGATTACAAACACACCTGAATCAGAAGCAGCAGCTTGCTTCGTGTCCTTGGGTTTGAAAGCCATGCAATCCTTCTTCCAGTGCCCTTGCTTGTGACAATAGTAGCATTCGTTCTTATCCGCCTTCACCCTTCCTGCCTTGTTCGTTCCCTGCATCTTCTTGACCCCGCCTTTCGGTTTGGTGGCTTTAATCTTCTTCTTCCCTTTAGCTTTCGCTTTAGATTTAGAAGAGGATGATTGGCCAACATACAAAACGGGGGTCTTCTCCTTCTTCAAGGAGGTCTCTGCTACCCTCAACTTATTGAGGAGCTTTGGAAGATCAGCTTCCATTTCGTGCATGTTGAAGTTCAGCACGAACTGAGAGAAGGTGTGGGGAAGGGACTGCAAAATCAAGTCGATGTATAACTCATTCTCTAACACACATCCCAGGTTTGCGAGTTCCTCAATGAAGCTGATCATTTTCAGGACGTTCTCTCCTATAGGTGATCCTAGAACTAACCTCATCTGGAACAGTTTCCTTGAGGTCTCGTACCTCGCGATACGGGAGTGCTCTCCATACATATCCCTGCAATGGAGAAAGATGGATATAATATCCATGTTCTCGTGCTGTTTCTGGAGTTCATTGTTCATGGACGCCAGCACGATACACTTAGTTCTCTCACAGTCTAGATCCCAGGTTTTGCGAACCTCCTTGTCCGCAACTAAGGAATCTGGTCCTGGGATAGGGGAAGGAACAACGGCGGTAACATATGCAACCTTTTCATAAGTTAGTGCAATGTTGACATTCCTTAGCCAATCTTTATAGTTTGGCCCGGTCAGTGTATCTTTTTCAAGTAATAGTTTTAGTCCTGTCATGGTAGCTGCCAGAGAAAGAAAAAAGAAACACTCAGCATATGCTCTTGCAAGTTTAGATTGGTTTATTAGTTTATTTAAACAGGATGGCTCCCACTATTTCCTCAAATTCATCTTCAAACCTTAAAAGAAGAATTAGTCAGGATTTAATCACACGTCACAATATTTGCTTAACCATTCAGCTAGGCCAGTGTTTGTACTTCGAGGGAGGTTTTCCAACGCTTTCGCGAAGTTTCTTAATTATGTAACCTCTTTTCCCTGGAGGCGTAGCCCCACTAACACCTTTCCAGACACTATTTGGTTTATAGCATTGATTGTTAAGTGAGAAAATCTCCCGAGAGTAGTCCTACTCATCAGTGGGATCGGGATCCAACTAGCATCATATGATGCCCTAGATGGAAGTCATTCTAGTCACCACACTCTAGAAGGTCTGCTAAATCTGCAAGTTTCCTTTATGTTTGAAACTCCCGATGTGATTTTTATCCCAAGCTCTTATTACCTTGACGTAGGCCAACAAATCATAAGATGCAAGTCAAGTTCTACCCGTCGTTGTCCTGATTAATTTAGATCCATCCGTACTCGCCCTTGACATAGGCCAACAAGGCTGTACGGCTGTTCTAAACTAATGCATCTATCCGTGCAACAAATAAGCAACACATTGCTACCATACACTATGTCTTGACGTAGGCTAACAAACATAGCATGAATACAATGTGCTGTTTATTTGAAACGACGGAAGGTTACGACTGGTTTTTAGCGAAACCGTTAACGTAATGAACTTGATATGATCGAAGGAACCTTGATAGCTTTTTAAAAGGAGTGTCTTAAGCTCCGCATTTAAAATTTGCTTTTTGAAGAAAACCGAGTGGTTTTGAAATTGTTCCAACGACTTAGTTTAGGTTTATTTTCTTTGCATTAATGAATTAATGTTGTCCCATCATTTAATCCTACCATTGCAGAAAATAACGAAAATACAACGTACGCTTATGCCATCCGCATTCGCCACTGGGCCCCGTCATCACCCGTTAGGTTACTTAACTAACGACAGAGCGGGGGCTGGACTAGCGTGGATGTAAAACATAAGCAACACCTAATAAATATCATATATAGATATATCCATTCGTTGCACGCAATAATAAGCATTCCAGATCACAGATGAACATATTGGATATACTAGAAATTCCGCACTTCGTTTAAGCCCATAACGAAGGACGGGTTCCACGGTCATGATGAATAGCCAAAACCCTACCATAGACCCCTACGGGTGCGGCAAACTACCCGCCAAGTACCAGAAGTAAAGCAGTCTCCCTCAACAACGTGAGTAGGCCGCTAAGCACTTCAAAATATCCGGTAGTTTGTGCACCCCTCCTTGGGTCTATCCTAGGAGCAAAAACAGTAAAATAAATAATACAACGGTGGCTACAACCTCATCCCGGATGTGCCCGCAAAAATAATATTACATCAATTTCAAAAATTACATTGAATGAAAGAAAATAAAACACTCGCCTCACATCCCCCCGGCTATTCATCATCGATAATCCAATAACATTCATATACACAAACCAATCATCACAGATATGTGCAACCCCCACTAATCGTCGTATAGAGATTAGTAGACGTTTCAAAACACATATAACAATACAGAAGAACCAATTAGCTAAAGCAATTAGAATTTCGATCGATTAAGCAATTTTGAATCTACCCTCAGTTTAACACAGTACGCAAAATATCTGGGAAGAAACAAAATACCCCAAAATTCACAATTCCATAAAAATAAGAATAACAGAAAAAGTTTGGACCGAATCGGAGTTGACTCGGCCGCGGATCGGCGGCATAACGCATGGTTCTGCCGCGGATCCGCGGCGGCCTAACCGATTAACGAGTCCAAATTTTTTCTGTATTCTTAAAAAAGCCTGCACAAATTTTTAAGCTCTCTTAAAAAAATTTTAGACCGGTTTTTAAAATCGACAGAAACATGATTTTTCGGATGTGATTTTCGGGTTTTTCCGGCGATCGAATTCCTAACACATTGCTAACAAGTTAGATAAGGTTTAATATGGCTCTGATACCAGTGTTAGTCCATGATGCACACCCCACGGGTCACGGGGAGGCGGTTTTTAAAACGGTTTTCTCACCTCAAAAGAAACTAGTTTTTGCTTTGCATCATGAACTTTTTCCCACTTTAGGATCTTGATTAAACCTTAACTAACAAAACTAAACTAAGAGAGAGAGCTAACTACTTTGTAAAGGAGTTATACCCTCGTTCCTAGTCCTTCGGGTCTTCAAGTTGCTCCTTGCTCCTTGGTTCAAGCTCCTTCCTTTGGCTTCTTCTAGGTCTTGGAAGAGTTCGGTTGCCGGTCTCCTTTGCGTCGATGATGGATCCACCCGAGGGGCCTATGATCAAGCTTCAACCTCCATGAGATACCTTAGTGATCTAACTTGCTAGGAGAGATTACAAAGTGGATGTTGAGAGAGTATGTATTGGACTAGTTGATCTCATAGCTCATTGTTTTGCAACACATGCAAGTGTATGAGCTTGAGGAAGAAGGAGAGATGAAAAACCTAGGAGAGAGAAAGCTTTTGTGAGAATGATAAGAAAATGAGTTGTGAGAATGGCTAAGTATTTTGACAATAATTCAACCATGTAATTATTTAATCATACAAAATGCAACCTTACTTGAATAGTAATTCCAAAGTGAATAAACAAATGCTTAGCCATGATTTCAACCCATGCCTCATAACTCTCCTAATTTCCACATCATTAATTCTTTAATGAAAAAGAATAAAACAATAATGAGGTGTCTCCTTCTAGAAGGTCTATCTTGTGAATTTACAAGAATGCCGTTTTCCGTATTTTCATACCCGTATCCGTATTCCGAAAAATACGGATACACTGAGATCAGTATAATCCAATACTACAATAGTAGTACCCGGCTTAAACCAAAGCCTACCAGTATTATCCATCCGATCTTCATTCGAGTAGCCAGTACACGAATGCGATCGAAACCCTGCCGTAGGACCATACGACATCTACATCGTCTCGCCTGATCCAGAGAAACCCTCTGTGTAGGACTCTAAAGACTCGACGGTACGCTGGCAGTGGGTTTAACCACAAGTCCGTCAGTGGCACTAGATGTACGTAACGGCAACCTACGTACGTGTCGAAAAGGAGACCGATGAGCGAACTCGTCCGCAACCCCTACTGAGCATGTCCGTGACAATATCCGCACAGTCCGGTCTGTTCGTCTGAGAGTATCGCATGTATGTTCTAGGGATGTGGCGAACGTCAGACCCCTAACAAACGTACAAGTCATGCTGGTGTGGCTCAAGACCATCCGAGAATCTACTGGTCAGTCCACTAGTATTTCTCAATCAGCCCTGGCCAGGGACTTATGGTAATGACCAACTGATCACAGTGCGATATCGACTCCCTATACCGGGAGAGACGAATCCCTAACAGTCGCTAACTGCCTCCATGTGGCTCGGGACTGTACCCAACTAAAACCTGTTTGCACGACTCCTTTGAGCCGTGGTAGGGTAGCAATCAAAGCACAGTGGGAACTCACACGAGACAAATGACGACCTTAAGTCGACAGACTATCTGCACACATGTCACCTGAGAAATGCTATCTGACGTTAGGTATAATACCATCCAGCCATTTCTCGGCGAGTCCTGTCCGGTGCACTCACACTCAGTGAGCATCTGTATACAATCTTAGGTGCACATCACCAATGGATGCGGGACCAATCCATCGCCCCTCGTCAGGGTCTAGATATGTATACACTAGTCTACTCTGGAGCATCGATGCCCAGTCTCGATACTCCTTCGACTAGGGACATTTAAGGATGTGCCTATTGACTATCCATCTCCCACAAGTATGACTTCCATTACAACGCCGGTAATCAGGCAAACACCCTACGGGCTTTATCAAACTGTATATAAATACAAAGTAAAATATATCACACGTTAAGAAAAAGACAAACCAAATAGCATACTATCATATCAAGCAATATTGTCATGCAAATACATATCCCTAGCATCCTATACAATGGAGGCTTCTAGGGTATATATATCCAACAAGCTAGAGAAAGTGGGCATGAGTGTGATGTGGAGTTAATGCATAAAGTATTGATGTAATATGTATCATCAAGTTTCCCTCCAAAACCCCGAGTGCAGACCGAGTTATAAAAGAGAAAACTAGTAGCACCAGAGTGATATTGGGGACAACCCAAGCCATCACAACAAATACGAGAATCATCCCTCGGATTTGGACCGAGCACATGCCCACCAAAACCGGTGTGGTTGGCCCTGCAGTGCCCAATGGGCCCCAGTTTGGTACAGTCCCTCCCTTGCTGCCAAGTAGTCTTAGTTTTATTGTTTGTTTATTTTCCTTTGGTGCCTATAAATACGGACAGTGGGCAAGGGGTCAAGGGTCTCTCATTGTGTAATTCTTTGTCCAAGTTTTGTTTCTCTTTTTGTTCTCTTGTACATAGCTAACCCCTTGAATTCTTTGCCTTAACTTGATCTTGCAACCTCTTTATTGAGCTTGCAAGGTTAAGCTTTGGTTATTGCACTCAAGGGTTGTATCATTCTTGAAGTTTAATAAAGCTCTCTTTTGTGCCTTCTTTTACGTTGAGTTTTTAGCCCTCTCTTGATCTTGCAACCTCTTAATTAAGCTTGCAAGTTTAAGCATGGGTTATTAAACCTATGGCTTGTATTTTGTTCTATGGTTCTTAGTATTACTTTCTTGCTCTTTTCATTACTTGCTTTTTAATTACTTGCTCTTTTATTCTATGCTTTACTTACTTGTCATTTCTTACCATGTCATTTACTTATATGTATTGCTCTTTTGTTTTCTTTGTTTATCTTTTCTTTATTCTTGAGATGGTTGTAAATATGTGTTGTTAGTAAAAGAATGTGATATTGTATGTTAAGGATTTCGTTTCCTATTCCTTTTCCCGTTATTTTCCATTGAACTCCGCCTAAACCTTACGCAAACGCTCCGTTAGGCACCCTACCTTACCAAGGTATCGATGATCCCTAACCGCGACCGGTTGCATTCGGTTTCGCCGTAGGTAAAAGTCAAGCGACAAGAACGGACAGACAGGGGTCAATAAGCCAGATTCCATGAATACCGTGCTTAAATACCCTAATCCATGTTGTTGCCGATTGCTCTAGCTTCAATTGGTCAAGACTCGGCTCAAAGGTTTGAGTACGAATTCACTAGCTTACACTATTGTATCTTTTCCTAACAAGCTCCTAACAAGCTTTATACTTTGCATATAACACATAGGATAGATATAAACATTCCGCCCACGCGCGTTAACTCGTCAAAACAAGAATGATAAAAGCACCGTTTCCTTGCGGATGACCCGTGCTCATCGCGACTAGCTGCAAAGCGACACCGTCCTTATCGCGGTTAGATTTTAGAACTTCAAAACACGACACGCCAAAAGCGTGCGATCATTACGCATCGCACGACAATTTTGGGATGATTTTGCATGTATTTTTATTCAGCTTTTTAGAGGGTTTTATAAGGATGCGTACTATATACAAATTATGATCTTGAATATAGTATATTTGAGAATAGTTATGGATTTCGAGGCTAGCATTTTCATCATAACTCCTATGATTGCGTGATGCTTGACGAGGTTTCGATTTTGAGTTTCGCACTCGTTTTCATGTGCATACGATGCACTGTGGTATGTTTGAGTATTTCATAATTTCGGAGTCCCGTTGATCTGACTGATTACTGAAATGTTTTAGTATTTGGGGGTTTAAATTTAAATTCGGGGACCCAATTAATTTAAGGGGGGAAGATTGTAATATTTCAGACATATAAAATAATATTTTTGGAATTTAAATAATAAAATAATAAATTTCACGAAAACTATACGAGTATGAATTTGGGGTTTTCGTAAAATGGTATAATTATATACCAATATTTGGAAAATAATTGGAGATTAATATAAATTATTAATTCAAAAGGCATTTATTGGATTTAGACATTTTATAAATAATTATGCAATTAATTATATGCAATTTTATGTTAAACTTAATTAGTGCACTACTAATCATGATTAAGCCAAATCCACTTTTGTATTAAGCATGGCTAGTGCACCATGACATATTGTATTTTTGTTGCATGCATGGTTCCATTTTGTATTTGTTGCTTTTTGGTTTTTAAAATAAAGGAAAAAGAAGAGACATGGGGGGACATGAAGGCATGGGCAAGAGAGAGGGGGGGTCGTCCCTTGACCATGGCTTCCATCTCATTACCTCATCCTTCATTCTTATCATCACTTCATCCTTCATCTTCCTTTATTTCCTCCTCCTCCACCCTCACTACCTCCATGACAAACACCTCAAAACCTCACCTCACCTTCATAAAAAAGGTGCACAACCTTATCCTACACACCATAGTGAGTTCAAGTTTGGATTTTGAGCACATTGCACCATCTTGGAATTTTCTTCAGTTGCTCCAATAGGTAAACCCTTCACTTTCGTTCATATTATCTAGTTTCTTAACCTCCTATTTGTGTTTAGTTCGATTAAACTAGATTAGTGATCTTAGAAATTTCTAGGATGTTTTTAGCGGTTGATTTGAGTTATAGAGATGTAATTGAGGTTTAGCTAGTGACCCTAAACCCTTAGTGATGATAATTCTGGACAATTTGAGACTAAAACCCCAAAACACGAACTTAGAATTTTCTCGATGTCGGTTTTTTTTACAGTTTTTGATGATTATATAGAATCTGGTATCACTCGAGAGCTCTGAAAAATAAGTTGCCATCACAGTGAGATGTGCAGGCCATCTAGAGACTACCCTAGAAACCCGAGACCACAATTACCACTTCAGGCTGTAGATTTAATTATCCTGGCTGTAAATTGCGGCCTGGACTGTGAAATAGGGTTTGGCCTTGGTTCCATAGCTCTGTTATCTGATGAATTGACCTACCTTATATGCAAAATCTCCAAATTTCACTTAAGGTAGAATCTGAGAGTGTTTTTCCATGTTGCTAATTTCAGGTTTCCGATTTCTGAAAACTTGGTTTTGGTATTTGAGTTCTGACACTGTAGTTGGACGTTCGTACGCCAACGCTGAGGGTTATTTGGTTGTTCTTGCATACGTGGGTTATAGTTTTTAACCTATGAGCAATTCGCGTACCGTATCGGTTTTCAGATTTGGTTTTGATATCGTTACGATGTGTATTGATTTGTAGGTATCTTCGCGTGGACTTCCGAGACAATGAAGGAGAATAAGAAGTTCATCGACTTTGGTTAAAGCAAGGATTAGCAGGTGAGTAGATTTATATCTACGGGGGAAGTCGGGTAGATGGCGTATAGCACCCCCGCAACCATAGTAATGGGAGAATCGATATGTAGAACATTTTGAGAAACTTATGGATATGATCACAAGATTAAGTACGATATGACATGAGTTGATATGTTGGTTTGAGGATGCATGGCAATATACATATTTATATTCATATGCCAAGATATGATATGAGATTGAGTTATATATATAAATGAGAAAAAGAGATGATAAAATGTACGATACCATAGATCCGTACCATTGTTTATGTATAGGACGATAGATCCTTAATATGATTTGATGACACTGTACGATGGATTATCGTACGCGATATGATATAACGGATGATTGGTCCGCACCTTTGACTCGAGGATGATGTACGATGATTATACCATTCATGTTTATGCTGTTTTAGACATACGTACTACATTCCTAGCACTTACCATTATATATGGCTTCGTCTGCTAGTACACATGCACTATTACTGATGATGCGCATTTACATATACACAGATTTGCCGGCTCACACACTCATTATCCGTAATTGTCATGCCACTTACACAGTAGAACTGTTAAATCACTGTATTGCTCTTAAACTGTAAAAGCACAATCATTGCTCAGTAATTATCACATGACATGCTTACATGATAACACTTGAGATGCTTACAGTACTGTTTTATGCTTGGATATACTGCACTTTATGGTTACATGCATTGAGATGCTGTTTTCTAGAGAACTCTAGATTTGAGAACTGCTGATATATTTTAACAAGTCTTATGATTGTTTTAAAAACGTGGTTTCTCGTGATGTGATTTGTGGCGTCCACCATGAGTTTTCTCGGTTCTGAGCTATGAGTTACCCGATTCGAGGAGTGAGGAGGCACCGTCTGCGGGTATATGGTGGACCCGGTGCGGTACCTCAGGGAAAGAAGATCGTATAGAAAGGCGTTGAGCCCGGCAGGAGAGCACTACCGACCGGTGATAGTTTGGGCTCGGCGGATATCCGTAGGATACCAACCGAAGTCGTATGATCAAATGGATATGAGGGCCGATCCGATGAGACGGAGCCCGAGATATGAGGATTTACGTGTCGATACTGGACACGGGTTTCATGATATTTTCGAGTGTCGATGCTGGACACTCAGGTTTCATGATGATTGATGTGTCGTCGATGGACACACATTGGATATTCACATACATGCATGCATATGACTCAGATGACTTGATACATATACTGATACTGGCATGACATCATTATTGTACACATATGTATACATGATCACCCTGGATACCACATAGTATTACCTTTATGTTACAGTATGACCTAAGGATCGTTGTTCATTCGATTTTTACCTGCTGATATTTTTCTACTCATGAGTTGGCAACTCACCCCCATTGTGCCACAGTTTTCTTGCAGGTTCGACCGCTCGGATCTGTAGCGGCTCACTGGAACACAACTTTCTTCAGGGTGTTTTGCTTTGGTAGGTGGGATACACATTTGGATCGTGACCACCCTTGTACTTATTTACTTCTGTTGTATCTAGTTAAAGCTCCATCAACCAGAAACCAGACTATGTATATTTGGTAGACCTAGACAAAGACTTGTATATCTCTTGAGACTTAGAGCGAGATGGGTGTATTGTCTTTTATTGAGCTGATGATGTCTTGGTCTGCTTCACTTTCATTCTGTTATTGATCTTTGCCGTAGGGCATCATATATATATATATATATATATATATATATATATATATATATATGGTTGTGATTCCGCCAATTGGCAAAAAGCTAGCTCCCATTTGGGGATGCCTATATTATTGCATATACATGGTTTTGGATCAAAATATACAACGGGGGTGCTGCCTAAATTTCAAGGACGAAAATGTTTTCAAAGATAGTATGTAAACTGTTCCATTTTCATATGATATTACTTATACTGTTAAAAGAAGGCTTGAATTCTTATGCCAATATTTCAAAACTGCACCTCCATTATTTTCTGAAAAAGGTTTAGATTTCTGGGCTTCTGCTTACTTGAATTACGGCTGGGTCCTATAGACTTCACATAATTCTCGTGCCGGTCACGTGCAAATTTCGGGTCATGACATGAGCTTGGAAGAGACCATAGCAGGTTTTTGCCAGGATACCATAGCGATAAAGATTTACAACCAGGATCATTGGTATCGCCAGCATGCAGAGGGCTAGATGTTGCCATCGTCGACATGCTATATTTCGAGTGGTCAGGTTAATTGGCTAGGAAATGATCAGATGAGCGTCACGGCGGAACTGTTTTCGTCATTACACCTAACCGGGCCGTCGAGCAGAGAGATTATGGGATTGGTAATCCACAGAGAAAATAAGGACCCAGGGACAGAGGACACCGGACCATAGGCAAGAAGCAAGTAGACGTTCTTGCTAGGCCAGCTTTGGGTGCACCAGCACTTTTCGACATTGGAGGAGGTGTACCTCAATATCAGTTATTTCGATTTGCGTTTAGTGATCCGAGTATCACACTTTTATCACTTGGACTTGAGTTTTGATGATTTGGTTTCATGCACCGTGGTTGCACCTACTGGATATTTTCCTATGTGCATAACTATTGCACTTGATTTACGTTTTATACATCTATTACATTGATTTATGATTTGTGCATATCCAATTCACTTGATGTCGATTTTGTGCATTTGTTGCATATATTTATGATTCTATGTATTTCTATATAATCGATTTAACTTCATGCATGTTGTATGCACTTGACTTGACTTATGCACTCGGTATAGCTCACATGTGCTTGCAGTGCATTGATACGGATTTTGTACACGCAGTTCCACACGTTTATGATTTTATACACCTTGGTATACCCGAAGTTATTTTCATGCGCTTTTGAGACGTTGACGAGTTTTCTGGCACCTAGTGCACCTGGTATTTGTTCTCGTGTACTCTATTGTACTAGATGTTTTTGTGCAGACCTGATGCACTGAATTTAGATTTTTGCACATACTGGACGCACTGTATGAGATTTTGTGCACATTGGATCCATTTGATTGAGATTTTTCGTGCATGTCAGTTGCACTTGGTTGAGATTTTTGTGCACTCCAGATGCACTTGATATTGTTGTCGTGCACACCCGTTACACTTGACAGATGCTTTCGTGCACACCCGTTGCACTTAGTTTTTGCTTATGTGCACATTCGCGGTGCTTATATTTGACTTGGATATCCGTGCGCACCAGATGCACGTGATATTGGATACACCTTTTGAGATTGATTTAATTATGAGTATCATATTTTGTACTATATTATATAGTAGCCGAGCAGAACTGGTCTGAGAACAGTAACTGAGTATTTTTGCATGTATAAAATGTTGGGCTTTCCTTGCACCTAGTCTAGGGTTTGGTAGCATCACCCATGCCACTTTAAAATTTAGAGAGGTTCAAAGCAAACAAACCATGAATCTTTAAAAGAATTTTTAGGGTAACAAGGTTTTTTATCACATACAAAGAAGTTCTACTTCTAAGAGTTTGGGATTACAACCTTTGTAGTCTGTTCCTTCACTTTATAAGCTCCGTGTTGAGGTCCCTTCACTGTGATCATTAAGAACTCTGACATTAGAGAGGCTCCATGAGGTGAGTGAGGTATCTTGCTTGAAGTCTTCTTGATCTAAGATGATCTACCTTGAACAATCTCTAACCCAAGCTTACACTTCACTAATGAAGTTATTAGAGAAGTGAACACCCTAATCTAAGTTGCAAGAATAGATGAGGATGATGAAATAGGAATTTTACTCTCTTTTGTTTTCAATTTCTCACATAAAATCATCACAAAACAAAAAGTTAGTGAAGCTTTTTCAAGAGCAAGAAGAAGAAGAAAAGCTTTTGTGATGAATAATGAATTATTGTTGTGGTTACAATTGCAACCTAGGGTTAAGAATGACATGCTTAAACCTTGTAGAGAATGAACCATGGGTAGAGGTTTGGGTTGGGTTAACAAATATCTTTCCAAAATATCAAAGAAAGATGACAAAAGTCAAACCTTCATGAAGCTTCTTGAAAGCTCATCCAAAAGCTTAACCCTAATCCAAACACTAACTTGGTTTAAACTCAAAACCCTTGTTGCAATTGTAACCCTAACATGTTACAATATTATATATCACATATATAATATATAATATAACAAAAGAAAATAATACAATTAACATATATCGTATATACATCAATGTATTATCCGAGTGAGAAAAAGAATCAATAAAGCGAGCTTATATTAGTTATTTAACGTAATATATCACATATATAATTATACATTAAATTATCGAATCACCACTGGATCCGATAATCCGGCTATATTACATATAACCGACTAATTGTACCGTTTTAAAATAAATAAATAAATAAAATTCGTTAAGTGAATTTTATGATTTTCGGTAAAGTAAAACGTAGTTTTCATAAAACTAAACCGTAATTATTTTTCATTATAAATTTAAAAATACCTATTTTAATTATGTAATTACTAGTAAATGGTGTTTATTTAGTCACTTATAAATTTTTAGTTTAATTAAATATTTTTCCTAAATTAATTATTTTAAATATTAACATAAGCTTATTTATGCATTAAATTAGTGTAAATTACAAATTTGAAATGGGTTAATTTCATAAAATGAGCCATGCAATATTAGAATCAAGTGTTTTTATGCAAAATTGTTTCTCAAATATTTTCATGGTTCTAGATTTTTCTAGGATCAATTTTTGAAGAAGAAAATTATTAAATAAAGAATTTCATGAAAAGACATAAAGAAGGTGATATTTTGGAGAACTTTCTACACCATTCCTCATTCATTTCTTTCTCTCTTTTTCATCCCTAATATGGCCGGCCTCCTCCCCATGGAAGCACCCCCATTTTCCCCACTTGTTTTTGTTACAAAAATCCATCAAAATTCATCAAAAATTCAATAAAAAACCCACAAAATCCTAATTAATTCCTACCCTCTATTCTTTGCTCATTTTTACATGGATTTTGGAGTTGGAAAGCATTCTTTTTGGAGGCAAATTTTCATTGTTGGATCTCACATGTGGAGGTATAAATTTCATTCTTATGTTTTATTGTTATTAAATGTTTCATTCTAGCATAATTAGATTTAATAAATTAATTCTATCTACAAGTTTCAAAATTCAAGTTAGGCTTTATAAAATCAAGTTATGGTTTTTATTAATTGAGTAGGCTTATATTATGTGGTTTAACATTTTTAGATGTGGAAAATCTTGTATGGATGATATATTGTAAATTGCTTATCCAAAATTGTTTAAATTAAACCATTTTTGCAAACTAGATTTCTATATATTGTATATATTGGTGAGATAAAATTCCAATTAATGTTTGTAACACTATATGGTGGTTTTAATGGGGATATTAACTTGTTAGTGGAATGAAAAAACTTAATTTGGTTACTAGTTTTTATTAATAATTGAGAAATTGTGAGAAAAATGCTATTTTGTTAACTAGATTTTAGAAAATTCTTAAATAAATGAGATTTAAAATTCTAAATTATGGTTTCATTATATTATTATCACCATGAATTGTAGTTTAATAAGTTAATTCATGCAAAATCAAGTTTAGTTGTGATATTGTGACATTTTGCTTGCAAGGTGTTAAAATTGATTTATTTGCAAACTAGAATTTTCCAAATTAATACAATTGGGGTGTTAAAAATATAATAATGGATTCTATAATCTAGTTATGTTATTTAATAAATATTATGACCATTATTTTCTTTTAAGCATCAAGTTTTGAAGTAAAACGGTAAATTGACATTTTCAAAGTTTTGCGGAATTAGACGATTTGATCGACTTTAGGGTTTCGATGATTTAAACCAGGTTTTATATTATAAATAATGGGTTTTGAAACTACGAGTTGTTTATTGATATTTATCTCGATCAATCGGCGTTTGTACGTCGATATCGAGCGATATTTGGTTCTTTTGCATGAGCGGGACATAGGTTTTAACCTATGTGAGTTTCGTGCGTCGTTTTGATTTTTGTCCATGATTCAGTTTACGATATTATATATGTTTGCATATAGGTACCCCTCGCGTGGACTTCGGACGAGGAATAAGAGGAGGGAGACTTCGTCTTCGGCTGACAAGGACCAGGTGAGTAGATGTATATCTACGGGGGAAGTCGGGTGGATAGCGTTTAGCAGCCCCGCAAATGTAGAATAGGAATATTACTTATTGTCATTAGGAAGCTAGACGTAACCTTAGATTCTTGGTGAGTAGGACCCTAATAATGACCTTAGGTTGGACTAGACGGATTTTAGAAAGACCTTACCAGAGGATGAATATCTGTGTGATTTTATTACGATATCATATAGGTGTGACTTGATTACGATATCATATAGGTGTGACTTGATTACGATATCATATAGGTGTGACTAGATTACGATATGATATAAGTGTGAATTAATCACAATATGATACATGTGACATGATATTTCTAAGGAAAAATTAACGATGTATATTTACGCTGGCAATAATATATGATTGATGTATGCGATTACAGTACAGTACCTTGATCATGACATGATTTGATGATGATATTATACGAATGATGAGACACGTATGTGACACTTGACCCGTACCCCGATATTGGGATGCCGTACGATCGATTTTACCGTACGGAACATAGATGTGATGATTGATCCGCACCCTTGATTTGAGGAAGCCGTACTACGTACGTGATGCTATTGAGGCTGGATCACCGACTATTAGAGATATGGGCTCAGACCTTAGGTGGACTCTTATTTCTTATCGACTAGTTTCTTAGGTTTAGTTCCTTAGGAGGTTAGATGGACACTAGTTTAGGCTCGAGTCATATAGTTGTAGTTATACTTGTATATCAAATGAGTGGTTAATACACATCCGTCTTTATATTCAGACCGTAATCATCATGGTGCATGTTCATACATATGTTTCTATAATCAGTATAAAACTCTGCCTGTTAGGACACCAGCACCATTACCGATGATGCGCATATTCCACGCACACTTATTTGCCGGCTCACATACATCATCATCGGTAATTGATATGTCACGTACACTTTAGAACATATTATCTTTTATTGATAGAATTAGCTAACAGCTAGATTAATATAATATTATGATTACTCTCTGGTGTTAGTCTAGGCATGGCATTTATTATTTAGACATTTCATGCTTCACATTTCCATGTTATCATGCAGTATTGTGGGGCTTATGCCGATATTTATCATTTACTTACTCATGATTTTGGGATTTTAGATTTCTATGAGATTTCTGGATTTTGTGGAAAACCGTAATAATATATATATATAAAAACTTATCTCTCTCCTCCTCTCTTTTTAAAATATAAGTTGTGGTTTTCTCGTGATGTATGTGTCGTCCACCATGAGATTTCATATTTTCTGTTGGATTTCGAGACCCAATTCGAGAAGTGGATGAACCGTCTCGGGTACATGGTGGACCCGATATGGTATCCCGGGGCAAGAAGATCGAGTTGTAGATGATGAACCTGGCAGGGGAAGACTACCTACCGGTGATGTCTGGCGCGGCGGATATCCGGAGGATACCGACCGTTGTCGTGGGATTTGATGATATGGGCCAATCCGGACTGACGGAGCCTGAGATATTGAGACTATGAGGTATTGAGACTTGAGATTTACATATTTTGTGTCAATGCTTGACACGGATTTCCATGGATTTCATCGATGATATTTCAGATTTCTATACAATTTTATCATGATAAAAGTTAAAGATTTCTTATACAGATATGTCCAGATTTCAGGATTGATCGTTTTACATTCATGGTGCATGCATACTCAATCATATGACATATTACTATTTGAGGCACTGACACGAGCACGGAGCATTTACACTTACACGTAGTTTATTACCCTGTCATTACTAGATGACTAGTAATATCTTAGTGTATTATTATGACCTAGGATAGCGTCGTGCATTCGATTTCTTTACGCAGATATCTTCTACTCACTAGTTGGCAATTCACCCCCGTTGTGCCAAATTTTATTACAGGTTCGATGTACAGGTTTCCCTGGCAGCTTGCTGGTACATCTTTTCATTCAGGGTGATTTGCACGGTAGGTTGGTTCACTTGTATCTGAACCGCCATTGTACTTTTATTATTTCATTTGTATCTAGTAAGCTCCATCAACTAAACTTGTATTACTTGATATTTTACTGGACCAGTTATTTATTTCGACCTTAGAGTGCGCTTGTATTATGGTATCTGGTGGATTTGTTTTCTTTTAAGTTTTGAGTCTCGCCCTTTGGCGTTGTATACTATTGTACATTGGTGTGGTTGTTTCCGCCTTTTCGCGTAGAGCTAGCTCCCGTTTGGGGATGCTTTTTATTGTTGTATATATATTATTCTTGTTTGTACCCGTTTGGGGCCAGTTTTTACAAAGGAGACTCTGCCGAAATTTTTGAGAAAATTGGATGTTGCTTTTAAACTTGTTTTCTACATGTTTTCCTTTACTTCTTCTTCTTTTTATGGTTTAGTTTTCTGGGCATCGGCTTACTTAGGTTATGTTGCGCCTCTAGACGCTTCGTAATCTAAGTGCCGGTCACGTTCCGTACTTTCGGGTCGTGACAAAGTTGGTATCAGAGTGCTAGGTTTATCCTTTGTTTAAGTCTAGGGTGACCCTTGGTTGATGGAGTAGGTGACTTAGGTAGAGTGACGTACCGTGGGTATGATCCGCGGCATACTTAAGATACGCTACTCTGCTTAAGAAGCCTTAGGATTTACATTCCTTTGCACCGTATTTCATCCATTCCTTTGATCTATCTTCGTCGATATCGGATGATGTTTCTGTTACCACGGTCGCACGGGCAGAGGGAGCTGCTGCTCGAATGCGATAACTATTAGGGTATCGTTTATTCTTGAGGATTGAAGCATCGTTGAGCGTGCAGAAGAAGGGTATTCACATGCCGTCCAGACGAAGTTAAAGGGTTCGAACGATTGTCAGAGACCCATTTTCCCAAGTTTAATGTATTCAGAAGAGCATGCATGTATTTCTATGGAACCTCTAGAAGAATGAAACCCTAACTCGACATAATGACCATGAGAACGCCTTTGAACCTTAGGGTTTACGGCAGTTCCACGGTGCCATTAGTGAGGCTTGGGTTTGCCCTTCTACGGCTGGTCCGCAGATGCTGGGGCATGTACTGGATATTTTTAAACTGTACTTGAGTGTTGAGCTCTCGGGGAATTATAGGATTTTGATGAATCGATCGAAAATTTTAATGTAGTACGGATATCTGGTGATGGGATAGATTACGTGGGAGACTCTAGATACGAGTATTGCCATTGGTAGCGTAGTCAGCACAGCTACGAAGAGACGAGTTCGAAGCAGTCGACATCAGAGGAAAGAGGCGTACATTGACGATAGTGTTTACGATTGTGATTTGGTGATTTGAATTTCATATTTCCGTTGATTGGATTTTGGTATTTTGAGGATTTTGTTCTACGATTGGTATTTCTTATGTGTACATTCATTATATTCTATGCGTGTTTCGTATATCGGTTGTATTGATGTTGTTTTGTACCTACACAGTACACTCGATTTGGTTTTATACATTTCGAAATTTTGATTTGATTTCGTGCATATAGGTTACACATGATTTTGACATATGCTTCGACCTAGTTTTTATGCATTTTCGTACTGTGATTTCGATTTTGATATTCGGTGTATGTTTTCGTGCACCATGTGCACCTGATTGAGATTCTTGCGCACACTTGGCGCACTTGATGCGATTTTGTGCACACCAGATGCACTAAATCGGGGTTTTGTGCAGATTAGATGCACCTAATATTAGAGTTGTGCATGCCCGTTGCACTTGACAGATGTTTTTGGTGTACACCTGTTGCACTCAGTTTTGTTCTGTACGTATTCGAGGCATCTGTATTTGGTTTCGGTTTTCGTGCGCACCGGACGCACCTGATATTTTTATACTGTGATTGGGATTGATTTCATTTTGAACAGTATGTTTTTATAATGATTACTATTTGGTTTAGTAACCAGACGGGACGTGTAGGTTAATTAAAATATATATATATATATATGTATAGCTATTGTTTTAAAATAAACGTCCGCTACTTATGCCGTGACACGTGCATCGCACGGCGATTTTAAAAAGAGGTTTTTGCATGCTTCTTTATTAAGATGTTTAGACAATTTTACTACGATGTGCACTATATGTAAGTTATAGATTTGATGTATATTATGTTGGTTTTCGTACTGGGCTTGGATATTCTATTTTCACCATAACTCTGATGATTGCATTATGCTTGACGGAGTTGATTTTAGTTATGTATTGATGATTTCGGAGCCCCGACGATTTGAGTGTTTTGGCTGAATGTTTTAGTAATTGGGGTGAGTTTTAATTTAAATTCGGGGAACGAATTTCTTAAAGGGGGGAAGATTGTAACGTTTTAAAATAAATAAATAAATAAAATTCTTTAAGTGAATTTATGATTTTCGGTAAAGTAAAACGTAGTTTTCGTAAAACTAAACCGTAATTATTTTTTATTATAAATTTAAAAATACCTATTTTAATTATGTAATTACTAGTAAATGGTGTTTATTTAGTCACTTATAAATTTTTAGTTTAATTAAATATTTTTCCTAAATTAATTATTTTAAATATTAACATAAGCTTATTTATGCATTAATTTAGTGTAAATTACAAATTTGAAATGGGTTAATTTTATAAAATGAGCCATGCCATATTAGAATCAAGTGTTTTTATGCAAAATTGTTTCTCAAATATTTTTATGGTTCTATATTTTTCTAGGATCAATTTTTAAGAAGAAAATTATTAAATAAAGAATTTCATGAAAAGACATAAAGAAGGTGATATTTTGGAGAACTTTCTACACCATTCCTCATTCATTTCTTTCTCTCTTTTTCATCCCTAATATGGCCGGCCTCCTCCCCATGGCAGCCCCCCCCATTTTCCCCACTTGTTTTTGTTACAAAAATCCATCAAAATTCATCAAAAATTCAATAAAGAACCCACAAAATCCTAATTAATTCCTACCCTCTATTCTTTGCTCATTTTTACATGGATTTTGGAGTTGGAAAGCATTCTTTTTGGAGGCAAATTTTCATTGTTGGATCTCAAATGTGGAGGTATAAATTTCATTCTTATGTTTTATTGTTATTAAATGTTTCATTCTAGCATAATTAGATTTAATAAATTAATTCTATCTACAAGTTTCAAAATTCAAGTTAGGGTTTATAAAATCAAGTTATGGTTTTTATTAATTGAGTAGGCTTATATTATGTGGTTTAACATTTTTATATGTGGAATATCTTGTATGGATGATATATTGTAAATTGCTTATCCAAAATTGTTTAAATTAAACCATTTTTGCAAACTAGATTTCTATATATTGTATATATTGGTGAGATAAAATTCCAATTAATGTTTGTAACAATAGATGGTGGTTTTAATGGGGATATTAACTTGTTAGTGGAATGAAAAAACTTAATTTGGTTACTAGTTTTCATTGATAATTGAGAAATTGTGAGAAAAATGCTATTTTGTTAACTAGATTTTAGAAAATTCTTAAATAAATGAGATTTAAAATTCTAAATTATTGTTTCATTATATTATTATCATCATGAATTGTAGTTTAATAAGTTAATTCATGCAAAATCAAGTTTAGTTGTGATATTGTGACATTTTGCTTGCAAGGTGTTAAAATTGATTTATTTGCAAACTAGAATTTTCCAAATTAACAGAATTGGGGTGTTAAAAATATAATAATGGTTTCTATAATCTAGTTATGTTATTTAATGAATATTATGACCATTAGTTTCTTTTAAACATCAAGTTTTGAAGTAAAACGGTAAATTGACATTTTCAAGGTTTTGCGGAATTGGACGATTTGATCGACTTTAGGGTCTCGATGATTTAAACCAGGTTTTATATTATAAATAATGGGTTTTGAAGCTACGAGTTGTTTATTGATGTTTATCTCGATCAATTGGCATTTGTACGGCAATATCGAGCGATATTTGGTTCTTTTGCATGAGCGGGACATAGGTTTTAACCTATACGCGTTTCGTGCGTCGTTTTGATTTTTGTCCGTGATTCAGTTTACGATATTATATATGTTTGCGTATAGGTACCCCTCGCATGGACTTCGTATGAGGCAGAAGAGGAGGGCGACATCGTCTTCGGCAGACAAGGACCAGGTGAGTAGATGTATATCTACGGGGGATATCGGGTGGATGGCGTTTAGCACCCCCGCAAACGTAGAATAGGAATATTACTTATTGTCATTAGAAAGCTAGACGTGACCTTAGATTCTTGGTGAGTAGGACCCTAGTAATGACCTTAGGTTGGACTAGACGGATTTTAGAAAGACCTTACCAGTGGATGAATATCTTGGAGGAGATTCGTAGGTTTCAGGTAGATACACACACACGCACACACAGAAACTCGACGTGGTGTATACGTGTATGTGTATATATATAGGACTGGGTGTAGGTATATATATACACAACACGTATATGTGATACAGAGATGTGATATGATACACGGGGATGAAACAGTATAACTGGGCTTGATGCCGTGATTCTTGGCTATACAGTCGTATTATAATGTTAGCAGATCATTAGAAAATGAGATAATGAATAGGTATACATAAATAATAATGGGTGGTGATGATATTGAGGTACATGGGACTCTAAAATAGAACCCGGATTGTAACCTGTGCCTGAAATTACAATATGATATATGTGTGACTTTATTACGGTATCATATAGGTGTGACTTGATTACGATATCATATAGGTGTGACTTGATTACGATATGATATAAGTGTGAGCTAATTACAATATGATACATGTGACATGATATTTCTGAGGATAAATTAACGATGTATATTTATGCTGGCAATGATATATGATTGATGTATGCGATTACAGTACAGTACCTTGATCATGACATGATTTGATGATGATATTATACGAATGATGAGACACGTAGGTGATACTTGACCCATACCCCGATATTGGGATGCTGTATGATGGATTTTACCGTACGGGGCATAGATGTGATGATTGATCCGCACTCTTGATTTGAGGAAGCCGTACTACGTACGTGACACTATTGAGGCTGGATCGCTGACTATTAGAGATATGGACTCAGATCTTAGGTGGACTCTTATTTCTTATCGACTAGTTTCTTAGGTTTAGTTCCTTAGGAGGATAGATGGACACTAGTTTAGGCTCGAGTCATATAGTTGTAGTTATACTTGTATATCAAATGAGTGGTTAATACACATCCGTCTTTACATTCAGACCGTAATCATCATGGTGCATGTTCATACATATGTTTCTATAATCAGTATAAAACTCTGCCTGTTAGGACACCGGCACCATTACCGATGATGCGCATATTCCACGCACACTTATTTGCCGGCTCACACACATCATCATCGGTAATTGCTATGTCACGTACACTTTAGAACATATTTTCTTTTATTGATAGAATCAGCTAACAGCTAGATTGATATAATATTGTGATTACTCTCTGGTGTTAGTCTAGGCATGTCATTTATTTTTTAGACATTTCATGCATTCACATTTCCATGTTATCATGCAGTATTGTGGGGCTTATGCCGATATTTATCATTTACTTACTCATGATTTTGGGATTTTGGATTTCTATGAGATTTCTGGATTTTGGGGAAAACCGCAATAATATATACATAAGAACTTCTCTCTCTCCTCCTCTCTTTTTAAAATATAAGTTGCGGTTTTCTCGTGATGTATGTGTCGTCCACCATGAGATTTCATGTTTTCTGTTGGATTTCGAGACCCGATTCGAGGAATGGATGAACCGTCTCGGGTACATGGTGGACCTGGTATGGTACCCCAGGGCAATAAGATCGAGTTGTAGACGATGAGCCTGGCAGGGGAAGACTACCTGCCGGTGATGTCTGGCGCGGCGGATATCCGGAGGATACCGACCGTTGTCGTGGGATTTGATGATATAGGCCGATCCGGACTGACGGAGCCCGAGATATTGAGACTATGAGATATTAAGACTATGAGGTATCGAGACTTGAGATTTACATGTTTTGTGTCGATGCTTGACACGGATTTCCGTGGATTTCATCGATAATATTTCAGATTTCTATACAATTTTATCATGATAAAAGTTAAATATTTCTTATACAGATATGTCCAGATTTCAGGATTGATTGTTTTACATTCATGGTGCATGCATACTCATTCATCTGACATATTACTATTTGAGGCACTGACACGAGCATGGAGCATTTACACTTACACGTAGTTTATTACCCTGTCATTACTAGATGACTAGTAATATCTTAGTGTATTATTATGTCCTAGGATAGCGTCGTGCATTCGATTTCTTTTCGCAGATATCTTCTACTCATGAGTTGGCAACTCACCCCCGTTGTGCCAAATTTTATTACAGGTTCGATGTACAGGTTCCCCTGGCAGCTTGCTGGCATATCTTTTCATTCAGGGTGATTTGCACGGTAGGTTGGTTCACTTGTATCTGAACCGCCGTTGTACTTTTATTATTTCATTTGTATCTAGTAAGCTCCATCAACCAAACTTGTATTACTTGATATTTTACTGGACCGGTTATTTATTTCGACCTTAGACTGCGCTTGTATTATTATGGTATCTGGTGGATTTGTTTTCTTTTAAGTTTTGAGCCTCGCCCTTTGGCGTTGTATACTATTGTGCATTGGTGTGGTTGTTTCCGCCTTTTGGCGTAGAGCTAGCTCCCGTTTGGGGATGCTTTTAATTGCTGTATATATATTATTCTTGTTTGTACCCGTTTGGGGCCAGTTTTTACAAAGGAGACTCTGCCGAAATTTTTGAGAAAATTGGATGTTGCTTTTAAACTTGTTTTCTACATGTTTTCCTTTACTTCTTCTTCTTTTTATGGTTTAGATTTCTGGGCTTTGGCTTACTTAGGTTACGTTGCGCCTCTAGACGCTTCGTAATCTAAGTGTCGGTCACGTTCCGTACTTTCGGGTCGTGACACTAATATAACAAGTAACCTTTCATCGAATCAATACTTGATCCGATAACCCGGCTATATCACATATACCCGGCCGATATCACATATCGCGAGAATATAATACGGTATCTCATATCATATTAGTCTCGGTCCCGCACATATCACATATGTGCTCCTACTCCGTTTTGTATGAGCCCGGAAACCTCTATGTAGGACTCTAAAGAATCGTCAATACGCCGGCAGTAGGTGATGATCATATCAAACACCCACAAGCTGCAAGCGGTCATCTAATAGTAACAGCCACCCAGATGTTGAACAATCAGAAGATCAACAAGCAAGCCTGTACATTCTCCCGTGAATCCAATCAGTAATACTACCGTACAGTCCGGTCTCTTCGTCTGATATGTCTCATATCCAGTCTAGGGGTGGTAAACGTCAGACCCAAGTAACCGATAAGTCGTGTCGATGTAAGGCTCATAACAAGTCGAAAAACTACTGATAACTCTTACCAGTAGCACTCCAAATCAGCCCTGCACAGGGACTTCCAGTTATAGCGAATCGAACACAGCACAACATCAACTCCCTATACCGGGAGACACGAAACCCCTCCTATCGCTCATTGCCTCCATGTGATTCAGGACTGTACCCAAAAGCCACCGTTTTGCATGCCCTCTAGGATGTGGTAAGGTGGAAATCAAAGCATAGTGGGAATCACACAAGACTCTATGACGATCTCGGGTCTACAGACTAACCTGTACCAGTGTCACCGGAGAACTGCTATCTGACGATAGGTATAATAACATCTAGGAGTTCTCGGTGAGTCCGTTCAGTGTACCCAGTCTCCACTGAGCACCCATACACCATCTTTGATGTCAAACACCGATGGATATGGGATCATCCATCGTCCATCATATGGGTCAATATGCGTATACGCTAGTTTACTCTGGAGTATCGATGCCCTGTCTCAATACTCGCTCGACTAGGAACAGTTATAGGATGTACTCGTTGACTTTCCTGGCCCCACTAGTATGATCTCATCATAGTCCTAGTAGTCAAGTACATATCCTAAGGGCTTTATCAACATGTGAGAGAATGACAGTAAACCAATATAAGTCAACATGTTAAGACAAAGTGAAACCAGATAGCATACTATAATATCGAGCAAGAAAGTCCTCTCTATATATCTCCAAGCATCCATCATAATATACATCGTATGTACAATAATGGCCCCTAGGGTATATATACAACTAACAATCCCCCACTTGCGCTAACGCGAGCTGTTGTAGTATCTCATAGCCAATATCCCGAATAGTCTCTCAAATTGTATCTGGGGAATGGCCTTCATGAGTGGATCCGCAGTGTTGTCCGTCGTGTCAACTCTCCTGACCTCGATCTCGCGGCGATCAAATATCTCTCGGATCAGGTGATACCGCCTCAGAATATGTCTGGACTTCTGATGGGACCTGGGTTCCTTAGCCAAAGCCATAGCTCCATTGTTATCTCAATACAAAGGTATTGGATGCTCAATGGACGGAACCACACCAAGTTCAGTGACGAACTTCTTCATCCAGACAGCCTCTTTGGCAGTATCGTTGGCAGTAATATATTCAGCCTCCATCGTCAAGTCTGCCGCGGTTTCTTGCTTGGAACTCTTCCAACAAACCGCCCCTCCATTTAGGGTAAAGAAAAATCCCGAGTGCGACTTAGAGTCATCCTTATCACTTTAGAAGCTCGAATCGGTTAAGGACTCCACTTGGAGTTCTCCGTTACCATACACCAAGAACATCTCCGTAGTCCTTCTCAAGTACTTGAGAATGTTCTTCACAGCTGTCCAGTGACTCTCTCCTGGATCTGCTTGATACCTACTCACTACACTTAGTGAGTATGCTACATCGGGTCTGGTACATAGCATCGCGTACATGATAGAGCCTATTGCCGAAGCATAGGGTATCCCTTGCATGCGAGCTCTCTCCAAATTAGTCTTGGGAGACATCTCTTTGGAGAGAGTGAGTCCAGAGATCGTGGGTTGGTTCCCATGCTTGGATTCTTCCATACTAAATCTCTTTAATATGGTGTCAATGTAGCTGGATTAGGACAATCCCGGTATCCTTTTAGATCTATCTCTATAGATCTTAATCCCCAAAATGCAGGAAGTATCACCTAGATCTCTCATTGAGAATCTATGTGATAAGAAAAGCTTTACCTAGTATAGAATAGGAACATCATTTCGTATCAAGAGTATGTAATCCACGTACAATACGAGGAAGGCCACCTTACTCTCTGCAACCTTCTTGTATATAGAAGGTTCATCTACGTTCTTGATGAAGTCAAACTCTTTGACTACAACATCAAAACAGATGTTCCATCTCCGTGATGTCTGCTTTAACCCATAGATGGATTTAAGCAACTTGCACACCTTTCCGCTGCTCCCACTATCTACGAAGCCCTCTGGCTGAGTCATGTAAACGCACACCTCTAAATCACCATTTAGAAAGGCGGTCTTAACATCCATCTGCCAGATTTCGTAGTCATGGTATGCAGCAATGGCAAGTAAGATCCGGATGGACTTAAGCATAGACACTGGAGAAAAGTTTTCGTCATAATCCACACCTGGTCGTTGACGAAAACCCTTTGCAACAAGTCTAGCTTTGAAAGTCTCCACTTTTCCATCTACACCAAGTTTCTTCTTAAAGATCCACTTGCTCCCAATGGGTTTTACCCCTTCAGGAGCAACTTCCAAAGCCCATACTTTGTTGGTGTACATGGATTCTATCTCAGATCGCATTGCATCCAGCCACTTCACAGAGTCCCCACTCGTGATGGCCTGCTCGAAGCTAGTTGGGTCATCATCTTCCATGATGCAATCCTCGCTTCCACCGTCAATGAGAAAACCGTAGTATCTCTCAGGTGGATGAGGAACCCTACTAGATCAGCGGAGAGGCTGGGGTTCATTGGGAACTACTGAATCATCTGGTTCCACTAAATCTTCAGTTGTAGTTTGTGGTGCTGGAACTTCTTCCAGCTCTACCTCTTCGACACTAATTTCTTTAGTAAGAAATTCCTTTTCTAAAAAGGTGGCGTATTGAGAAACAAACACATTTTTTTCCTCAACGTGGTAGAAAATATGTCCTTGGGAATTCTTAGGATATCCCACAAACTTGAAAAGAACTGATCGTGCCTCGAGTTTGTCCGGATTTTGCCTTTTGACATAGGCCGGACATCCCTATATCTTAACTCGTTTAAAATATGGTCTCTTCCCACTCCATATCTCATATGGTGTGGTAGGTATAGATTTAGATTGAACTTGATTCAATAGGTTTGCTGCTGTCTCAAGCGCATAGCCCCAAAAGGAAATAGGCAACTCAGCAGTGCTCATCATAGAGCGCACCCTATCTAATAGGGTGCGATTCCTCCGCTCCGATACACCGTTGTGCTGTGGTGTATAAGGAGAAGTAAGTTGAGAGAGAATCCCATTCTCTTTTAGATAGTCCAGGAACTCATTGCTCAAGTATTCTCCTCCTCGATCTGATTGAAGGATCTTAATACTTTTTCCCGTTTGGTTCTCTACTTCGTTCTTATATTCTCTGAATTTCTCAAAAGCTTCAAACTTATGTTTCAACAGGAACACATGTCTGTATCTTGAGAAATAGTCAGTGAATGTAATGAAGTACAAGGAACCGTTCCTGTCATGTGTAACATAGGACCACATACTGTAAGTCTACGGTAGCGCCCCGGCCGTCTAACAGACGCCAAATGCGGAACAAAAACTTTTTGACTGGCGCTATCGCATACTATAACCCGGATCTGCCATTAAAGCTAAACTAACAAACTATAAAGTGGGTAGAAATGTTATACCGAACGATCCGAGTCCTTCGTTCTTCAACCATTATCCCACGCTTTGTTGCGGCTGCTCCGATCTCCTTAATCTCCAGTCTTCTCGTCCAGGTGGCACCACGTCGACGGATCTTTAAACGGGCTCCCGCCTCTGAACCGAGGCAACTCGATCATCAAGTTTGCTAAAAAAGATGACCAAGATTGATGTAGAGAATGAGTAGAACACTTTGTCTCGCTTCGTCCAAAGCTATGGACGAACGGTTATTGAAGTTGCCTTTTTGGAATCGGGTGAAATGAGAATTGAGTATACTAATTTCCATGAATCCATAACCTTAATCTTTTTTCAAGCAACCATTCTCCCACAAGAATGAATGGCCGGCCACCATATAGGAGGAGGGAGGTAAGTGTAGGAACAAAGAGGGTAACTATAAGCAAAGAAGAATTAATGCAAATGGTGACACATTTAACCTAGTCATCCATTCATTAAATGCATACAATGAATCACCTTAACATATCATCTAATCATTTAATGAAAATGGATGACTCACTAATCCTAGTCACCTCTTCTAGAACCTTCCACACTCATGACTCACCTCAAGAAAAGATAAAATCCGTATTTAATCGAATGTTAAAGACGGGTGATAGAAAACAGAAAACCGGCAACTTCAAAAAGCGATCCGGCTTAAATCAAAGCACACATGCATTATCTGCCCGAAATATGACACGTGCGTAAACGCACGTTCATTTTCTGAACCGTGCCATAAAACCGTACAGTCTCTACAACGTTTCGCCCGAACTTGGGAAACTGTCTGTGGGGAACTCTAATGACTCATCAACACACTGGCACTGGGTATAACCACTAGCACGTCAGAGGTACTAGCTGTACGTAACGGTTGCCTATGTATTGATTGGAAGGGAAGCTGACGAGCGAACTCATCCAGAAACCCTACTGACCCTGACAGTGACAATATCCGTACAGTCCGGTCCGTTCATCTAAGAGTATCGCATATCGAGTCTAGGGGGGTGGATAAGGTCAGACCCTTAATAACGTGATAATTCGTGTCGGTATGAAGCCCATCACCACCTGAGAAACTACTGATCCAAATCAATAATTCTCCTCTACCCCGGTCGAGGATTTCTAGTGATGGCCACCCGTGCACTGTGTGACATCAACCCCCAATACCGGGAGAGACGAATCCCCGACGATCCGCTCACTGCCTCCATGTGGCTCGGGACTGTACCCAACTAAAACCTGTTTGCACGTCTCCTTTGAGCGTGGTAGGGTAGTAATCAAAGCACAGTGGGAACTCACACGAGACAAATGACGATCTCAGGTCGACAAACTAACCTGTACACATGTCACCAGGGAACTGCTATCTGACGATATGTATCATACCAACTAGCAAGTTCCTGGCGAGTCCTGTCTGGTGTACCCATAACCCAATGAGCACCTGTATACATCTTAGGTGATCCAACTGACACCAGTGGCTTGTGAGACTGGCCACCGCCCCTCGTCAGGGTCTCGACTGTATACACTAGTCTACTCTGGAGTATCGATGCCCTGTCTCGAAACTCCCACGACTAGGGACACTTTAAGGATGTGCTTATAGACCCCAGCTCCCACGTATATGATCGCCATCATACTGTTGGCAGTCAAGCAAGAATCCTATGGGCTCTATCATCATGCAATAGTGAACTAAAGCATGTATACGATGATAAAGACAGACCAGATAGCATACTATCATCTCGAGCAAGACTGTCATATCGGTACGGTCCTCCCTCAATCATTACAATCACGTACCTGCGATCCAATAAGTGACTTTGAGGGCACTATATCCAACAATCTCTCACTTGCACTTAAGGTTATTTATTGCAATGTCGCATACTCACAGCCCGTGAGATACCGAACATCCAACTCCTCTACTAATCAGTTTCACAAAGCTCGTTTGTAAAACTATTGTGTTCGAGAAATAGCCTCAGTGAGTGGATCCGCCCTGATGTTTCTTTCTATGTCTCTCTTAATCTCAAGTTCGCGGAGAAAGCCATCTCCCGAATCGAGTAATACCTGTCTTAGAATATGTCTGGATATCTGATGGGACCTAGTTCATAAATGAACTCCAATTCCAAACTTCTTAGACTGTATTGATAACTGACCCTAATCAGTATCCAGCACCATGCCTCCCACAGTATCCTCTTGGACCACCTGTCCATAATACTGTCCCTCGTCAGAAGGAAAACTATAGCTCTGACAATCACTTTGTCATCCTTGTCACCTTTGAAGCCTGGAATGATAACCGTCTCCCGAAGGAGGCTGCCGTCATCAAATCCGTAGAACATGCACTTATGTTCTAAAACTGCTTCCTTATGTTTCTTCAGGATTGGATTAATATAAACTTATCGCATCTAGTACAAAAACAACATCTGGTGTGGTACTTGACATCTCACGATTGACTCAATTGCCTAAGAAAGTGATCTGTCAATCATGCACGTCCCTCTCCTCTTTAGTCTGTAAGACACCTTTAGAGAGGGTGACTCCATCACCTGCAGGCACACCACCATGCCAGGAGTCATCTATTCTAAAATACTATTAGAATATTGTCAAAGTACCGACATTGGGAAACTACCCAAATCTAGATCTAAAACCATAGATCTACTAACCAGAATGTCTGATATTATATCAATATCCTGTGTGAAGAAACAACTGTGTGTCGACCATAATATAACCGATTGTAGTATAGGAATTTTACTTCCTACTCTGTGTATGTCATCCAAATACCAGGACATCATACCGTACTACCTTGTTAACAGATCCATCCCCTATTCTGATGAAGTCAAACCCATGACTTTCACATCAAAATTAGATGATTTATCTCTGCTATATCTGCTCTAGTCTATAAATAGACATATGCTCCTTGCCCACTTTGCTTCCGCTGCTCCTTCTGACCACAACAACCCTCTGGCAGAATAATATATACGTGCACTTCTAAAGCTAGTTTAGAACGACGCTATACTTATCCTCCTGCCGGGTCTCATAGCCTAGAACAACAATAGTGTTAAGTCCGGGTAAACAAGAACCTCCCTGTCACCGTCCTTGAGGCTACCGGAGTACCTCTCGGGTGTCTGAGGTTACCCACCATATCTGTGGAGTGGCTAATGGAATGTCAAACCTGATTGAATATATATGTCCTATTAAATTTTCCGTAATCGTTTGCAGTTTTGGAATCACTTCCAGTTCTACCATACTCCCACTACTGTTTTCTGAAAAAAAATCCATTTTACTAAAACTGTGGTGAGTCAAGAACAATATCACTATTGATCTTCCAGATGGTAGAAAGTCAACTCTCGTCAAAGCCAGGGTCAACCCACAAACTGCCATTACAGAAACGTGCCTTGAGTTATCCAGAGTCTGGTTTTAAGCATAAGATGGACAACTCACCGTACCTTAACATCGTTAAGATATTAACCATTCTATATCCAATATAGAAACATTTGGCACTTATTTAATTGGAACCAGATTCTAATCATGCAACTGTCTCCAGTGCATATCAACTCAATGGAGAAAGGCTAATCAGTATTACTCAACTTAGGAATCCATCCAATTATGAGTAACCTGAAAGAGAAACAAGTTTCTCAAAACAATTAACTGAATACCAATCACAAGAATCTACATCTTCGATTTCTTTGAAGATTCCTGATACTTGCGACACCTGGTTCTCTACTTTATTCCTATACCGACAACTTCTCAAAACTTAGACATTGTATTTCTACGAAACACTTGTATAAAAACTAGAGAAGTTACAAGTAAACAGAACAAAGTACGAGGACCAACCCCTTTGTCCTAATGGACACTGGACAACATACAATAATCTGTATAAGTCCGCTGAGTTGAATAACTCAAAACTTGTGCGTCGTAGGTTGAAAACTGTACCCAGGCGATTTCCTCAAATATCACCAATTACAATGAATTCCGATATAATGAGGATGATCACCTAATTTACAATAACTTACTCCCACTCATCATCTATAAAACCATACAGATGTGAGAATCATACCTGGTAAATACATTCCCTGGAGTAAGTATCTAATCGGGAAATCAGTTTTCCATTAACAATGCACTGGAACAAAAAAATGTTTCGTAGGGGTATCCTGGTATTCTTAGTAATGCCTCTTCCATAATCCAATTCATGACTTTAACCGTATATTTCTTTGCCATCTCTCCAAATCCCTTTATTTGTCTTTAGTCGTTACCTTCTGTACACCATCGTTAGGCTATATGGTTTTCTTCCTTCCCTACCGTTCGGCACCAGCCTATGGTTTGGAAGAAGACTATCCAGTAAGCATAATAGGTGTACTCTCCTAATCCTAGGAGTACTCGCAACTTGAGAGATGGTGATGATAAAAGACAACTGAATAATACCTTATTCTATTTCTCCCGAACTGGGAAAAAAGTAAAGATGAAATCGGAGTGGCGATGAAGTACGCGGTTTGGTCGTGAATGATAACAGTCGCAATTTATTTTGCCCTCTTTCTAATCCCTTTATTTTGTCTTTAGTTATTATCTTCTGTACACCCTACTTAGGCTAATTGGTTTTCTTCATTCCCTACCTTGGCACCTACCTATGGTTTGGAATAAGAATATCCAATAAGCGTAATAGGTGTACTCTCTTATACTAAGGAGCCCTTGCAACCTGAGAGAAGGTGATAATAAAAGACAACTGAATAAACCAATTCTAATTCTCTTGAACCTGGATCCATCCTCGAAGAAGTCCTTCGGGTTCGTATATAACCATACGATGGATCTATCCAATGGAAGTGGATGTCCATAGTAATACGGGGTGTTCTGAGAAATGCAAAGGGTAAAAGAAGGAGCTGGCAAAGACTTATGCAACTTAGACAATTCAAAAGCCAGTATTTTAAGAAGGTTCGGTCAACTTGGTCACTGAGTCATAGTCTAGGGTCGGTCAAATGTCGCTGCCAAAGAGAGAGAGAGAGAAAAGAAACACTCTGCGTGCACTCTAACCTAGATCAGAATGGTTATCACTTTATCTAATCAGGAAACCTCCCACTGTAATCTCAAATTCTCCTCCAAACCTGATAGAAGAATTAGTCGGGATCACCCGAAGAGTAAGCTAACTCATCAGTGGGAATCGGGATCCAACTCTCATCGCATGATAACTCGATGGAAGCCACTCAAGTTATCACACTCCAGAAGGTATGCGCATGCCTGGCAAGTTTCATGTATGTTTGAAACTCCCGATGTGATTTTTACCCCATGCTCTTATGATCGTGACTAAGGGCCAACCCATCATAAGTCACATGCCAAGTTCTACCCGTCATTGTCCAGGTTAATTTGAACCCACCCATACAAGCCCTTGACTAAGGGCCAACAAGACTGTACGACTGTCCCAAACCAACACATCTATCTATGCAACATGTGAACACCCCAGCAGCTACCAATCATTATGTCCTGGCTAAGGGCCAGACCAACATAGCTTGAATACTACTGACCATTCATATGAAATGACGGAGGGCTATGGCATGTTTTTGGCGAAAAACCTTTAACGTAATGAACTTGATCTCGCTGAAGGAACCTGATAGCTTTTTATAAAAATATAGTGGCGAAAACCTTTGCTAAAGAGGTCACTCCCAGTGAAGGGATCTCGGCTCTTTCCTCGTGGAATGAGGTGCAGGATATTCCAACTGAATACCACGATGCAAAGCAACTTGTAATCGACTATAGTGAAGTTATTACCCTGACGCAAACTTCTGCCCAAGGGGTCATTCCCGGTGAAGGGATATCGGTCTTTGCCTCGTCGAATGAGGTGCAGGATATTCCAACCGAATACCGCTATGTATAACAAAAGGAAACGTCTTTGTAATAACACTTTTTAAAGCTGTTCCAACAACTGCCAAACAGGTTTGTTTTCCTTTGCATTGATCAGAATCAACGCAGTCCCATCAATCAATCACACCGGAAAAGAACGAAAAATAAAATGTATGTATATGCCATCCGCATTCGCCACTGGGTCCTGTCATCATCCGTTAGGTTACTTAACTAACAACAGAGCGGGGACTGGACTAGCGCGGGTGAAAAACATATACAACATCTAATAGTATATATACCAATATACAATAATCGCTCCAGGCGTGATAATATGCAACATTACAGAAAAGTAATAAGCATCACAGAACAATACAGATAATCTGGGATCCCCGGGTTTCACAGAGCCGCTACTGAAACCCGACGTTCCCCTGGTCGTGTGGATAGCCTGTGCAATAAAACCTAGACCCCTACGGGTGTGGCAAGTTACCCACCAAAACCTGAAGCGAGGCAGCCCCCTACAGCAAAATGAACGGACCACCCTGCACTTCACGGAATCCGGTAACTTGAGCACCCCTCCTTGGGTCAACCTATACCCCCTACGAGTGCGGCGAATAGTCTGCCAATTCTAAAGTGAGGCCCCTTTGCCTCTCAAAGCCATGAGATACGAACCCGTTGCCCTCCAGAACCCGGCTATCCGTGCACTCCATCGCTGGGTAAACCTAGTACAGAAAATAAAAAATATATACAACGGGTACATCGACCTCAGCCCGATCGTGCCCCAAAAGAATATTATACATACTGGCAGTGACGGCAGTCCACATGTTGGACGCTCGCCCCGCAATATCAAATGTACAAATAAATCCAAACTGCACTACCATTGCACACTGCTATCCATCACGACAAATCCGCAACATCACAGCACAACACAGAACATCAACGCGAATGTCACGTTCGCAAACCCGTCTAAAAGAACTATAGCAATTAGACGCAATTTACCGCTCAAATGACATTCCCGGTCGGAGATATAAGGTAAGTACTGCATACTAACAAGTTTAAAATTTCGATCGACAAAACTTCCCGAAGTGGGCCCCACGTACATCTGGTGTACAGTAATAAAATTTGGGCCCAAAAGTAATATACCAAAAACCACAATTTCCCATATTGAACTCACTGGAAAAATTTGGCCCACCGTTCTCACACACTGGCCGCGGTTCCACGGTCAAACCCTAGCTTTGACCGCGGATCCGCGGCAGTACCATGGGATCACGTGCCCATATTTCACCAGAATGCTTCAAAAAGCCTGCACAATTTTCTGTGATATGCAAAATAATTTTTAGACCTGATTTAAAATCGATAGAAACTTTGAACAGAAAATTGTAGTTTTGCAAAAATCCGTTCGATCAATATTTTAAACGCGTTAGCACAAGTTAGTAAAGCTTAATGGCGAGGCCCTGATACCAATGTAGGTCTACGGTAGCTCCCCGGCTGTCTAACAGACGCCAAATGCGGAACAAAAACTTTTTTACTGGCGCTATCGCATACTATAACCCGGATCTGCCATTAAAGCTAAACTAACAAACTACAAAGTGTGTAGAAATGTTATACCGAACGATCCGAGTCCTTCGGTCTTCAACCATCATCCCATGCTTTGTTGCGGCTGCTCCGATCTCCTGAATCTCCAGTCTTCTCATCCAGGTGGCACCACGTCGACGAATCTTTAAACGCGCTCTCGCCTCTGAACCAAGGCAACTCGATCATCAAGTTTGCTAAAAGAGATGACCAAGATTGATGTAGAGAATGAGTAGAACACCTTGTCTCTCTTCATCCAAAGCTATGGACGAACGGTTATTGAAGTTGCCTTTTTGGAATCGGGTGAAATGAGAATTGAGTATACAAATTTCTATGAATCCATAACCTTAATCTTTTTTCAAGCAACCATTCTCCCACAAGAATGAATGGCCGGCCACCATATAGGAGGAGGGAGGTAAGTGTAGGAACAAAGAGGGTAACTATAAGCAAAGAAGAATTAATGCAAATGGTGACACATTTAACCTAGTCATCCATTCATTAAATGCATACAATGAATCAGCTTAACACATCATCTAATCATTTAATGCAAATGGATTACTCACTAATCCTAGTCACCTCTTCTAGAACCTTCCACACTCATGACTCACCTCAAGAAAAGATAAAATCCGTATTTAACCGAATGTTAAAGACGGGTGATAGAAAACAGGAAACTGGCAACTTCCAAAAGCGATCCCGAAACGAATTTCAGGATAACCCCGTATCATTATAAATATACCCGCATTTTTATTACGACTGAATACAAATGCAACTGAGACAAAGATATTATATCTACACAGTACAATACTCGGATCCGGCTTAAATCAAAGCCCACAAGTATTATCTGCCCGAAATATGACACGTGCGTAAACGCACGTGCATTTTCCGAACCCTGCCATAAAACCATACGGCCTCTACAACGTTTCGCCCGAACTTGGGAAACTGTCTGTGGGTAACTCTAATGACTCATCAACACACTGGCACTAGGTATAACCACTAGCACGTCAGAGGTACTAGGTGTACGTAACGGTTGCCTATGTATTGATTGGAAGGGAAGCTGACGAGCGAACTCATCCAGAAACCCTACTGACCCTGACAGTGACAATATCCGTACTGTCCGGTCCGTTCGTCTAAGAGTATCGCATATCGAGTCTAGGGGGGTGGATAAAGTCAGACCCCTAATAACGCGATAATTCGTGTCGGTATGAAGCCCATCACCACCTGAGAAACTACTGATCCAAATCAGTAATTCTCCACTATCCCGGCCGAGGATTTCTAGTGATGGCCACCCGTGCACTGTGCGACATCAACCCCCAATACCGGGAGAGACGAATCCCCGACGATCCGCTCACTGCCTCCATGTGGCTCGGGACTGTACCCAACTAAAACCTGTTTGCACGTCTTCTTTGAGCGTGGTAGGGTAGTAATCAAAGCACAGTGGGAACTCACACGAGACAAATGACGATCTCAGGTTGACAAACTAACCTGTACACATGTCACCAGGGAACTTCTATCTGACGATATGTATAATACCAACTAGCATGTTCCCGGCGAGTCCTGTCCGGTGTACTCATAACCCAATGAGCACCTGTATACATCTTAGGTGATCCAACTGACACCAGTGGCTTGTGAGACCGGCCACCGCCCCTCGTCGGGGTCTCGACTGTATACACTAGTCTACTCTGGAGTATCGATGCCCTGTCTCGAAACTCCCACGACTAGGGACACTTTAAGGATGTGCTTATAGACTCCAGCTCCCACGTATATGATCGCCATCATACTGCTGGCAGTCAAGCAAGAAACCTATGGGCTCTATCATCATGCAATAGTGAACTAAAGCATGTATACGATGATAAAGACAAACCAGATAGCATACTATCATCTCGAGCAAGACTGTCATATCGGTATAGGTCTTCTCTCAATCATTGCAATCACGTACCTGCGATCCAATAATTGACTTTGAGGGCACTATATCCAACACATACATCACTATGTATCAGCCCTAAGAGTTCAGTAACTCTTTTTTCGTGTCCACTAAACGGAGTTTTGGTCATTTTGCCTTTAAGACATGACTGGCAAGTGTCATAAGATGAAAATTCGAACGGATTCAAATATCCATCCTTTTGCAACTTAGCTAGCCATGTAACATTGACATGACCTAGTCTACAACGCCACAAGAAGGATTCGTTCATTTCTGAACTCTTCCTCTTGTGTGTGTTTTGTACATTCAGTACTGTAGTTTGATTGAGAACGTATATGCCATTAAATAACGAGCCTGATCCAATCAACTTTTGATTTAGGAATATGTTCATAACATCATCCTGTACTACATGATTACATCCTTCTTTACTCAATAAAGAAACTGATATAATATTGCATATCATGCTCGGAATTTAATAGCATTTGTTCAGAATCAATGTATTACTATTTAGCAACACAAGGTGATATTCGCCAACAGGTTTGGCTACAACATTTGCACCATTCCCTACTCTTATGGAAATCACCCTCTCCCAGTTCCCTACCTTTACGTAGCCCATGTAACATATTACATATATAGGATCTATATCCGGTATCTAATACCCAGGACGTAGAGTGAACTGAGAAACAGCTCTCGATAACAAAAGACACCCGAAGAAGATGCATCAGCATGCTTATTCTTCATTTGGGCGGCGTGAGAATCCAGATATTCTCCTATTCCCTTCTCAGACTTATAACAATTATAAGTGGGAGCGGGACTAACGTTCTCCTGCTCAGTATAATAAGCGGGTTCAGTCAATACATCCATATCATTATCTTGATTAAGGCTTGACATGGTCACTACCCGGAGAGAGAGAGAATAAAACACTTTATCGTATGCTCTTGCAAAATTATATTGGTTGTTATCTTATCTAATCAGGATGGCTCCCACAGCTTTTTATCAAATCTTTCTTGAAACCTTAAAAGGTAAGACTAGCTAGGATTAATTACACCTTACAAGTTTACTAATCTTTCGGCTGAGCTAGTGTTGGTACTTTGAAAGAGGTTCCCCGTGATTTCACACGGACCTAATTAGAATAAATCTCGTTTTCCCAGAGCCATAACCCCGTTAACACCTTTCTAGACACCTACTTGATCGGCTAATTGTCCTGTGTAAAATTCACCTAGAAGTAACTCTTACTCGCAGTGGGTATCGGGATCCAACTATCTCATAGGAGGTATGCATTCTTACTGCAAATTTCAACACTTGAAATTCCCGATAATTCTTTTGCCCCTAGCAACTTATGACCTTAACATAGTCAACAAATCATAATTGCTAGCCAAGTTCAACCCGTCATTTCCCGATTGAATTAAACCCTCCTGCACGACCCTTAACATAGTCAACAAAGTCGTACGACTACCCTAATCCAATCACATCTCATGTTTTAGCAGATAATCACTAATTAGCTACCGCACACTATGCCTTAACATAGTCAACAAACGTAGCACGAATACTAAGTAGTACTTATCTGAAATGTCCGAGGGCTACGCAGGATTTTTAGAAAACCATAAGCGTGATGAACTTGATATCGTTGTAGAAACAAGTGATTTTGAAAAGGAGTGTTTTTAGGCTTTTCTAGTTTCGCTAAAGAGGTAACTCCTGGTGAAGGGATCTCGGCTATTTCCTTATCGAATAAGATGCAGGATATTTCATAAATACCGCTGTGCAAAGCAAGAACTATAGAAGAAATCAAAAACTAAACCATGAGTTTGTACCATCTGCCAGTTTTGTTAAAGAGGTCACTCCCGGTGAAGAGATCTCGGCTCTTTCCTCATCGAATAAGGTGCAGGGTATATCACATATACCACTATGCAAAGCAAAAACTGTAGCTACCCTTTTTGAAAATTTGATTCTACAACATCTTTTAGGTTTCTTTTTTTTTATTAATCTCCTTAATAAATCCATCATTTATGCTTCCTAAGCATCACAGAAGAAACGAAAATACAACGTACGCTTATGCCATCCGCATTCGCCACAATATTCCGTTATGCACCGTTAGGTTACTTAACTAACGGCATACCGGGACGGGACTAGCGTGGGTGTAAAACATAAGCAACGTTTATTATATATCATATATACAATAATAAAGCATTCGTCTTACGTATATAATATTATCACATCACAGTATATCAGCAGAAGAAGAAACATATGAAATATTGGATATATTAGGAGGTCCGTGTTTTATTTCGAGCCTGTATAAAACACGGATTGCACTATCGCGATGAATAGCCAAACCCACATCCGAAGACCCCTACGAGAGCGGCAAGTAACTCTGCCAATTCTAGGGTTAGGAGACCCGGTCTCGACTCCTCGAGATGGCCTCCCACTGGACCCTAGAACCCGGTTACTTGTGCTCCCCTTCTTGGGTCTATCCTAATGCGGAAAAGTAAATAATATACAATGGTGATAACAATGTCAACCCGTAAGTGCCCCATATAAAAGAATATTTACATTGAGTTTTACATGAATGAAATAAAAACGCTCATCTCACATAAAACCCCTAGCTATTCAGAACACGACAATCCAATATAACATATCACAGCAACACATAATATCTCATATCATCAACGTAAGCAAGTATGCGTATCCCGATTGTCGTTGATGTATAGCAACGAAGCCGGCAATACCCCACATACTACACTTACGGTAGCAGAAATGAAAAGTGAAAAAATACAACATTTGGAATCCATAAACACCTTAGACATCGTAAACCCGAAATATCACATATTACGGATTTCATGCCTAACAATTTGAATTCCATATATTATATCACATTAACAAAATATCATGACGATGTTTAATGTTTCGATCGAATCAATATACACTCACAAATTACCCCGGTGAGCTCAACACTTAAGCAAAGTCAAAACACTCAAAAACCGTACCACGGTGTCTATGGACCAGCCGTAGAAGGAGTTAACCAATGCCTCACCTATGACACTACGGAACTACGGCAAACCCTAAGGTTCGATCGCGGTTCCGTGGGCATAGAATCGAGTTAAGGTTAGTATAGTCTTCTAGAGGGTCCATAGGAGTACTTGCACGATTTTATGAATATAATCAACTTCGGAAAATCATAACACTTGGAAATTTCAGCGGGGTAAAAAATATGGTGTTCGAAGTTCGATCGAACTGCTAAATATAGTCAAGGTTACTAATACAATGTTAAATTATACGACTACGAAGCACTACGAATTAGCCCCAGATCAAACTAATCATCACATGAAAATTGGGCTAAATAAACAATACTAGAAAACCCAAAATGGATACAAAAGAGCACAAGGGAAATACGAGGAGCAGAGGAGGCATGGCGGCCGGCCAGGCCAGAAAACCTAGTTAGGTGCTCGGACAAAATCCGAGCACTATCCCCCGTATTTCACCCATGTTCATAGTTTGTCCCATATACCATTCTGCACATGTTTGAAAAAATTTTAAATGACTTTTTAGAAAATTTACTGAGAGCAAAATGAGGGTTCCATAATACCGTATTTCGGAGTCGATTTCATTTTCGTAATTATTTTAACACCGTGTCTAAAATTCTAGCTTGGCTCTGATACCACTGTTGGGCTTCCTTTGCACCTAGTCTAGGGTTTGGTAGTATCACTCATGCCACTTTAAAATTTAGAGAGGTGTAAAGAAAACAAGCCATGAATCTTTACTAGAATTTTTAGGGTAACAAGGTTTTGTATCACATACAAAGAAGTTCTACTTCTAAGAGTTTGGGATCACAACCTTTGTAGTCCGTTCCTTCGCTTCATAAGCTCCGCGTTGAGCTCCCTTCGCTGCGATCATCAAGAACTCCGACTCTAGAGAGGCTCCATGAGGTGAATGAGGTATCTTGCTTTAAGTCTTCTTGATCTAAGATGATCTACCTTGAAGAATCTCTAACCCAAGCTTACACTTCACTAATAAAGTTATTAGAGAAGTGAACACCCTAATCTAAGTGGCAAGAATAGATGAGGATGATGAAGCATTAATTTTACTCTCTTTTGTTTTCAATTTCTCACAGAAAATCATCACAAATCAAAAAGCTAGTGAAGCTTTTTTAAGAGCAAGAAGAAGAAGAAAAGCTTTTGTGATGAATAATGAATTATTGTTGTGGTTACAATTGCAACCTAGGGTTAAGCATGACATGCTTAACCCTTGTAGAGAATAAACCATGGGTAGAGGTTTTGGTTGGGTTAACAAATATCTTTCCAAAATATCAAAGAAAGATGACAAAAGTCAAACCTTCATGAAGCTTCTTGAAAGCTCATCCAGAAGCTTAACCCTAATCCAAACCCTAACATGGTTTAAACTCAAAACCCTTGTTGCATTTGTAAGCCTAACATGTTACAATATTATATATCACATATATAATATATAATGTAACAAAAGAAAATAATACAATTAACATATATCGCATATACATCAATGTATTTTCTGAGTAAATAAAAGAAGCAATAAAGCGATTTTATATTAGTTAATGTAACGTAATATATCACATATATAATTATACATTAAATTATAGAATCAACACTTGATCCGATAATCCGGCTATATTACATATAACCGACTAATATAACAAGTAACCTTTCATCGAATCAACACTTGATCCGATAACCCGGCTATATCACATATACCCGACCGATATCACATATCGTGAGAATAGAATACGGTATTTCATATCGTATTAGTCTCGGTCCCGCACATATCACATATGTGCTCCTACTCCGTTTTGCCTGAGCCAGGAAACCTCTGTGTAGGACTCTAAAGAATTGTCAATACGTCTGCAGTAGGTGATGATCATATCAAACACCCACAAGCTGCAAGCGGTCAGCTAAACGTAATAGCCACCCAGGTGTTGAACGATCAGAAGATCAACAAGCAAGCCTGTACATTCTCCTGTGAATCCAATCAGTAACACTACCGTATAGTCCGGTCTCTTCGTCCGATATATCGCATATCCAGTCTAGGGGTGGTAAACGTCAGACCCCAGTAACCGATAAGTCGTGTCAATGTAAGGCTCATTACAGGTCGAGAAACTACCAATAACTTTTACCAGTAGCACTCCAAATCAGCCCTGGCCATGGACTTCCAGTTATAGCCAATCGAATACAGCACAACATCAACTCCCTATACCGGGAGAGACGAAACCCCTCCTATCGCTCATTGCCTCCATGTAATTCGGGACTGTACCCAAAAGCCACTGTTTTACACACCCTCTTGGACGTGGTAAGGTGGAAATCAAAGCACAGTGGAAATCACACAAGACTCTATGACGATCTCGGGTCTACAGACTAACCTGTACCAATGTCACCGGAGAACTGCTATCTGACGATAGGTATAATAACATCTAGGAGTTCTCGGCGAGTCCGTTTAGTGTACCCAGTCTCCACTGAGCACCCATACACCATCTTTGATGTCAAACTCCGATGGATATGGGATCATCCATCGTCCATCATATAGGTCAATATGCGTATACGCTAGTTTACTCTGGAGTATCGATGCCCTGTCTCGATACTCCCTCGACTAGGAACATTTATAGGATGTACTCGTTGACTACCCTGGCCCCACTAGTATGATTTCATCATAGTCTTAGTAGTCAAGTACATATCCTAAGGGCTTTATCAACATGTGAGAGCAAGACAGTAAACCAATACAAGTCAACATGTTAAGACAAAGTGAAACCAGATAGCATACTATCATATCGAGCAATAAAGTCCTCTCTATATATATCCAAGCATCCATCATAATATACATCTTATGTACAACAATGGCCTCTAGGGCATATATACAGCTAACATAAAAGTTTACCAAGAGGTTTTCAAAAAGGAGCTATAGTCTCGCTATTTCCTACATGCCCACAGTGACACGAACTTTTACGAGGGAAACCTTTTGGGATATTTCAAAAAGGCGGGACGTATAGCTTGAGCAAAACATATATAGGCATATATCTATTTCTTTATAAAATGAGCATTCGCCACTTGTACCGTGAGTTACGCATCGCACGGAAATTTGGAAAGAATTTTGCATGTGTTTTATTCGGCTTTTAGAGTGGTTTGCAAGGATGCGCACTATATACGTATTATGATCTTGATTATAGTATATTTGGATTTTAGCAGTGGATTTCGAGACTTGAATCTCCATTATAACTCCAATGATTGCGTGACTCTTGACGGAGTTTCAATTTTTGAGTTTCGTACTCGTTTCATGCGTACACGATGCGCTGTGATATATTTGTGTATTTATAATTTTGGAGCCCCATTGATTTGACTAATTACTGAAATGTTTTAGTATTTAAGGGTTTAAATTTAAATTCAAGGATCGAATTTATTTAAGTAGGGAAGATTGTAACATTTCAGAAATATAAAATAATATTTTTGGAATTTAAATAATAAAATAATAAATTTCATAAAAACTATTCGAGTATGAATTTGGGGTTTTCGTAAAATGGTATAATTATATACCAATATTTGGAAAATAATTGGAAATTAATAAGAATTATAATTATAAAGGCATTTATTGGATTTAGATATTTTATAAATAATTATGCAATTAATTATATGCAAGTTTATGTTAAACTTGATTAGTGCACTACTAATCATGTATTAAGCCAAATCCATCTTTTTAACAACCATGGCTAGTGCACCATGACATATTTCATTGTTTTATGCATGATTCATTTGTATTTGTGGACTTTTGGTTTTAAATGTGAGAGGAAAAAGGAGAAAAGAAAATGAAAAGATGCATTAATGAGGGGACATGAGAGCATGGGCGAGAGAGGGGGGGTTTATCCTACACCATGGCTCCCATCTCATTTCCTCATCCTTCATTCGGATCTTCATCTCATCCTTCATCTTCCTTCGTCTCCTCCTCCTCCACCTCACTTCTACCCCCACAAACACCTTAAAAACATCACTAAAACCTTACCTCACTTTCATAAAAAAAGTGCACAACCTCATCCTACACCCCATGGTGAGTTCAAGTTTGGATTTTGAGCACATTGAACCATCTTGGAATTTTCATCAGTTGCTCCAAGAGGTAAAATCTTCACTTTACTTCATATTATCTAGTTTCTTAACCTTCTACTTGTGTTTAGAGTTCGATTATGTTAGATTAGCGACCTTGGAAATTTCTAGGATTATTTTGGTGGATGAATGGACTTGTAGAGATGGAATTGAGGTTTAGTAAGTGACCCCAAACCGTCAGTGATGATATTCTGGGCAAACTTGTGACTAGAACCCCAAAACACGAACTTAGATTTTTCCCGATATCGGTTTTTGACATATTGTGATATTTATATAGAATCTGTTATGACTCGAGAGCTCCATAAACTAAGTTGCCAATATAGAGAGGTGTGCAGGCTACTAAGAATTTACCCCATAGACCCGAAACCCCAGCTCTTTCAAGTGGCCACAGATTTATTCCCCCAGGGCGCAATTTGCGGCCTGGCTTTGGTGTTATGGTTTGGTGTTTGGTCCATGGCTCTGTTACCTGATATCTAGGCCTAGCCTTTATGCAGAATCTCCTAATTTCACCTAGGGCAGAATCTGTGAGTTTTTTTTTTATGTTATTGATTTTGAGATTCCGACTTTGGAAAACTTGGTTTTTGTATTTGAGTTTTGGCACGGTCATTGGACGTTCATACGTTAACGCTGAGGGTTGTTTGGTTGTTCTTGCATGCATGGGCTATAGGTTCTAACTTATGAGCACTTCGCGTGCCATATCGGTTTCAGATTTGGTTTTGATATCGTTACGGTGTGTATTGATTTGTAGGTACCTTCGCGTGGACTTCCGAGACGACGAAAGAGAACAAGAAGTTCATCGACTTCGGCTAAATCAAGGATTAGAAGGTGAGTAGATCTATATCTACAGGGGAATTCGGATGGATAGCATATAGCACCTCTGCAACCATAGTAATGGGAGAACCGATATGTAGAATATATCTGGGGAAACCTAAGCTTAAGTACCTACGGATATAACCATAATGATAAGTACAAGATGATATGATGAAATGAGAATATGATTAAACTAGATGACTTGAATTGATATGTTGATATAAGGATGCAAGGCGATATATACACATATACTTATGCCAAGATATGATATGAGATAAATGTGTGTGTGTGTGTGTGTGTGTGTGAGAATAAGAGATGATATTATGTATAGGACGATAGATCCTTATTCTGCTTTGATGACACCGTATGATGGATCATACCGTACGTGATATGATTTACCGGATGACTGATCCGCACTCTCGACTCAAGGATGATGTACGATGAATATACCACATATGATACTATGAGGTTGGATCGTCGACTTCAGGATTTCACTTAAACCATACTTGTTTCCAAAACCGACGTATCGTATGCACTTTTAAACTATAGCCGTAAGGTTCAGGGGTAGTTACGTACTTTATACCGTTCATGCTCATGTTGTATTATTCCTCGTGACATACGTACTATGTTCCCAGCATTTACCTTTATATGTCATCGTCTGCTAGTACACCTACACTATTACCGATGATGCGCATGTCACACATACACAGATTTGCCGGTTCACACATTGTAACATTTCAGAAAAATAAAATATTATTTTCGGGAATTTTTATAATTAAATAATAAATATTATGAATATTTTAATAATGCGGTATAATTAAATACCAATAAAGTGGAAAATATTTAGAAAATTATAGGAATTACTGAAATGAGGGCGTTTTATGTGATTTACGCAAATTATGAATTTTTATGATTAGTTATATTCCATTTTAATGCTAATCGCGATTAAATATCACTAATCGTGCATTAAGCTTGTTTTGTCCATATTACATGCACCAAGTTATTTTTTTCACACTTGTTATATTTTCTACCATGACTTTTCTTATTTTTATGCATGGGTTTGTGTTGAATGAGAAGATAAAAGAAAAGAAAAGAAAAGAAAAGGAATAAAGAAAGAGGGATGGGCATGAGAGAGAGTGAGGTGGGGGGTTGTTTTGACTTGGTCTCATTTCCTCTCTCATTTTCTCTTCACCATTTTTCCCCTCTCCCTCTCGCCATAGCAGCCTCACTCCCCTAACTCCTCTTCAACCCTCACAACACCATCAAAAACCCATTAAAAGTTCATCTCCACTTCAGTAAAAACATGCACAAGCTTTTCATAAGCATTTTGGACCAATAAAAATCCGATTTTGAAGACTTAGGGAAACTCAAGAAAATTCTTGAGTTGCCAAATGAGATAATCCCTTCACCATTAGTATAGTAATGCATTCCATTAGCTTCTATTGTTAATTTAGAATCGATTTATCGAGATTCAGTGAACTTTGAAAATTCCAAGTTAGGGTTTAGATGAAATCTTGAGTTGTGATTGTGTAATTGAGCTTAGTAGAGACTATACAACCCCTCTAATGTTAGAATTATGAAATAAAACCAGAGGCTAGACCCCAATTAGCGAACTTAGAAATCCCCGATATCGGAAAATTGTGGGATTTGTGATGGAATTTAGAGGTCTGCTAACACTCATGTGACCTGAAAATTATTTAGCATACACAGTGAGTCATGCAGGCAAACTAGGAGATAACCCCAAGACCCAAGCCCAAACCCCCTCACTTAGGCCGCAAATTTAATCCTTCTGGCCGCAATTTGCGGCCAGGATAGGATGGTTTGCCTCCATATTTGTTATGTGGCTCCTTTACCAGTAAAATAGACTCTCTATGTATGCAAAATTGGCTAATTTCACAAAGGGTAAAATCTGGAGCTTGTTTTCATAGATTCTGATTTCGTTTTGTGGGTTTTAAGGGATTTGGTATTTGATATTGTGTTTCTTCGTGTAGCGTTTGAACGTCAACAACGAGGGTTACTTGATAGTGTTTTGCATGTGAGATTATAGGTTTTAACCTGTGTGCAATTCATATGCCGCTTTGGTTTTTTATCCGCGATTTCGGTTTACGATACTATATGTTTATATGTAGGCACCCCCATGTGGACTTTGAGACGACAAGGATAAGCATGGCGTCATCGACTCCAGCAAGCGATGATCGAGGTGAGTAGATATATATCTACGGGGAAAGTCGGGTGGATGGCGTATAGCACCCCCGCAGTTTCGTAGTGTAGTATACGAATACGTATACATACATACATACATACATTCATACATATACATATACATATACATATACATATACATACATACATACATATATATATATATATGTTTATTGTGAGATTATTGATTATCAAGATAGATTCTAGGTGTTCATGATATAGTGTTAGTGTAATTAGAAGTAACTTAGTATAGTTTCTTAGTCGCGAAACCCTAGATTAGAGATTACAACCACGCACACACACACATGCATACATTTTATTATTTGTGCGTATATGGGGATATATATATATATATATACGCATAGGTATGGGACTATGTGTGTGTGCGTGTGTGTGTATACGTATACATATACATGGATGATGAGGATAGTATATAATACTTAGAGATGAGTCGATGTGATTGGGCACGATGCCACGAGATCGGTGATGTGATTTGGTTCGTATTTTGAGATACGACATGATATTATAGCGGATGTTTAGATGATGTGTTTTCAGACACACACATATATATTATTAATGGTATCAGTATGTACTAGACGTAGAGCAGTACCCAGCTCATGAAATATGATGATAAGGATACTCGTTGAATAATGAGATAAATGTGATATTTGACCAGTACCCAGATTTGGGATTCCGTACGATGGATTTACCGTACGATCTATATTGATGATAGATCCACACTCTTGACTCAAGAATGTCATATGATATATATATTGTATCGTATGCGATACTATTGAGGCGAGATAACCGATATATATATATATATATATATATATATATATATATAGATCGACTCAGATTTATGTGGATTTCCTTACCCTTTCGATTAGCCTGTTAGTTTAGTCCTGTAGTTTACTTGTAGATGTTAGACTAGACTCGGGTCATATCTATTTCAAAACCAACGAATCATGAGTATTTTAAAGAAAGTCCAAGGGATTCTACGGATATTTCAGAGGACGTACCTTTACATAAAAACACAGTAGTCCTATTTTCAAAACACCATGATTCGTATTATTTCAAATGGCAAAACGGTATGACACATATATAGTAATGTAGATTCTTTATTGTTGCATTATTATTCATATTCCGCATATTATTGCTGCATTTACTATTCTTTTGCCATTTATTCGTGTTGTTCGCATCGCATCGCATTCTTATATAGTGTTTTCATTAGTTAGTATTAAAATAATGATGTCAGGACACCAGCACTATTACCGACGATGTGTATGCTCCACGTACACCTGCTTGCCGGATCATATACATCATCATCGGTAATTGCCATGTCACGTACACTTTAGAGAATATTAATCCTTTGATGTTGCTTGTTAGTTGATAGTTCCGACATAGTATTAGTGAGCTTACTTTTATATGATAGCTTAGACATTGCATTTATACCTCATATTTATGATATGCTACTACCTAAGGTACTGACACGAGCACTTGGTATTACACTTATATATAGATCTTTACCCTTGCCACCTTATCATGCTCAGGCCTTATCGTTTTGAGGATATTTATATTATTGATCTTATTGACCTAAGATTGAGTCATACGATTTCTGCTCTGTAATATTTTTTACTCACAAGTTGGCAACTCACCCTGCTGTGCCACAGTTTCTTGCAGGTTTTGCCGTACAGATTTCGTTGCGGCTTTGCTGGCACACTACTTTCATTCCGAATGATTGCCTTGGTAGGTGGGTTCACTTGCATTGTGACCACCATTGTAGTTATTTTTCAGTTGTATCTAGTAAACTCCATCAATCAGACTTGTATATTTTATAACCTTAGAAGACTAGTTGTATATTCTTTCGACCATAGAGTCGTGCATTGTATTAATATGGTTTTCTTGATGATTTTGAGTTTCCTTTTGAGTTTTGATCCTCGCCCTTGGCATTGTATATTATATTGCTTGCGTGGTTCTGACCTTCAATTGACGAAGAGCTAGCTCCCGCTTGGGGATTCCTTTATTCATATTATGCATGTTGTACCCCTTTTGGTGCCAGTATTACAAAGGAAACTCTGCCGAAATTTTCAGAAAAGACTTGAGATTTTAAAATGCATACTTCGGCTTATGTTATTAAAACCACTTGTTTAAAACATGTTTTCTTCACTCCTTTCTTAAAATGGTTTAGATTTCTGGGTTTTTTTGGCTTACTTGAATTAGATGGGGTCCTATAGACTTCATATGATTCAAGTGCCAGTCACGTGCCATTTCGGGTCGTGACACACATTCATCATCGGTAATTGCCATGTCACTTACACAGTAGAACTGTTATATCATCGTATTGCTCTTGAACTGTTAAATTATAATTCACTATCCACTACTTATTACACGACATGCTTATATGATAACACTTGAGATACTTATAGTACTGTTCTATGCTTGCATATACTGCACTTTATGGTTACATGCATATGAGATGCTATTTTCATGAGATCTCTGGATTTGAGAACCGCTGATATATTTCAAAAGTCTTATGATTGTTTTAAAAACGCGGTTTCTCATGATGTGGTTTGTGGCATCCACTATGAGTTTTCTCAGTTCTGAGCTATGAGTTACCTGATTCAAAGAGTGAGGAAGCACCGTCTGCGGGTACATGGTGGACCCGATACAGTACCTCGGGGAAATAAGATCGTATAGAAAGATGATGAGCCTGGCAGGGGAGCACTACCGACCGGTGATAGTTTGGGCTCGGTGGATATCCGAAGGATACCGACCGGAGTCGTATGATCAGATGGATATGAGGGCCGATCCGATAAGATGGATCCTGAGATATGAGGATTTACATGTCGATGTTGTACACGGGTTTTATGATATTTTCGAGTGTCGATATTAGACACTCAGGTTTCATGATGATTGATGGGTCGTTGATGGACACACGTTGGATGATACACATGTATACATGCATATATTTCAGATGACTGAATATTACATACTGTTACTGGCACGATATCTTTATTGTATACATATGTATGTACGGTCACCCTAGATACCATAGTATCACCTTTATGTTACAGTGTGACCCAGGGATCGTTGTTCATTCGATTTCTATCTGCTGATATTTTCTTCTCACGAGTTGGCATCTCACCTCCGTTGTGCCATAGTTTTCTTGCAGGATCAACTGCTCGGATCAGTAGCGGCTCGCTGGCACACAACTTTCTTCAGGGTGTTTTGCATTGGTAGGTGGGATACACATTTGGATCGTGACCACCCTTGTACCTATTTATTCAGTTGTATCTAGTTAAAAGCTCCATCAACCATACTTTTTATATTGGTAGACGTAGACACAGACTTGTATATTCTGTGAGACATAGAGTAAGATGAGTGTTTTGTCTCTTATTTGAGCTTGATGATGTCTTGATCTTATTTACTTTATTTTTGTGGTTGATCTTTGCCTTGGGGCATCGTATGTATGTATTATGCGCGGTTGTGATTTCGCCATTTGGCGAAGAGCTAGCTCCCGCTTAGGGATGCTTATATTATTGCATGTATATGGTTTTGGATCAAAATATACAAGAGATGTGCTATCCAAATTTCAAGGAAGAAAATGTTTTCAAAGATAGTATGTAAACTGTTGCATTTTCATATGATATTGCGTATAGTTTTAAAAGAAGGCTTGAAGTCTTTATGCCAATATTTCAAAACCGCACCTCCATTATTTTCCGCAAAAAGGTTTAGATTTCTGGGCTTCGCCTAACTTGAATTACGGTGGGGTCCTATAGACTTCACGTAATTCTCGTGCCGGTCACGTGCTAATTGTTAGTTATATGTATGCCCTAGAGGCCATTACTGTATATGAGATGTATATTGTAGTGGATGCTTGGACATATATAGGGAGGACTTTCTTGCTCGACATGATAGTATGCTATCTGGTTACTCTTTATCTTAACATGTACACTGATTGTCTCTCTGTTACATGTTGGTAAAGCCCTTAGGATGTGTACTTGACTATCTGAATTATGATGTGGATGATACTAGTGGGACAATGGTAGTCGGTAAGTACATCCTTTAATGTCCCTAGTCGTGGGTGTATCAAGACGGGGCATCGATATACCAGAGTAGACTAGCGTATAGCTTCTCGACCCATAAAGATTGGCGATGGATGATCCCATATCCATTGGTGTTTGACATCAGAGATGATGTACGGATGCTCAGTGGAGACTGGGTACACTGGACGGACTCTCCGAGAACTCCCATATGGTATTATACCTCACGTCAGATGGCAGTTCTCTGGTGACACTGGTACAGGTTAGTCTGTCGACCCGAGATCGTCATAGAGTCTTGTGTGATTCCCACTGTGCTTTGATTTCCACCTTACCATGTTCAAGAGAACGTGCAAAATGGTAGTTTTTGGGTACAGTCCCGAGTTACATGGAGGCAATGAGCGACAGGAGGGGATTCGTCTCTCCCGGTATTAAGGGTTGATGTTGTGCTATGCTCGATTGGCTATAACAGGAAGTCCCTGGCCAGGGCTGTTTCTGAGATTTACTGGTAAGTGTTATCAGTAGTTTCTTGACCCGTTATGAGCCTCACATCGGCATGACTTATCAAGTTATTGGGGTCTGACGTTTACCACCCCCAAGCGAGATATGCGAAATATCAGACGAAGAGACCGGACTGTACGGTAGTGTTACTGATTGGATTCGCTGGAGTATAAGCAGGCATGCTTGTTGATCTTCTGATCGCTCAATACCCGGGTGGCTGTTACGTTTAGCAGACTGCTTGCAGCTTGTGGGTGTTTTTTAAGATCATCACCTACTGCCGACGTATTGACGAGTCTTTAGAGTCCTACACAGAGGTTTCCTGGTTCATGCGGAACGAAGTAGGAGCACATATGAGATATGTGCAGGACCGAGATTATTGCGTGTATGTGATACCGCATTCTATTCTCGCGATTTGTGACATCGGTCGGTTATATGTGATATGGCCGGGTTATCGGATCAAGTATTGATTCGATAAGTTGTTGCAGTTGATATTAGTCGGTAATATATGATATAACCGGATTATTAAATCAAGTGTTGATTTAATAATTTAATGTTTAATTGTATATTTTATATACTAGATTACATTAACTAATATTAGCCCACTTAAACTTTTCTTTTTCTCACAAGTGTGCATTAGTATATATGTGATATATATTAGTGTACATTTTATTGTGTCATGCTTTATGCCACATGCTACATGGGTGTATGAGACTCACACCATACTAATAATAATGTGAGGATTTATATTTATTTAAGTAAATCAAAATTAGTGTTAATTAGTCATATGCTTGGAAGCTTGGAGAAGCTTGTAGCATCTTTGAATAAGTCCACTCCTTTTATTTTACTTGTAGATATTTATTAACTTAACCATTATTGTTAGCCATGGTTTAACCTCTACATGGATTAGTGTATGACACTAACTCACCCATGGTTGTTATTCTCACCTCATTAGTTCATTCTCATCTTCTTCTCTTCATCTTCTTCATACTTGAGAAAAAGCATTCTAGCTTTTGGAAAAGTGAGAAAATAATGTGAGAAAAATAAATCTAAAGTGAGCCCATTTACTACTTCATCATCCTTTACTACTTGCCATTTACTTTAGGGTGTTTGCTCCACTAATTTCACCATTAGTGAAAAGGTAGCATGAGCTTGAGTCTCCTCGACGTAGATCATCTTCGGGCTCGAAGACTTCGAGAAAGCTTGTTCATTTCTTCGGGAGAACCCTTTCTAGAGTTCGGGAGATCACAACTCGCAGCGAAGGGACTACTACACAGAGCTTTAGAAGTGAATGACCGGTCTACAAAGGTTGTATTCCTCATTCACTTAGATGTAAAGTAGTTTACATGTTTCGTATCATCGCATTTTCTAGTAAAGATTCTATGGTTAGGGTTAACTAGAACGGAAATTTTTTGAAATTGGCATGGACGATGTGTAACGCCTTAGTATTCGATTAGTATTAATTAGACGATAGTGCAGGTTTTTGGTAAAAAGTTTACTAATTCGGGTTTCTCACATTTTATAACATTTAATTAATAATTTATTATTATTTGTTATGGCTTGCACACGCATGTGCATGTTTATGTGAGGGTGTGTTTGTGTAATCTAGTTTAACAACCATGACAACTTAACCTAATCCTAATCCTTGCTTAACCCTTAACCTAAACCTCTAGATATTTGAGAGTGATATTTCCTTTGGGTTTTGTTTTGGAGAGGAGGTGGCATGGTAACATAGTGGGCATTAATGGTTGCATTAATGTGAAGTTAATGCTTGGTGCTCTCACCCTCTTACACTCACCTCTCTCCCTCTTATCTTCACACCTTCTCTCATTCTCTCTCACTTCATCTCTTTCTCATATCTTTCATCACTCCCTCTTCCCTCAACTGAACACTCACTAATCCATCACTAAATCTTCACTAAACTTCTTCAAATCTCACCCAAATCACATCTTAAGCCTTGTTTTGCCTCTTGGATGCCTTGGAGCTTGGAAAGCTAGGATCTTTGAGCTTGTGGGAGTAGGTAATGGTCTCTATCTGTTCTATATGATGTTATAGTGTTGTGTAGCCTTTTAGTTTCAGTTTAGAATGTTTAATGTTAGGTTTCGTGCAAATATTGTATTTTTAGTGTCATATATGATATCTGTGATCTGCTGTGACTCATAGTTTGTAGTAGAAAATCTAGCAGTGTAGTTGTGTTGTACTGGAGACCCTAAGCCTACACCTGAAGCACGAACCCCTAGGCTTGGACCATGGCCGGCGACATGTAATGTTTTTTCGGCGACCTCGGCCGTTGGGTAGAGTTAGGGTTTGGGCTTTTCAGGGTAGCTGTAAGCTTTGGTTTAGGTGTGTTCGGTCCTGTTTGATTTTTGGGTTTTCACTGTATAAAAAATCTGGGATCACATAGCTTGTTTCTTGTGTTTCGATTACACGCGTTACGTTATCCGACACGGATCGTGTCTTTATGTAGCTTTTGCTCTTGAGTTGGTTTCGTAGTGTCGTTACGTACATTAGCCACTAGACGAACACTTGAGTGTATGTTTGGAGTTGGTGCGTCGGTTAAACGTAGTTTGTACGTATTATTGGTAGATTTCTAATATACACTTGCTTTGTTGTTATGTGATTTAGGATCGCAGACGGGGACTTCAGACGCTGCAAAGAAAGGGAAGCAAGTGGTTGGCTTTACTTAGCCAGGATCGTAATGAGTAGATTTAACATCTACAGGGGAATCACCCGCACGGCGTTATGCGTCTGGGCTAGATTAATGATATGACTATTAGTTATTATGTATATGAACATTGATTGTGCATGTGTACCTTTGTTGCATATCTCATTTCCTTTTGTTTATGGACTTAGTATTAATGAGACACAACACCATTATTGATGGTTCATGTTTCACGAGCACTAATTGCATGCTACACACACACCATCAATAATTGCCATAACACGCACAACACTTATACATACGTGAGATTGTATTGGTTAGGGACATTGAGACATTGATTCATATTCCATTTTGCATATGACATATAGCATACCTGTATACCTACATGCTTACACATATGCCTTGACATGCCTACATGCTACTTACCCATATACCTATTTGGTAGTGTACCATTAGTGATAGGTATATCACATTTGAGACATATTTACATGTACAACTTGCATACATACCTGTATATACGCAAACCTAGCTTGATATAGCTATACACATATCTGGAGGGTATTACATCATTACTGATAGGTAGATACACATATCTTTCTATACCGACATGGTTACGTATACCTGGCTATAGCTACATGTTCACCTTTATTTGATGTTGTATGGATTTGAAGAAATTAGGAACCGCATGATACAATTAATAAGTTGTTGCAGTTAAATAACGGTTTTTTCTTATATGCTCATATTACTGTTTCATGTAGAGTATATTATATTTCATGGATTTTCGCTTTAAGATATGGATTTCACATGATATTTCTGGATTTGAGGACCCTGGTAGTTTCATGAAATTATGCATTATTTGAAAAACCTGGTTTCTCTTGGTATGATATTTCAGCAGCCACCATTAGATTTCTCGGTTCTGATATATACCTCATGCGAGGAGTGGTGTGGGCCATGTGCGGCTACATGGTGGGGCCCGGAGGTACACCGAGGCAAGAAAGGTATGCCGAAGGTTCACGCCGATGAGCCTGGCATAGGAATCATACCTACCGGTGACAATATTGGACTCGTCGGTGATCGCGAAGATATCGACCGGAGTCATGTACGTATGAATACGGGGAATTCAAGTATCGAAGCTGAGTACTCGGGTTTCCGATGAACGTATGATACGTACATATCAGGGCCAGTTGTGGTGACGACGCCTGATAGATGAGTATTTATGTGTCGATGCTAGACGCTAGTATTCATGATATTTTACCTCTAAGTATATATATCAGTGGTACGGGAGCTGTTCTATATGCATGTATATATATATATATATATCAATGGTATGGGACGCTGTTATATATATATATATAATATATCATCATAATGATCTGTGCAAGTATTCCTATTCATTATATACATGAGGGCCGATATGAGGACCCATATTATGGTCGATATGAGGGCCAATCTGAGGGCCGATTTGAGGATATTTGGGATTTGGATTGTCTTGATGGACTTTGGTCCTGCCACGATGAGGATTCCTTGGGGATAACATGTTTTATCCCATATTCCGAATTTATTTTATATGCATTGCTTCATGTATTAGTAGTACCTGATATAGTACCTTTCATGACTGTTGCATATACATATTGTCATATTATTTCTTCATGTATTAGTTGTACGTAATAGAGTACCTTTCATGACTGTTGCATACATATGGCCATTTATTGCTATTAGCTTGCATGTGATAGATTCGTGCAGTACGTGCATACTTGCGATTACCTGCATATGTTATTTACTATTCATGAGTTGGCAACTCACCCCCGTTGTGCCACAGTGTTTTGCAGGTAGTCCCTCAAGACAGTCGAGGAAGGGATTTCTACCTATCGTATCATCTTTTGCAGCGGATACCGCTACGACTGACTGTGTGCAGTTTTTCTATAGGTGGGTTTTGCAGTTATCCGATGTTGCTCATTGTATGTCTTTGCACCATGTACTCTCCATCTACCACTTTCATGTATTGAATTAAAGACGTGATGTGAGGACGATATTTTATATTATTTTGTAACTTGTAGGTCTTTTATGAAGTTTTCATTATATCGTCTTTTTCTTCGCTACGGCATCGTATATTTGTTGTGGGGGTTGTTTTCCTCCTTTGGGCATGGATTTGCTCCTGTTTGGGGATGCTTTTAGTTATATTTATGTTATACCATTTTGGGGGGCTTGTTTTACAAAGGAGGTGCTGCCAAAATTTTAAAGGAAATAAAGTGGGACTTTAAAGAATTTGTATTTGAGATTTCAAAAGTATTAACAATGTTATTATCACTTACTACTTTTGATGGTTTAGATTGCCGGGTTTTTGGCTTACTTGAATTACGTTACACCAGGAGACGTTACGTAGTTTAAGGGTCGTCACGTGCCAAATTTCGGGTCGTGACAAAGTTGGTATCAGAGCGCTAGGTTTTACCTTTCGGAGTGTAGGATGACCTTGGTATGATGGAGTAGGTCGCTTAAGCAGAGTAACGTAGTGTGTGTATGTACGCGGCATACTTACGACACGGTACTCCGCCTAAAGTGACCTAAGTACTAATTGCTTGAAATTCCTTCTTGATGATACATATCCTTGTGATTTGATTTCCGTGTTCTTATCGAATCCTATTTCCATTTATAGCCTTTTTCCGCCAATAACTATAAGGGCTCAGAGAGATGCAGCGAGAGCCGAGGTCAGAGTTGACTCGTTTGGGGCGAGGACTGACCAGGATGGTACGCTCGTTGTACAGGAGCAGATTGATCCGCCTTCAACAGATCGTATCACTAGGCTTGAGGCAGAGATGCAGGACTTGCGTCAGATGATGAGGTCATTGGTTGAGGACAGTCGAGCGCAGCGAAAGGAGGTTGCCACCCCTGTTACCCAGTTATTCCTTGCTATCAGTACACAGCATTGTGTCATGTATACAGCACCAGTGGACGCAGCCCTATTCGATGAGGAGCATCTTTCCGGGACTTTAGGAGTCCGAGGATAGAGGAGGGCTCATGCAGGTGTACCAGCCCAGAGACAGAGGTTCAGTCGCCGTGACAGTTTTTGTGCACGTCGCGGAAGTAGTAGAAGCTTGGGACGAGGACAGTCGTTTAGCTCTTATCCCCAAGAGGGTCAGCAGTTTTTATCAGGATGTTACCGATGCGGGAGTTTTGGTCATCGAGTTCGAGATTGTACTGAGCTATGTGAGCGTGAGGCAGCTGTACCACAAAAAGGTCATGGTTGCGGAGGATTCATTCCGAGTATGCAGGATGGCAAAGGAGGAGTTCAGCCAGTTGCGGGTAGAGGGCAGGCACGAGTGTTTGCTTCTACTCATCGGGACAAGCGGGGGTCCAGTGCAGGGTTTTCAAGTAATCTTATTCGTATGCTCTATTGTTGCGCTTGTTGTTTAATTCCGTATCTATGCACTCGTTTGTTCTACACACTTAGTGCTGTGGTTGGTCCGAGAGTCGTGTATGCTAGATCAGCCGCTTGTTGTGTTAATTCTGTCAGCGATTCTTTTGTTGCACGACACATGTTTCGGTCGTTGCCAATCGGGCAGGAAATAGAGATTCGTCCGTTGATTTGGTCCTTCTAGAAATGTTGGACTTTGACGTTCTCCAGGGCACGGACTGGTTAGCTACGTGCTATGCGTCTGTGGACTGCCGCAAGAAGACAGTCAGGTTTTGTTTTCCCAGTGAGTCTGTTCTTGTTGTGCAGGGGGACAGTGGTGCCGCCCCTCACAGCTTGATTTCAGCATTTTTCACTAGTCGGCTTTTGAGGAGAGGATGTCGAGCATTCTTGGCATTCATTCATGATAACCGGAGCCACAGTGGGTTGTTGGACCGGGTTCCTATTGTGCGAGAGTTCTCCGACGTTGTTCCAGATTAGCCGGCGTGGCTTAGGGAGCTTAAGGATCAGCTGTAGAGTTGCTAGATAGGGGGACTTGTGCGTCCGAGTGTTTCTCTTTGGGGAGCTCCTACTCTGTTCGTCAAGAGAAGGGCGGCAGTTTGAGGTTGTGTATTGATTGATTGTCAATTGAACCGAGTTATGGTGCGGATAGGTATCCCTTACCTCGCATTGACGATTTGTTCGATCAGCTCTAGGGTGCGAGACAATTTTCTAAGTTGTTTTGGGATCAGGTCATCATTGTTGCGGGATCGGAGTGATGACATTCGGAATACTGCTTTTGTACACGCTACAGGCTTTATGTGTTTCTGGTTGTGTCGTTGGACTCACCAGTGCCCTAGCAGCATTCATGGATATGATGAACCAGATTTCTTCAGGCCGTTTCTCGGCCAGTTTGTTGTCGTGTTATTGATGACATTCTGGTCTATTCCAAGAGTCATGAGAAACGTGAGCAGCACTTGAAGATTTGCTTTGCAGACATTGGGAGAGCACCAGTTGTTTACTAAATTCTCGGAGTGTTCCTTCAGGCTTGATAGTGTTGACTTCCTAGGTCATGGGGTTACGGGAAACGGTTTTCGTATCGATCCGAGGGAGATCGAGGCCGTACAGCTTGGCCCAGACTTGCATCAGGGACAAAGGTCCGCAGCTTTTGGGCTTAGCCGGTTTTTACCGCCGTTTCGTGCAGGATTGCTTGTGTATCGCTGCACCGTTGACTGAACTGACCGAGAAGGAGGTTCTTTTTTTCTTGGACTGAGGCATGCGTGCGGAGTTTTATGCAGTTGGAGACTCGGTTGACAACTGCACCAGTTCTTTCTTTCCTTCTGGATTGGGCGACTTTGTTGTTAACTGTGATATTTCATGAGTGGGGCTCGATTTTTGCACTGATGTGGCATTATAGAGATATTGCTTATACTTCCCGATAGTTTGAAGAAGTACGAGCAGGATATCCCACTCATGATCTGGAGATGGCCGCGGTGGTCGTGCGTTGAAGATTTGGGACACTACTTGTGTGGAGAGCCGTGTCAGATTTTTACGGACCACCAGAGCTTAATGTACATCTTCCTACAGCGGGTTTTGATTGTTGAGATAGCGCCATTGGATGGAGCTTATGAAGGATTGTGATTGTGAGATCCTTTATTACCCGTGGCAAGGCGATTGTGGTAGCTGATGCTTGAGTCGTAGGCTTGGGGTTAGCTTGTCCCAGTTGTGCGCAGTTCTGAGACAGTCTTCTGCAGATTTACAGTTCTTGTGCGATCGTTGAGTACAGTTTAAGTTCGCCTCTACTGAGGGGACAGCTTGTTCATGTCCTCGCCCGTCCATTTTTACTTAATCGTTTTCGTGTGGCACGGCCCACCGATGCTCGTTGTCTGAGATTCTTGAGTATGTTCGGCTGGGTAAAGATTCGGAGTCCTTGATTTGTGACTAGGTTGTGCTACGTTTAGGGATGCATTTGTGTATACCTGATACTGATGGGTAGAGGCGCGAAATCCTAGAGTAGGCACATCAGTCAACTTTCTTTGTTCATTCAAGTTCCACCAATATGTAGCATGACTTGTGAGATAGTTACGGGTGGGCACGGATTAAGGGTGAGGGTTTCGGATTTTGTTTCGAGGTGTCTGGCTTCTTGCGAGCTAAGGAGGGGCATTTGACACCGGCTGGAGAGTTGCAACCTTTTTACCGTTCTAGAGTGGGAATTGGTGCAGATCTCCATGAATTTCGTTATGGTGTCTACCCAGGTCTAGACAGGGTGTGACTCGATAGGGATGTTTGTTTTCTGGTTATGCTCAGTTTTCTCGTTGTTCTTGGTAAGTTTGTGCGTTTACACGGAGTTCCTTCATGCGTTGTATCCAATGGGGGCATCCAGTTCGCTAGCTGTCTTTGGCAGAAGCTTCAGGAAGCCTTGGGTACTGGTTTAGCTCCGCTTTTCCATATGTAGGCCGATGGTCAGACAGAGCGGACTATACAGACTCTAGAGGATATGATTATGCATACATACTAATTGTTTGTTGGCTGTTGGGATCATCACTTGCCATTGATAGGGTTCTCCTTCGATATCTGTTATTAGGAGACATTCCAATTGGCAACCTTTAGGCCTTGTATGATAGGTTGTGTCGATCGCCAGTCTGTTTTACTGATTCCGCGAGAGCGGGATTTTTGGACCCCGGCTAGTCATGAGACTACGGAAATGATCAAGTTGATTCAGGTCAAGATGAAAGCAGTCCAGTGCAGACAGAAGTCTTATGTCGACCGTGGTGGTAATAGACTTGAGTTCGCAGTGGGAGATCATGTATTCCTATAGATGTTTCCGATAAAATGGCGTGTTGAGTTTTGGGAAGCTTAGTCCCAGATTGTAGGTCCTTATGAGATCCTTGAAGCGGGTTAGTACCTTTGCCTATAATTTGGCACTTCCACCGAGATTTTGGAGTATTCACCCCGTATTCTGTAACGTTTTAGAAATCGTTTTGCGAATTTTCCGTTTTTTAGTCAAAATAATCGGAATTTTCCGTTTTAACCGGTTGTGATCAAACTTCAATATAAACTTTCCAGCACCTAGTTTAGCTAGAATAAAGCCAGTGCGCAAACTTTGGGGGTCAATGGGAAGTTTTGGTTCACATAGAATTTTTCCCTAATTAAATATTATTTTAATGTTTTATTTGTGCACTTTATTAGTGGTAATTACTTTTTTTGTGGGTTAATTACTACTAATATGGTTTTATGCTAAACTAATTACTTGAATTATGTTTAGAACCTTCTCTCCAAAATATCTTGATTTTTGGGGAATTAAATGATTTTTTTAAAAAGAAAAGATAATGAAAACATAAAGCTTTTTGTTTTATTATGCAATTATTGTAAATTGCTTCTAGAATTTTCTCCAAAATTCCACAACACCCTAGCTCCCTCTCCTTGGCCGATACCACTTCATCCCTTGCTGTCCTTGATCATATTTGCTTCATTTCTTCTCATTTTACTTCAAAAAAATCATGAAAAATCCAAATAAATTCATACAAATTCAAATATAAATCAAACCCGTCATTCTTCTTCTTCAATCTTGTTTGGATCTTCATTCTAGTGAGGATTTTGGAGGCTAAAGTGTGGATTGTTCTTATTTCAAGTTGTGTTATTTGAAGGTATAAAACCTTAATCCTAATCTCTTTTTGTTGCTTAATACCATTAATTAGCTTAATTAGATGTTTAATTTAAGCTTTTAAATTCATGTTTTGAAATTCAAGATATCATTTTGATAATCAAATTAGGGTTTTGATTAGTGGAATGGTTAAGAGTTAAGTTAAGACAAATGAAAACTTAATCAAGTTGTTAATTTGTTAAATGATATTTTCCTAATCGGATAATTAATCTAATTAACAAACTAAACTTTTGCTAATCCTAATTAGTGAAATCTAAAATTTTAGTAAAGGTATAAGTGGTTTGACCTTGCTATTTGAAGATGTTTGTAAATTCTAGTTTTGGTAAAACTTGTAGTTTTGTGCTAAAATGATAAATGCTGCTTACTAGATTTCCGGATATTTTAGACGTGGGTTTCTTTTTACGTTGGGACGTTATTTATATTAGATTCCACGTTTATTATTGTGTTGTGTTTGCGCGATCGATACGATCATGGTCTAGGCTTGATGGTGTCGTTTTAGCGTTCCTAGCTAGGGTTGTGCCAATGTCGTTCGTGTCTTTGTGTAGCTTTTGCTCTTGAGTTCGTTTCGTAGTGTCGCTATCCGCGCTACCCACTAAACGAACACTCGAGAGTATGTTTGGAGTTGGTGCGTCGGTTAAATGTAGTTGTACGTATTTTTGGTCGATTGCTTATATACGCTTGCTTTATTGTTATATGTGTTCAGGATCGCAGGCGGGGACTTCGGGCGCTGCGAATAGGGGAAAGCGAGTGGTAGGGTTTACTTAGCCAGGAGTGTTGGTGAGTAAATTTAACATCTACAGGGGAATCGTCCGCATGGCGTTATGCGTCTGGGCTAGAGATTTTATGAATTGGCGCATATTCTATTTCATATATAGAGTTGCGCATACACCTTATTGCCTAGTTATTTGTTGTGCTTGGACTTATACCTTTAGGACACTGCACTATTATTGACGGCTCATGTTGTACGAGCACTGATTGTATGCCACATACACCGTCAATAATTGCCATGACACGCACAACACATATACCTATATGATATTGTTTGGTTAGGGACATTAAGACATTGATTCATATTTCTTTATGCATATGACATATAGCATACCTGTATACCTACATGCTTATGCCTTGACATGCTTACATGCTAATTACCTGTATACCTATAGGGCATTGTACCATTAACGATAGGTACATACACATATAATAACATAGCTATATGTATACCTTGCATACACACTTCACTTATACCTGGAGGGTATATTACATCATTATTGATAGGTAGATACATATACCTTGCTATACCTTCATGTTTACACACATATCTGGTTGTTGCTACATGTCTACCTTTATTTGATGTTATATAGACTTGGAGAAATTAGGAACCGCATATATATATTTTAACTTGTTGCAGTTAAATAGCGTCTTTTCCTTTATATGCTTACATTACAGTTTTATGTTGCATATATTATATTCATGGATTTTCGCATTGAGATATGGACTTTTCATGATGTTTTCTGGATTTGAGGACCGTGGTAGTTTCATGAAATTATGCATTATTTGAAAAACCCGGTTTCGCTTGATATGATATTTCAGCAGCCACCATGAGTTTTATCGGTTCTGATATATACCCCATGCGAGGAGCGTCGTGGGCCGTGTGATGGTACATGGTAGGGCCCGGTACGGTTCCCCTCGACAAGATGATCGACGGTCCATGCTGATTGAGCCTGGAAGGTGGGCAAGTACCTACCGGTGATAGTACCAATGACTCGGCGGTTATCGTGGGGATACCGACGGGAGTCATATGCATATGGATACGTCGAGAGGCGAGGGTCTGAGTTAGGCACTTGAGGTTTCGGTATAGCATATGATACATAACTATCAGGGGGCCAGTCGTGGTGACAAAACCTGATAGATCAGTATTTTGTGTCGATGCTTGACACTTGGTTTTCATGATATTTTACTCCTAAGTATATATTACAATGGAATGGGACGCTGTTATATATGCATATATATATATATATATATATATATATATATATATATTAGTGGAATGGGACGCTAATAGATATGTATACATATAAATTCATATACTTCATCTTAATTATTCATGGAAATATACTTAGGATATATGAGATTCACTTGATATTGGATTTGGGATATAAGAGATTCATTTGAGATTGGATACATGATATATATGATATTGCTGATTTTGTACATTCAGGATTTATGAGATTTACTTGATATTATACATTCAGGGTTTGTGAGACTTACATGATATGAGAGCCAATTTGGGGGGCTGATTTGAGGAATTGGGATTTGGATTGTCTTGATGGACTTTGGTCCTACGACGATATCAGGATTCCGTGGAAATGACATGTTTCATCTCATTCTTCACATTTATTGTTTATGCACCGCTTCATGTATTAGTAGTACCTGATAGAGTACCTTCCATAACTGTTGCATTTACATACTTTATTTTATAGGCATTGCTTCATGTATTAGCTGTACCTGCTAGAGTGCCTTTCATGACTGTTGCATATATACATTGTCATATCATTTCTTCATGTATTAGTAGTACCTGATAGAGTACCTTACATGATTGTTGCATACAAATTGTCATATTAGTATTGCTTCATGTATTAGTTGTACCTGCTAGTGTACCTTTCATGACTATTGCATACATATGACCATTTATTGCTATTAGCTTGCATATGTTAGATTCGCGCTGTACGTGTATACTTGCGATTACCTGCATATGTTATTTACTATACACGAGTCGGCAACTCACCCCCGTTGTGCTACAGGGTTTTGCAGGTTGTTTCCCCAGAGTAGTCGAGGCAGGCTATTCATCTATCACATCATCTTTTGCAGCGGATACCGTTTCAGCTCACAGTATGCAGTTTTGCTTAGGTGGGTTTTGCGGTTATCCAAAGTTGTTTATTGTATATTCGTTGTATCCTTGTACTCTCCATCTACCATTATCTTGTATAACTTAGAGACTTGATGTGAGGACGATATTATATTATTTTGTGACTTGGAGGTCTTTTATGCAGTTTTACTTCTATCGTCTTTTATTTCTTCGCTACGGCGTCGTATATCTGTTGTGGTGGTTGTTTTCCTCCGTTGGGCGTGGATTTGCTCCCTTTGGGGATGCTTTACTTATATTTATGTTTTACCTATTTTTGGGGTTGGTTTTTATAAAGGAGGTGCTGCTAAAATTTTAAAGGAAGAAAAGTTGGACTTTAAAGAATTTGGGTTGAGATTTCAAAGGTTTTGAAAATGCTATTATCACTTTCTTACTACTTTTGATGGTTTAGATTGCTGGGTTTTCGGCTTTCTTAAATTGCGTTACACCTGTAGATGTTGCGTAGTTTAAGGGCCGTTACGTGCCAATTTCGGGTCGTGACAAAGTTGGTATCAGAGCGCTAGGTTTTACCTTTCGGAGTGTATGATGACCTTGGTATGACGGAGTAGGTAGCTTAAGCAGAGTAACGTAGTGTGTGTATGTCCGCGGCATACTCACGACACGGTACTCCTCCTAAAGTGACCTAAGTACTAATTGCTTGAAATTCCTTCCTTGATGATACATATCCTTGTGATTCGATTTCCGTGTTCATATCGAATCCTATTTCCATTTATAGCCTTTGCCGCCGATGACTATGGGGACTCAGAGTCATGCAGCGAGAGCCGAGGTCAGAGTTGACTCGTGTGGGACAAGGACTGACCAGGATGGCACGCTCGTTGCACAGGAGCAGATGGATCCGCCTTCGACAGATCGTATCGCTAGGCTTGTGGGAGATATGCAGGACTTGCGCCAGACGATGAGTTCATTGGTTGAGGCCATTCGAGCACAGCGACAGGAGGTTGTCACCCCTGTTACCCAGTTGTTCCTTGCGATCAGTACCCAGTATAGTGTTACGTATACAGCACCAGTGGATGCAGCCCTAGTTGACGAGACACGTATTCCAGAGACTTTGGGAGTTCCGGAACAATGGAGGACTCGTGCAGGTGTACCAGCCCAGAGACAGAGGTTCAGTCGTCGAGACAGATTTCATGACCGTCGCGGGAGTAGCGGAGGCTTGGGACGAGGAGAGTCGTGTTAGCTAGATCAGCCGTTTGTTGTGTTAACTTCTGTCAGTGATTCTTTTGTTGCGCGACACGTATTTCGGTCGTGTGTCAATCGGATAGGAGATAGAGATTCGTCCGTCGTTTTGAACCTTCTAAAGATGTTGGATTTGACGTTCTCCTGGGCACAGACTGGTTACCTACGTGCTATGCGTCTGTGGACTGCCGTGAGGAAACAGTCAGGTTTTGTTTTCCCGACAAGTCAGTTCTTGTTGTGCAGGAGGACAGTGGTGCCGCCCATCACAGCTTAAATTCAGCCATTTTCACTAGTCGGCTTTTGAGGAGAGGATGTCGAGGATTCTTGGCGTTCATTCTTGATACCGGAGCCACAGTGGGTTTGTTGGACCGGGTTCCTATCGTGCGACAGTTTTCCGACATTGTTCCAGATGAGCCGGCGAAGCTTAGGGAGCTTAAGGATCAGCTGCAGAGTTGTTTGTTGGGGGTCTTGTGTGTCTGAGTGTTTTGCTTCGAGGAGCTCCTATTCTGTTCGTAAAGAGAAAGACGGCAGTTTGAGGTTGTGGTTGATTGATCGTCAATTGAACCGGCTTACGGTGCGGATAGGTATGCTTTACCTCGCATTGACGATTTCTTCGATCAGCTCCAGAGTGTGAGACATTTTCTAAGTTTGTTTGGGATCAGGTCATCATTTGTTGCAGGTTCGGAGTGATGACATTCCGAAGACTGTTTTGTGTACGCTACGGGATTTATGTGTTTTGGTGGTTTCGTTGGACTCACCAATGCCCTAGCAGCATTCGTGGATGTGATGAACCAGATTTCTTCAGGCCGTTCCTCGACCAGTTTATTATTGTGTTATTGATGACATTCTGGTCTATTCCAATATGTCGTGAGGAACAGGAGCAGCACTTAAGGATTTGCTTTGCAGACATTGGGAGAGCCCCAGCGGTTTGCTAAATTCTCGGAGTGTTCTTTCAGGCTTGATTGTGTTGGCTCCTAGGTCTTGTAGTTACGGGAGACGGTTTTCGTATGGTCCCAAGGAATATCGAGGCCATACATCTTTGGCCCAGGCTTGTGTACGGACGGAGGTCCGCAGATTTTTGGGCTTAGCAGGTTTTTACCACCGTTTCGTGCAGGATTGCTTGTTTATCGCTGCACCGTTTACTGGACTGACCGGAAAGGAGGTTCTTTTTCCTTGGACTGAGGCATGCGTGCGGAGTTTTCGGCAGTTGAAAACTCGGTTGACAACTGCCCCGGTTCTTTCTTTGATTTCTGGTTCGGGCGACTTTGTTGTTTAACTGTGATGTTTCGCGAATGGGGCTCGATTGTGTATTGAGGTGACACTATAGAGTTATCGCTTTTGCTTCCCGACAGTTGGAGGAAGTACAAGCAGAATATCCCACTCATGATCTGGAGATGGCCGCGGCGGTCGTGCGTCGGATATTGGAGACACTACTTGTTCGGAGAGTCGTGTCATATTTTCACGGACCACGAGAGCTTAATGTACATCTTTCTGTGGCGGGTTTTGATTGTTGAGACGGTTTTCTGCAGATTTACAGTTCTTGTGTGATCGTTGAGAACAGCTTAAGTTCGTCTCTACTGAGGGGACAGCTTGCTCATGTCCATGCCCGTCCACTTTTCCTTAATCGCTTCCGCGAGGCACAGCCCGCCGATGCTCGTTCGTCAAAGATTCTTGAGCATACTCGGCTGGGTAATGATTTGTGACTAGGGTGCGCTACGTTTAGGGACGCATTTGTGTGTACCTGTTACTGATGGGTAGAGACATGGAATCCTAGAGCAGGCACATCAGTCGGCTTTCTGTGTTCATTCAAGTCCACCAATATGTGACGTTACTTATGAGATAGTTATGGGTGGGAAGGGATAAAGAGTGAAGTTTCGGATTTCGTATCAAGGTGTCTGTCTTGTTGTGAGCTAAGGTTGAGCATTTGAGACCGGCTGGATAGTTGCAACCTTTAACCGTTCTGGAGTGGGAATGGGAGCAGATCTCCATGAATTTCATTGTGGCGTCTACCCAGGTTTAGTCAGGTTGTGACTCCATTTGGGTGTTTATTGTCCGGTTATGCTTAGTTTGCTCAGTTGTTCTTTGTTAAGTTTGTGCGTTTGCACGGAGTTCCTTCATGCGTTGTATCCAATAGAGGCACCCTGTTCGCTTGCCATCTTGGGCAGGAGCTTCAGGAAGCCTTGGGTACTGGTTGAGCTTTAACTCCGTTTTCCATCCGTGGGCTGGTGGTTAGACAGAACGGACTATATAGACTCGGGAGGATATGCTTGTTGTGTGCGAACTTTGTTGTCGGCAGTTGGGATCGTCACTGGCCATTGTTAGGGTTCTCCTTCGATAGCTGTTATCGGGAGACTTTCCAATTGGCAACCTTTCTGGCCTTGTGTGGTTGGTTGTGTCGATCGCCATTCTATTTTTCTGACTTTGCGTAAGTAGGATTTTTGGACCCCGACTAGTTTAAAGAATTCGGAGATGATCCAGTTGGTTCAGGTCAGGATGAGAGTAGCCCAGTGCAGACAGAGGTCTTATGCCGACCGTGGTGGTCGCAGACTTGAGTTCGCAGTGGGAGATCATGTATTCCTATGGATTTTTCCGGTGAAATGGCCTGTTAGGTTTTGGGAAGCTTAGTCCCAAAATTTTAGGTCCTTTCAAGATCCTTGAAGCGAGTTAGTTCCGTTGCCTAAAATTTGGCACTTCCGTCCAGATTTTTGAGTATTCACCCCATATTACTTGTGTCGATACTTCGCAATTATCTTCATGACCTTTTTCACATGATTCGGTATCAGACCATTTAGCTTGGACGTAATCTTTCGTTCACCAGCAGCCGATGGTTATAGTGGATCGGCAGGTGGAGGAATTTCGGTCAAGGGTCTTGCCATCTGTGAGGGTTCTTTGGCGTAGCCGTATGGTGTGGTGATCACTTGGGAGGCTGCCAGCGAGATTTGGGAGTTTTGTACTCATCTCTTTGAAGGTAAGCTTAGTGAGAATTTTAAATTCGGGGACCGAATTTCTTTAAGGGGGGAAGATTGTAACGTTTTAGAAATCGTTTTGCGAATTTTCCATTTTAGGGCAAAATAGTAGGTATTTTCCGTTTTAACCCGATTGTGATCAAATTTCAATATAAACTTGTCGGCACCTAGTTTTGCTAGAATAATGCTAGTGCGCAAACTTTGGGGGTCAATGGGAAGTTTTGGTTCACATAGATTTTTTCCCTAATTAAATATTATTTTAATACTTTATTTGTGCACTTTATTAGTGGTAATTACTTTTTTTTGTGGGTTAATTACTACTAATGTGGTTTTATGCTAAACTAATTACTATAATTATGTTTAGAACCTTCTCTCCAAAATATCTTGATTTTTGTAGAATTAAATGATTTTTTTAAAAGAAAAGATAATGAAAACATAAAGCTTTTTGTTTTATTATGCAATCATTGTAAATTTCTTCTAGAATTTTCTCCAAAATTCCACAACACCCTAGCTCCCTCTCCTTGGCCAAAACCACTTCATCCCTTGCTGTCCTTGATCATATTTGCTTCATTTCTTCTCATTTTACTTCAAAAAAATGATGAAAAATCCAAATAAATTCATACAAATTCAAATATAAATCAATCCCGTCATTCTTCTTCTTCAATCTTGCTTGGATCTTCATTCTAATGAGGATATTGGAGGATAAAGTGTGGATTGTTCTTATTTCGAATTGTGTTCTTTGAAGGTATAAAAGCTTAACCCTAATCTCTTTTTGTTGCTTAATACTTTTAATTAGCTTAATTAGATATTTAATTTAATCTTTTAAATTCATGCTTTGAAAATCAAGATATCATTTTGATAATCAAATTAGGGTTTCGATTAATGGAATGGTTAAGAGTTAAAGTAAGACAAATGAAAACTTAATCAAGTTGCTAATTTGTTAAATGATATTTTCCTAATCGGATAATTAAGCTAATTAACAAACTAAACTTTTGCTAATCCTAATTAGTGAAATCTATAATTTTAGTAAAGGTATAAGTGGTTTAACCTTGCTATTTGAAGATGTTTGTAAATTCTAGTTTTGGTAAAACTTGTAGTTTTGTGCTAAAATGATAAATGCTGCTTACTAGATTTCCGGATATTTTAGGCATGGGTTTCTTTTGACGTTGCGACGTTTTTTTATATTAGATTCCACGTTTATTATTGCGTTGTGTTTGCACGATCGGTATGATCAGGGTCTCGGCTTGATGGTGGTGTCGTTTTAGCATTCCTAGATAGGGTCATGCCGACGTCGTTCGTGTCTTTGTGTAGCTTTTGCTCTTGAGTTCGTTTCGTAGTTTCGCTACGTGCGTTAGCCACTAAACGAACACTCGAGAGTATGTTTGGAGTTGATGCGTCAGTTAAACGTAGTTGTACGTATTTTTGGTCGATTGCTTATATACGCTTGCTTTATTGTTATATGTGTTCAGGATCGCAGGCGGGGACTTCGGGCGCTGCGAACAGGGAAAAGCGAGTGGTAGGCTTTACTTAGCCAGGAGCGTTGGTGAGTAGATTTAACATCTACAGAGGAATCGCCCGCATGGCGTTATGCGTCTGGGCTAGAGATGTTATGAATTGTCGCATATTCTATCTCATATATAGAGTTGTGCATACACCTTATTGCTTAGTTATTTGTTGTGCTTGGACTTGTACCTTTAGGACACTGCACTATTATTGACGGCTCATGTTGCACGAGCACTGATTGTATACCACACACACCATCAATAATTGCCATGACACGCACAACACACATACCTATATGATATTGTTTGGTTAGGGACATTTAGACATTGATTCATATTTCTTTATGCATATGACATATACCATACCTGTATACCTACATGCTTACACATATGCCTTGATATGCTTACATGCTAGTTACTTGTATACCTATAGGGCATTATATCATTAGCGATAGGTACATACACACATAATAACATAGCTACATGTATACCTTGCATACATACTTCACTTATACCTGGAGGGTATATTACATCATTATTGATAGGTAGATACATATACCTTGCTATACCTTCATGTTTACACACATATCTGGTTGTGGCTACATGTCTACCTTTATTTGATATTATATAGACTTGGAGAAATTAGGAACCGCATATATATATTTGCTGTTAAATAGCGGATTTTCCTTTATATGCTTACATTGCAGTTTTATGTTGCATATATTATATTCATGGATTTTCGCATTGAGATATGGATTTTTCATGATATTTTCTGGATTTGAGGACCTTGGTAGTTTCATGAAATTATGGATTATTTGAAAAACCCGGTTTCTCTTGATATGATATTTCAGTAGCCACCATGAGTTTTATCGGTTCTGATATATATACCCCATGCGAGGAGCGTCGTGGGCCATGTGAGGGTACATGGTGGGGCCCGGTACGGTTCCCCTAGGCAAGATGATCGACGGTCCATGCCGATTGAGCCTGGAAGGTGGGCAAGTACCTACCAGTGACAGTCCCAATAACTCGGCGGTTATCGTGGGGATACCGACGGGAGTCATGTCCGTACGGATACGTCGAGAGGCGAGGGTCAGAGCTAGGCACTCGAGCTTTCGGTATAGCGTATGATACGTACCTATCAGGGGGCCAGTCGTGGTGACAACACATGATAGATCAGTATTTTATGTCGATGCTTGACACTAGGTTTTCATGACATTTTACTCCTAAGTATATATAACAGTGGAATGGAACGTTGTTATATATGCATATATATATATATATATATATATATATATATATATATTAGTTGAATGGGACGCTAATATATATGTATACATATAAATTCATATCCTTCATCTTAATTATTCATGCAAATATACTTAGGATATATGAGATTCATTTGATATTGGATTTGGGATATAGGAGATTCATTTGAGATTGGATACAGGATATATATGAGATTGCTGATTTTGTACATTCAGGATATATGAAATTTACTTGATATTGTATATTGAGGGTTTGTGAGACTTACATGATATGAGAGCCAATTTGGGGGGCTGATTTGAGGAATTGGGATTTGGATTGTCTTGATGGACTTTGGTCATACCACGATGTCAGGATTCTGTGGGAATCACATGTTTCATCTCATACTTCACATTTATTGTTTATGCACCGCTTCATGTATTAGTAGTACCTGATAGAGCACCTTCCATGACTGTTGCATTTACATACATTATTTTATATGCATTTCTTCATGTATTAGCTGTACCTGCTAGAGTACATTTCATGACTGTTACATATATACATTGTCATATCATTTCTTCATGTATTAGTAGTATCTGATAGAGTACCTTACATGATTGTTGCATACAGATTGTCATATTAGTATTGCTTCATTTATTAGTTGTACCTGCTAGTGTACCTTTCATGACTATTGCATACATATGACCATTTATTGCTATTAGCTTGCATATGTTAGATTCGCGCTGTATGTGCATACTTGCGATTACCTGCATATGTTATTTACTATTCACGAGTTGGCAACTCACCCCCGTTGTGCCACAGGGTTTGCAGGTTCTTCCCCAGAGTAGTCGAGGCAGACTATTCATCTATCACATCATCTTTTGCAGCGGATAACGCTTCAGCTCACAGTGTGCAGTTTTTCTTAGGTTGGTTTTGCGGTTATCCAAAGTTGTTTATTGTATATTCGTTGTATCCATGTACTTTCCATCTACCATTATCTTGTATGACATAGAGACTTGATGTGAGGATGATATTATATTATTTTGTGACTTGGAGGTCTTTTATACAGTTTTACTACTATCGTCTTTTATTTCTTCGCTACGTCGTCGTATATCTGTTGTGGTGGTTGTTTTCCGCCGTTGGGCGTGGATTTGCTCCCGTTGGGGATGCTTTACTTATATTTATGTTGTACCAATGTTTGGGGTTGGTTTTTACAAAGGAGGTGCTGCCAAAATTTTAAAGGAAGAAAAGTTGGTCTTTGAAGAATTTGGGTTGAGATTTCAAAAGTTTTGAAAATGCTATTATCACTTTCTTACTACTTTTGATCGTTTAGATTGTTGGGTTTTTGGCTTACTTAAATTGTGTTACGCCTGTAGACGTTGCGTAGTTTAAGGGCCGTCACGTGCCAATTTCGGGTCATGACACATTCCTTGTGTTGATACTTTGCAGATACCTTCATGACCTTTCTCACATGATTTAGTACCAGACCATTTAGCTTGGGCGCGATCTTTCGTTCACCGAAAGCCGATATTATTGGTGGATCGGCAGGTGGAGAAACTTCGGTTAAGGGTCTTGCCATCTGTAGTTTTTTTGGCGTAGCCGTATAGTGAGGTAATCACTTGGGAGGCTGCGAGCGAGATTGGGAGTTTTGCACTCATCTCTTTGAAGGTATGCATAATAGGAATTTTTAAATCCGGGGGTGAATTTTCTATGAAGGGGGAGATTGTAACGCCTTAGAATTCGATTGGTGTTAATGTAGCGTTTTGAAAATCGTTTCGGTGAAATTTCGGAAAATCGGTAAAATAAGGGGGTTTTCTGTAAAAAGTCAAAACACAAATATCTTATTATAAAAATTAAATATACATATTCTAGCTATGTAATTGCTAGTATTTGGTGTTTATTGAGCCACTGGTGAAATTTCAAATTTTCTGAAAAAAAATTATTTTATTATTATTTTAAGCCGTCACTAATATATTTAATTAGGGAAAATTACAAACTGGAATGGGTTGAAACAAATTTTGTGCATCATAACACATTAAAAAAAAATTTATCATCTGGTTTTTGAAATGAAATGGTTTGCCAAAACGGTTTAGAAAATATCGAAGAAAAAGGCTTTTTTTCGGTGAGATTAGTGTTAATGGGAATTGGGGTATAACATTTATCATTTTTCCCTCACCCACACCCTCTCTCCTCTCCCCAAATTAGCAGCCCAAGCTGCCCCCACTCCCATTTTTCCCCACTTGAAGATTTGAAAAGAAAAGAATAAAGAGAGAAGTTAATTGAAGTATGGGCTTTGACTTTTGTGTTGACTTTGAACTTTCCTCACTTGCTTTTCCCCACCTCACTCTCTCTCCTCTCCTCCTCATGATGCAGCTGAGCCTCCCTCATGCTGCCCTCCCCTTTTTCTCATCTCATTCCACTCAAAACCCTTCAAAAAAAATCTCCAAAATTCCATCTAAAATCAAGCTAAAATTCAAATCCAATTCTTACCCATTTTTCCTTTACCTATTCTAGTATGGATCATGGAGAAAGAAGCAAGTTTGTGAGGCTAGGTTGCATGTTTGATTCAAGTGTTGTGAGGTATAAATATTTGTCTCATGGTTTGATTTTTGATTAGTTACTTAATTGTTGCTATAATACTTCCTTATTATCTAATTAGATGCTTAATTAGGTTTTAATTTGAAAACTTGGGAATTCTAGAATGGGGTTAATTGCTAGTTAAGGTTTTGGGTAAGGAGATTATGATTGTGTGATGTATTTGACATATTAATGTTATGCTAAAACTAATTTAGTTGCTAGTTGCAAAAGGGTTAAATTTAAATTGTAGTAATTTTAAGAGATTGCAAACTAGGTTTTAGTGAAATACATATATAATTGAGATTAAAATGTAATTAAGTTTTTCATGACATCATTAACATTATAATGAGTGGTTTAATATCTTAGGTTATACAAAAACTATGCTTAATTGTTGAAGTGTGAATTTTGTTTTAAAAGGTGTTAAAAATTGATATTTTTGCAAACTAGGATTTTGGAATTTATGCAAATTGATAAGAATAAATTATAGAAATGGTTTATATGAATTAGTTATGATATTTAGTGGATATTGTGGCCGCTAGATTTGTTTAAATATCAAGTTTTGTACTAAAACGGTTAATATTGCTTGCTAGATTTTCGGAAAAATGGCTTTTAAAGTGAGTTTGGGGTTTTTGTGAATTTTAACCCATTATATTATAATTAGTGTTCGTGAATGTGCAAATGAGTGTGTTTGGGTTTTTCTCGATGGTTTGATGTTTGTACATCGACATCGAGGGTTGGTTTGACCATTCTTGCATGCGTAGGCGATAGGTTTTGACCTATGCGTGATACGCGTGCCGATTTGATTTTCAAAATGCCGTTTCGATTTCGAATTTGGTTTTAATGCGATACGGTGCGTTATGATATGTAGGTAACCCATGTAGACTTCGAGACGACAAGAAAGCGCGTGGCGACGTTGGCACCGGCGAGCGAGGACCAAGTGAGTAGATTTATATCTACGGGGAGAAGTCGGGTGGATGGCGTATAACACCCCCGCAGTCCGTAGTATAGTTCATATATATATGTTTATATAGGTGTTTTATGATACGAGAATGATTATTCATAATATGTTTATGTGTTCATGGATTACCTTTGGGTTAGTTGCGAAACCCTAGAGTAGTTGTTATACCCACATACGCACACACAGACTTGCATACATTACTTTCTTGTGCGTAGATGGGGATGTGTATATATGTATATATGCGTGGGTATGGGACTATGCATATATACATTCATATACACATGCATGGATAATGAGGATAGTACTTGGGATTTAAGATGAGTCGATGAGATTTGATTTGAGGCCGTGAGATCGGTGATATGGCAGGGTTCGTATTTGAGATACGACATGACGTTGTAGCGGGTCCTTGACGTAGTGTTTCACACACGTGCATGCATACTTAGGCGGTATCAGTATTGTACTGGACGTAGATCAGTACCCCGATCACGATATTTGATAAAGAGGATACCAGATGAATAGTATGATGAATGTGATATTGACCTGTACCCAGATTTGGGATGCCGTACGACGGATTTACGTACGAGCTATATATTGATGATTGATCCGCACTCTTGACTTGGGATGTCTGATTATAGATATGGTATCGGATATGATATTATTGAGGCGGGATCACCGACTATACATATACAGGTATGTATATGTATCGACTCAGATGATAGGCGGTTTCCTTACCTGTAGTTCAGCTTGTTAGTTCAGCCGTATAGTTTAGTGTAGTTGTTAGATTAGATTAGACTCCTACCTATGTCAAAACTAGCGGATCGTGGGTATTTTAAAAGACAGGTCAAGGGATCTACGGATATTTCAAAAGACGTATCCTTTCTTAAAACCACCGTAGCCCTTATTTTCAAAACCCCACGATTCGTGTTATTTCAAATGGCACCATTGTTTAATATTTATCTCCCGCTCATTTTGGTTGCTCGCTCCGCATCGCATACTTAAATTGTTATTTCATATTGCATTATTGATATTATGCTGTTAGGACACCAACACCATTACCGATGATGCGTATGTACCACGTACACTTACTTGCCGGCTCACACACATCTTCATCGGTAATTGCCATGTCACGTACACCTTAGAAAATATTATTGCTTAACTTAGCTTGATAGCTGGTAGTTTGACGTAATATTAGTGTACTTACCTTCTATGCCAGCTTAGATATTATAGTTATTACTTGTCACTTCATGCATACTGTTATTCATTGTTATGCCGTATTCATGGATTCTCATGCCTATATTCATGGGTTTATATGCTATTGATGATTTGGATTCGGATTTCTATGAGATTTTCTGGATTTGGGGGGAAACCGCAAAACTTGTATAAGCTTCTTCCCTCACTTTTAAATAAAAAGTGCGGTTTTCCCATGATGTATGAGTCGTCCACCATGAGTTTGCTGATGGATTTCGAGACCCGATTCGAGAAGATGGATGAACCATTTCGGGTACATGGTGGGCCCGGTGCGGTACCCCGGGGCAAGAAGATCGTGTTGTTGACGTTGAGCCTGTGCAGGGGAGCACGACCGACCGGTGATATTACCGTCGGATATCCGGAGGATACCGTCGTGGTCATGAGATGGATGGTAGGGGCCGGCCTGGACTGACGGCGCCCTAGTCATTGTGATTGAGACATTGAGATTTCGAGATATTGAGGTACAGAAACTGTGATACAGAGATATCGAGATATTGGGATTACGTTTTGTGCCGATGCTAGGCACTATTTTATGCTGATTTCATTATGATACCTCATTTTAAAAATACAGAAATCTCACTAATTTATGAAAGCATTTTTCTTCAGAACATGCATTATGTTTCATGCATTCATACATCATCCATATGATATATTGCTATCTGAGGCACTGACACGAGCACTGGGTATTACTGTTGTTTAGAGCTATACCCTAGCCATTGTTATAGGCTGCTGGTTATATATTTGAGGATTATATATTATGACCGTATGACCTAGGATTGCGTCATACATGCGATTTCTATTCGTAGATGTTTTTCTATTCACGAGTTGGCAACTCACCCTCGTTGTGCCCCAGTTTCTTGCAGGTTTGCCGTACAGGTTTCATTACGGCTTTGCGGGCACAGTTTCGTTCGGGTGACTTGCTAGTAGGTGGATTTTTTTGGTATCGTACCCATCATATTACCTTGTATAATATTATTCAGTTCTATCTAGTAAATTCCATCAACCAAACATGTATTTATTTCAGATAGAGACCAGTGATCTTTATTCTTTCGACCTTAGAGTCGCGCGTTGTATTTCTATGGATTTCTTGCTGTTTTGAGTTTCCTTTTGAGTTTTGATCCTCGCCCTTGGCGTTGTATATTATATTGCTTGTGTGGTTGTGACCGTCGATTGACGAAGAACTAGCTCCCACTTGGGGATGCCTTTTTATTGATTTCGTATACTATTCATGTTGTATCCCGTTTGGGAGCCAGTATTTACAAAGGAGACTCTGCCGAAATTTTCAGAAAATACTTGATGTTTTTAAACAAAACGTATAATTCGGCATATGTTTTTAAAACTACTTGTTTTAAGTTGGTTTTCCTTCACTCTACTACTTTTCTTGGTTTGAATTTCTGGGTTTTCGGCTTACTTAGAATACGTACGCCTCGAGACGTTTCGTAGTTTAAGTGCCGGTCATATTCCGTACTTTCGGGACGTGACAGTTAATTAGACGATAGTGCGGGTTTTTGGTAAAAAGATTACCAATTCGGGTTCCTCATATTTTATAACGTTTAATTAATAATTTATTATTATTTCTTATGGCTTGCACACACATGTGCATGTTTATGTAATCTAGTTTAGCAACCATAACAACTTAACCTAATCCTAATCCTTGCTTAACCCTTAACCTAAACCTCTAGATATTTGAGAGAGATATTTCCTTTGGGTTTTGTTTTGGAGAGGGGGTGGCATGGTGGCATGGTGGGCATTAGTGGTTGCATTAATGTGAAGTTAATGCTTGGTGCACTCACCCTCTTACACTCACCTCTCTCTCTCTCTCTCTCTCTCTTATCTTCACACCCTCTTTCATTCTCTCTCACTTCATCTCTTTCTCATATCTTTCATCACTCCCTCTTCCCTCAACTGAACACTCACTAATCCATCACTAAACCTTCACTAAACTTTTTCAAATCTCACCCAAATCACATCTTAAGCCTTGTTTTGCCTCTTGGATGCCTTGGAGCTTGAAAAACTAGGATCTTTGAGCTTGTTGCAGTAGGTAATGATCTCTATCTATTCTATATGGTGTTATAGTGTTGTGTAGGCCTTTAGTTTCAGTTTAGAATGTTTAATGTTAAGTTTCGTGCAAATATCGTATTTTTAGTGTCATATATGATATCTATGATCTGCTGTGACCCAGAGTGTGTACTAGAAAATTTAGCAGTGTAGTTGTGTTGTACCAGAGACCCTAAGCATACACCTGAAGCACGAACCCCTAGGCTCGGACCATGGCTGGCGACATGTAGTGTTTTCCCGGCGACCTCGGCCGTTGGGTAGAGTTAGGGTTTGGGTTTTTCAGGGTAGCTGTATGCTTTGGTTTAGCTTTGTTTGGTCCTGTTTGATTTTTGGGTTTTCACTTTATACAAAATCTGAGATCACATAACTTGTTTCTTGTGTTTCGATTACGCGTGTTACGTTATCGGACACGGTTTGTGTTTTTGTATAGCTTTTGCTCTTGAGTTGGTTTCGTAGTGTCGCTACGTATGTTAGCCATTAGACGAACACTTGAGTGCATGTTTGGAGTTGGTGCGTCAGTTGAACGTAGTTTGTACGTGTAATTGGTCGATTTCTAATATACACTCCTTTGTTGTTATGTGGTTTAGGATCGCAGGCGGAGACTTCAGACGCTGCAAAGAAGGGGAAGCAAGTGGTTGGCTTTTCTTAGCCAAGATCGTAGTGAGTAGATTTAACATGTACAGGGGAATCGCCCGCATGGCGTTATGCATCTGGGCTAGATTAATGACATAACTATTAATTATTATGTATATGGACATTGATTGTGCATGTGTACCTTTGTTGCATATCTCATTTCCTTTTGTTTATGGACTTAGTATTAATGAAACACAACACCATTATTGACGGTTCATGTTTCACGAGCACTAATTGCATGCTACACATACACTGTCAATAATTGCCATGACACGCACAACACTTATACAAACGTGAGATTGTATTGGTTAGGGACATTGAGACATTGATTCATATTCCAATTTGCATATGACATATAGCATACTTGTATACCTACATGCTTACACATATGCCTTGACATGCCTACATGCTAGTTACCCATATACCTATTTGGTAGTGTACCATTAGTGATAGATATATTCACATTTGAGACATAGCTACATGTACATCTTGCATACATACCTGTATATACACAAACCTAGCTTGATATAGCTACACACATATCTGGAGGGTATTACATCATTACTGATAGGTAGATACACATATCTTGCTATACCGACAAGGTTATACATACCTGACTATAGCTACAAGTTCTTCTTTATTTGATGTTGTATGGATTTGGAGAAATTAGGAACCGTATGATATATTTAATAACTTGTTGTAGTTAAATAGCGGTTTTTCCTTTATATTCTCATATTACTGTTTCATGTTGCGTATATTATATTTCATGGATTTTCGCATTGAGATATGGATTTCACATGATATTTCTGGATTTGAGGACCGTGGTAGTTTCATGAAATTATGCATTATTTGAAAAATCCGGTTTCTCTTGGTATGATATTTCAGCAGCCACCATGAGATTTCTCGGTTCTGATATATACCCCATGCGAGGAGTGGTGTGGGCCCGGAGGTACCCCGGGGCAAGAAAGGTATGTCGAAAGTTCACGCCGATGATCCTGGAAGGGGAATCATACCTACTGGTGACAGTATTGGACTCGTCGGTGATTGCGTAGATAACGACCGGAGTCATGTACGTATGGATACGGGGAATTCGAGTATCGAAGCTGGGTACTCGGATTTCCGATGAACGTATGATACGTATATATCAGGGCCAGTCGTGGTGACGACGCCTGATAGATGAGTATTTATGTGTCGATACTAGACACTAGTTTTCATGATATTTTACCTCTAAGTACATATATCAGTGGTATGGGACGCTGTTATATATTCATGTACATATATATATATGAGTAGTATGGGACGCTATTATATATATATATATATATATATATATATATAGATATAATCATCATAATGATCTGTGCAAGTATTCCTATTCATTATATATATGAGGGCCGATCTAAGGGCCGATATGAGGACTCATATTATGGTCGATATGACGGCCAATATGATGGTCGATATGAGGGCCGATCTGACGGCCGATTTAAGGATATTTGGGATTTGGATTGTGTTGATGGACTTTGGTCCTGCCACGATAAGGATTCCGTGAGGATGACATGTTTTATCCCATATTCCTCATTCATTTTTTATACATTGCTTCATGTATTAGTAGCTTTCATGACTGTTGCATATATATATTGTCATATTATTGCTTCATGTATTAGTTGTACCTGATAGAGTCTTTCATGACTGTTGCATACATATGGCCATTTATTGCTATTAGCTTGCATGTGATAGATTGGCACAGTACGTGCATACTTGTGATTATCTGCATATGTTATTTACTATTCACGAGTTGGCAACTCACCCCCATTGTGCCACAGTGTTTTACAGGTAGTCGCTCAGGGCAGTTGTTCATATCATAATTTTGCATTATTATATTCTCCATTCTTATTCATTTTATAAATAAACAGGTGCTTTTGATCCATGTCTGCTATATAGTTGCAGGTTATAGGTTCTCAGAACAAAACAGTGAAAATGATGAAAAGACGATACAAAAGTGAGATTACGACCAACAAATGGAAGAATCTTGATCATGCCTACAGTTTGAGGAACAAATGAAGATCAATGGACAATTTCAAAAAGTACAAAGGCAGCGCAAGGTTCAAGACTTCATCACGAAGCAAACGGTAAAAGTCCACGACATTATGTGTAAGTTCACGGCGGCGCCCCGGCCGTCAATCCGACGCCGGAATGCGGAAGCGATGATTTACTTTAAACTTTATGAACCGGCACCACCGCGCACTATAAACCCGGATCGTGCCATTAAACTAGTCCTAGCTATCTAGAGAAGGGGGTAAAGAGAGATATACCGAGCGATCCGTGTCCTTATGTCTTCTCGTCGTCGTCCCGATCTCCCCGCGGAATCTCCGGTCTCCACCAAGTCGCCGGAAGGGCACCACGTCGCCGGCTTCTTTTACGGGCTCCCGCCTCTGGTCCGAGGCAACTCGGGCACGAAGCTGGCGAGTCGACCTGCCTAAGATTTGCTGTAGAATATAGTGTAGAGTGTTATGTCTCATCTGGGGTTGTAGGAAGTTGCCTTTTGAGATGGTGGAGGAATGAAGTTTTGGATATGGAGCTAAATGGATTTTGTGCAATACAAATGAACAAAAATCCCCACCCAAAATTTTGGGACAGCCCCTCCCTCTAACTTGGCCGGCCATGGCACATGAGGAAATCAAAAAAGAGAGAGGAGAAAAGAATGAGGGAGCCAAAATAAAACCAAGAGAGAGGAAGGGTCATCATGAATCATGATCACAAAAGCAAGCCCAACACTCATAAACTATCATCATAACCCTCCATCACCATCCAACATCATTACTCCAAAAGTCAAGTAATGATCAAGTGAAGAAGTCAAGGTCAAACAAGATCCATCATGAAGCAACAATATGCAAAGACAACCCTCCAAAATGCTTGTTTGCACAAATGCAAATAAGCCCTCCTCCACCAATCTTCGGCCAATGAAAGATACAAAGAAATATGGCTGAAACGGAAAACAAACTGGCAACTCCAAAAAACTGATCCCGTAATAAATTACAGGAAAACCCCGCTACTGTATATACATACCCGCATTTGTATTCCGACCGAAATACATATGTAATGAGACAAAATCTACACTGTACTATACTAGGATCCGGCTTAAACCAAAGCCCGCTAGTATTATCCGTCCGATCCTGATCCGTGCAATACCGCACGTATCTGATCGAACCCTGCCATATCTCCATACGGCCTCTAGAGCGTTTCGCCCGAAACTTGAGAAACTGGTCTGTGGGGGACTCTAAAGACTCGTCAATACTTTGGCTGTGGATTTAACCACTAGCACGTCAGAGGTATTATCCTATACGTAACGGGCTACCAGGTATTGACCAAAAGGGACGTCGATGAGCGAACTCATCCTGACACCCTACTGAGCCTGTCAATGACAATATCCGTACAGTTCGGTCCGTTCATCTATGAGCATCGCATGGCGGGCCTAGGGGGTTGGTAAAAGTCAGACCCCCAAAAGCGGTACAAGTCGTATCGGAGTGTAGCCCAGAACACCCTGAGATACTACTGGAATACCTAACAGTAAATCTCCTGCCTTGGCCAAGGACTTTTCATGTACTGGCTCTCCTAAACACAGCGCAACCTCACCCCCAATACCGGGAGAGACGAACCCCTGCAGATCCGCTCACTGCCTCCATGTGACTCGGGACTGTACCCAACTAAAACCTGTTTGCACGTCTCCTTTGAGCGTGGTAGGGTAGTAATCAAAGCACAGTAGGAACTCACACGAGACAAATGACGATCTCAGGTCGATGAACTAACCTGTACACATGTCACCACGGAACTGCTATCTGACATCAGGTATAATACCAACTAGCAGGTTCCCGGCGAGTCCTGTCCGGTGTACTCATAACCCAATGAGCACCTGTATACATCTTAGGTGAACCAACTGACACCAGTGGCTTGTGAGACCGGCCACCGCCCCTCGTCGAGGTCTCGACTGTATACACTAGTCTACTCTGGAGTATCGATGCCCTGTCTCGAAACTCCCACGACTAGGGACCTTTTAAGGATGTGCTTATAGACCCCAGCTCCCACGTATATGATCGCCCTCATACTGCTGGTAGTCAAGAAAGAATCCTAGGGGCTCTATCAACGTGCAATAGTGACCTGTAAGGTCACCTAAAGCAGTACACGATGATAAAGATAAACTAGATAGCATACTATCATCTTGAGTAAGACTGTCCTACTGGGACAGGTCCTCCCTCAATCATTGCAATCACGTGCCTGTGATCCAATAATTGACTCTGAGGGCACTATCTCCGACATTATGCACTGTGGAAATCTGGAAGAAAACTAGAAGACAATCTGAGAAACCAAGTGAATAAACAAGAAGCCAAATGCAACCAGAAGCATCCCTGAAACCCCCAGTCCAAGAGCTTCCAAGATGACCGCGGATCCGCGGCCAAACAGGGCTTTTGGCCGCGGTTCCGCGGCCATGAGAAGCACGTGTCGGTGCGTCGTTTGACGGTGTGGCGGTGCGTTGACTAGGTTTCTTAGGGGTAAATTTGTAAATGCAGATCTGTATCGAATGTAACCCTACGGTTTCTATGATCTATAAATAGAAACCCTAAACCTCTTTTTGAGGTATGCCTCTTTTTATTGAAAAAATTTTAGAATCCATTGTAATGTTTTGAAGAGAGCATCGAATTAAGTAAGTAGTTTTTTTCATTGCCCTTGTTCTTAAATTCCTTTCTTCCCTAGTATAGATTTTATTATCTGCCCTAGTTACTTAGTTTAACACTTTTATTAATTTTCCGTAGTTTAGATAGTTAGTCTTTTAAGAACAAATCATAAAAAAAATGTCTTTTATCAATTCCTTAATGAGTGAGTAGTTCCTCAATTGTTAGGGTTAGGAATAGGAATGGTTTGAGAGATGAAAATCTCTCACCCCTTTCTTGCCCATCGCATATTTTTATAGGGCTCCATGTATACATACACACACCGCTCACTACGGCACCCTACCCCACGAGGTAGCGATGATACCGTAGTTTAAAAGACCGATTGCATATATTTTACATGGAGGTTAGAGTAAGAATTAAGAAAGGACGGACAAGGACGTAGAGGAAGAAACATCGTTTCTTCCCGATCGTGCCAATCCCCTTTATTAATTATTACCATAACACCTAAATAGATCTAAATCAGGGCATTGAAACCGGTGAGAAATACAAATTTCCAAACTTAACCAAAACCTAACCCTAGCAAGGTTTTAATCCTAGTCTAAATCAACCTTAGTTTTTAGTGATAATCAATCCAACACCATTTGGAATTAACTCGCTAGAACAAATTGAGAATACACAAAATCCATGTGGACCGACCCGTACTCACCGGCTAGCTACCAAGCGACACCGTTCTTGATTGCGGTAATTAATACTTTGATCATAAAATATCTACCAATCAAATGGCGCCATTGCCGGGGATCGAACCCGGGTCACCGGCTAGCTACCAAGCGACGCCGTTCTTGATTGCGGTAATTAATTCTTTGATCATAAAATATCTACCAATCAAATGGCGCCGTTGCCGGGGATGACGTAGTTATTTTCTTTTTGTAATTTCGGGTTAATATAAAATCATAAAATTCATAAAAAACTGAGAAATTTGAAAATATAAAAATTTTATCATCTTGTTATTTTTTGAAGGGTGTTTTGTTTGAATTGTGCAGGATCGACGAACAAATTCAGATCTTGGAAAAAACCAGAGAGCAAACCAGAAAACAGCAGATCTGAACAACAGAGAAAAATCAAAAAAGAGGAGCAGAAGAAACCTCGGGAACCGAACCGCAGAGTCCACCACGTTTTCGCCACAAAAGCAGCAGTTTGACCGCGCATCCGCGGTTCCTTGGTGACGTCAGCGCGTGGAATCTCCTCTGTAAGCTTCCTCGTCTTCTCTGTAACCACTGATATCTCCTCTATAAAAATTTCCTGCAGGATTCTTTGCGCAAAAACATCTCCCCTTCTCCAATAACTTGATCTCATGCAGGATTCTTTGCGCCGCGCTAAAAAATTTTTTTTTTTTACAAGTGTTTGTGTTTATTGCTTTGCATATTCTTAATTGACTTTAAGGGGCTTTTACACCAATCCAGATTGGGTGAGGATTTCATTACCCTTCCCAGGACCCAAAAATCACATAAAGCATATTGCATTGACCATCAAGTTAATTAAAAAAGATTAGACTCAGCCCTAAGGACTTCGCGCTCAATAGGACAAAAGAATAGTTGTAGGCAACAACCGTTGATCAAAACATGACTTTGTGGTGCCTAGGCTAGATAGGTAGGGAAAGGTAACTTTAAAAGGCCCATCTTACGGTGATTCATGAGCGGATCCCTCCTTTCTCTACTTGTGCTTACCTGGCCACAATTGGCGGTGAAGAGGCGGTTTGAGGTCCTCACATCTTGCCCTTTGGAACAGTTAGGAGCAGTCTAGCTGTCCTAGGTGACCCTAGATCTAGGCTTGATTGTGCATTTGTGATTGATTGAATGTGTGTCTAAGCCTTTTATTGAAAAAAATCTTTTTGCAAAAAAAAAGCTCCTTATAAAAAAAACACAAAAAGGAAAAATTTTACAAAAACTTGCAACTTGTCGCTAAGAAATCCGTGCACCCCACTTGCATCCACTTTCCTCTCATTGACGTTTTCTTACCCCCACCTTCTGTTTTTCACCTTTTTGACTACACTACCTCTTTAGTGTATGTCCGGTTGGACTAGGGACACTAGTGCCCGATTAGTCCGTGTCTCGTTGGTACCGACTGACGACGCTTTCGACTCTGAAGTCGAAATTCCTTCCACTTCTTTACCTTCACCTTCACATTCTTCGTCTTCTAAGGAAATGTCGGGATTCAATCCTAACAACCCCTTACCCGCGGGATTGATTCCACCTCCGCTTGGTGCGAATAACCCACAACACCCACCTGTTGAAGCGCCCCAACAAATCGCGCTCCAGGATCTTTTCTACCCTATCCGCACCGCCTTACTTACTTGTCTTTCACTTCCACTGGCAAATGGGGATAACTTTGAGATCAAACCCCACTTCATCAACATGTTGCCAAAATTTTACGGACTGGAATCCGAAGATGCTTACATCTTCATAAACAAATTCTAGAATGTTTGCGCAATGATGAAGACGACACAACTTTCTGATGATGATATAAGGCTACGTGTCATTCCATTCACCTTATGTGACCTAGCCGAGAAATGCTTGTATAGCACAGCATCACACTCGATTAAAAATTGGGAAGAGTTTGTTAAAACTTTTCTAAAAAAGTTTTACCCACATCACAAGACCGCGAGAATTCGAAATGAGATTATTCAATTTTCCCAGCTTCCTTCCGAACCTTTTGGAAGTGTTTTGAAATATTTAAAGACCTACTTGTTCAATGCCCTCACCACGGTATCGAGAATTGGCAACTTTGTCGAACTTTATACGAAGGATTGAACCCAGCAACTAAGCAGTTGTTGGAAACCATTTGTCAAGGTCACTTTCTAACAAAATCAAGCGAGGAAGCTTGGCAGTTTCTCGACGATCTTGCTGAACAAACACTTCAGTGGGAAAGCACTAAGATAACCTTATCTTCTTCAACAGGTCAGTCTAGGGAAGGCATACATCAATTAGATATGTCGATTGTAAGGTTCCTAGGCACCCTAATGAGGTCTTACAAGGCATCAACCATGCCAATTTTAGATTTTACGGGTGCCGAGAAACCCTAATACGGATCGTTAACTAGAATTCTAGGCGAATAAGCAACTAGTAAACTACTTTACTAAGAGAATACGGAAATACAACCTTTGTAGATCCGGTCCTCCACCTCCACGGCTCCGTGATGAAGTCCTCTCCGCTGTCCAAATCAAATCCCGGGCTCTAGCGTCGGCTTCATCAGAGGAAGAGCGGGCTAGGTCATCGACGACGTGCCGAAGATGATCTACGTCGAGGCATCGCTAGATCAAGCTCCAACTTCACCAAGTCTAGAAAACTTGTGACGGAAACACACTCTACTACTTGGCAAGAGGTAGAGGATGAAGAAATAGGAAGTGGGTTCACTTTAGAATTGGATTTCTCACTCATTTTCATCAATCACCATTGATGAAGAAAGGTTTCTTCTTTGAAGATGAAGAAGAAGAAGAAGATAATGAATATGATAAGTTAATTAAATTAGAATAGAAAAACAAAACTTATCATAAACAAAACCATAGTTAGGTGTAGAGAGTGGACTATGGTTAAATGGAGTGGTTAGGGTTAAGCATGAGACAAAATGGTGACTTAGTCAAACCTTCATGAATCTTCATGAAAGAAACAAATGAAAGCCACCATTTTCTCTTTTGCTATTATTTTCCAAAACTAATAAATAAATAAATGAATGAATAAATAATCATAACCCTAACCATTCATATAACCATGGTTCAATCTTCACACAAACACAAGTAAACATGTATCATCAAACATGATACAATCAAGTGCACAAAACTATATCGAATATACAATGTGCACATCCGAGCGAGAAAATCCATTTAAAGTGAACCAATATTAGTTAATGCAAAGTAATATATCAAATATATAATTATACATTAAATCATTAAATCAACACTTGATTTAACGATCCGGTCATATCGCATATAACCGACTAATATCCAATGTATCGATTTATCGAATCAATCCTTGATTCGATAACTAGGTTATATCGCATACAACCATTCGATACATTCATCGCGAGAATAGAATACGGTATCACATACACGCATTATTCTCGGTCCCGCACATATCTCATATGCGCGCCTATTTCGTTTCGCTTGAGCCAGGAAACCTCTGTGTAGGACTCTAAAGACTCGTCAATACGCCGGCAGCAGATGATGATCATATCAAGCACCCACAAGCCGCAAGCGGTCTGCTAAACGTAACGGCCACCCGGGTATTGAGCGATCAGAAGATCGACGAGCAAGCCCGCTCACACTCCTGTGAATCCAACCAGTAACACTTACCGTACAGTCCGGTCTGATCGTCTGATATGTCGCATATCTCGCCTAGGGGTGGTAAACGTCAGACCCCAATAGCTCGATAAGTCGTGTCGATATGAGGTCTATAACAGTTTGAGAAACTACTGGTAACACTTACCAGTAAATCTCAGCAACCCTGGCCAGGGATTTCCGGTTATAGCCAATCGAACACAGCGCAACATCAACCCCCTATACCGGGAGAGACGAATCCCCTCCTATCGCTCATTTCCTCCATGTGACTCGGGACTGTACCCAAAAACCACCGTTTTGCACGCCCTCTTGGACGTGGTAAGATGGAAATCAAAGCACAGTGGGAACCACACAAGACTCTATGACGATCTCGGGTCAACAGACTACTCTGAACCGGTGTCACCAGAGAACTGCCATCTGACGTAAGGTATAATACCATCTGGGAGTTCTCGGCGAGTCCGTCCAGTGTACCCAGTCTCCACTGAGCACCCGTATATCATCTCTGATGTCAAACACCAATGGATATGGGATCATCCAACGCCCATCTGTATGGGTCGAGAAGGTATACGGTAGTCTACTCTGGTATATCGATGCCCCATCTCGATACACCCACGACTAGGGACTTTCAAGGATGTACTTATGGACTACCATATCCCCACTAGTATGATCCGCATCATAGTCCAGGTAGTCAAGTCCACATCCTAAGGGCTTTACAAACATGTAATAGAGAGATAATCTGTATACACGTTAAGGTAAAGAGCAACCAGATAGCATACTATCATGTCGAGCAAGAAAGTCCTCCCTATATATGTCCTAGCATCCACTACAATATACATCATATGTACAGTAATGGCCTCTAGGGCATACATATAACTAACAATCTCCCACTTGCACTAGGGCCATCTGTAGCAGTGGTTGTAGTATCTCATACTCTACCATCCCATAAAAATCTCTCTCTGGGAATAGGCCTTCGTGAGTGGATCCGCTGTGTTGTCCTCTGAGTCTACTCTCCAAACCTCGATCACCCTGGAGATCAACTATCTCCATGATCAGGTGATACTGCCTTAGAATATGTCTGGATCACTGATGGGACGGACGTTCCTTGGCATAAGCCACAACTCCATTGTCTCACAATGGTAGGAACGAAGTGCATCTCATGAACTAATATACACCCAGACTGCCTCTTTGGTAGCATCTTAAGTAGCGATGTATCCAGCCTTTATCGTCTAGTATGCCACGGTATCTAGCTTAGAACTTTTCCAACATACCGTCCCTCTACTGAGGGTAAAGACAATGCCTGCGACTGACATTCAGTCGTCATTATCACCCTGGAACCCTTCCAGTGATTTTCCCCAGAATCGTTTGATATCATCTCACTACAACTAGTGAGAATCCTAACATCCAATTAAATCTATCTCATAGATCTAAAACTTAGGATTTAGGATAGATCTAAAACTTAGGATTTAGGAGGTATCATTTTGATCCTACACGGAGAATCTTTGTGATAAAAGGAGATTGATCGAGCGTAGCATAAGAAACTCCTTTCTTATCAAGAGTATGTCATCCACGTACTCTACGAGGATCACCACCATACTCCCTACTACCTTTTTGTTTATACAAGGTTCATCTACCATTTTGATGATGTCAAACTCTTTGACTAATCCATCAAAACAGATGTTCCAACTCCGCGATGCCTGCTTTAATCCTATAAAGCATCTTGCACACGTTTCCGCTGCTCCCACTGTCTACGAAGCCCTCTGGCTGTGTACTTATAGACGCATTCTTCTAAAACATCATTTAGAAAAGCAGTCATGACACCCAACCACCAGATATCGTAGTCATGGTATGTAGCCGTGACAAGTAGGATCTGGATGGACTTAAGCATAGGTACTGGAAAAGGTTTCATCATTATCCACGCCTGGTCGATGACGAAAACCTTTAACAAGTCCAGCTTTGAAAGTCTCAACCTTTCCAAGTACACCAAGTAATCTTCTCAAGATATACTTGCTCCTGATGGGAATTTAACCCTTCAGATATAGCAACCAAAGTCCATACTTTGTTGGTGTACATGGATTCCATCTCAGATCACTAAGCATCCAGCCATTTTTACTGAGTCTTACTCCTGATGGCCAGCTCGAAACTAGTTGGGTCATCATCTCATGATGCAATCCTCGCTCCCACTGTCATAGAGTAACCGAAGTATCTCTCAGGTGGGTGAGGAACCCTACTAGATCGGCGGAGAGGCTGAGGTTCGTTGGAATCTACTGAATCCTTTGGTTCTATCAAATCATCAGCTGCAGTTTGTATAGCTGGAACATTTCCAGTTCTATATAACAGATCTTGCCTCGAGCTTGTCCGGATTTTGCTTTTAGACATAGGCCGGACAGCCCCAAATCTTAACCAACTTAAGATATGGGCTCTTCCCTTTCCATATCACATATGAAGTGGTAGGCAACTGATTTGATTCGAACCCTATTCAATAGGTATGCAGCTTCTCAAGTGCATAACTCCCAAAAAGGAAATAGGTAACTCAGTAGTACTCATCATAGAGCACACCATATCGAATAGGGTGCAATTGCTCCGCCCCGATATACCATCGTGCTATGGTGTATACGGAGGAGTAATGCTGAGAGAGAATCTCATTCTCCTTTAGAATAGTCCAGGAATTCCGTGCTCAAGTATTCTCCTCCTTGATCTCATCAAAGGACATAATACTTATACCCGTATTGGTTTTCTACTTCTAACTTATATTCTGTGAATATCTCAAAAGGTTCTGACTTGTGTTTCAACAGGAACATATGTCTGAATCAAAAGAGATCATCAGAGAATTTAATGAAGTATAAAGAACCGGTCTTGGCAAGTGTAGACAGGGGACCTACATACATCAACATGTATCATCCCAAGAGTTCACTAACTCTTTCTCTGTTTCCAGTAAACGGAGCTATGGTCATCATATCTCTGTGACATGACTGGCAAGTTTCACAAGATGTAAATTCAAACTGATTTAAATATGCATCTACATGTAACTTCAGCTAGTCGGGTCGCATTGATATGACCTAGTCTACAATGCCTCAAGTAGGATTAGTTCATTTCTGAACTCTTCCTCTTGTGTGTGTTCCGTATACTAAAGAACTGTAGTTTGATTTAGAACATCAATGCTTTTAGATAACGTGCCTGAACCGATCAACTTTTGATATAGGAAATGTTCAAAACATTATCCAACTATACAAAATTTTATCATTTCTTTACTAATAAAGAGATTGATATGATTTTGTATATTAGGTTCGGTATCTAATAACATTTGTTCAGAATCAATGTATTTGGAATACAGGGTGACAGTGACCAACAGACTTGGCTGCAACTCTTGCCCCGTTTTCTGCCTCATGAAACTTATCACCCGTTCTCAGTTCTCTACCTTTCTGTAGCCCTATGTAACAGATTACATATCTGGGATCCTGATCTGGTATCACATACCCAGGACGTAAAGGATACAGAGAAACAGTTCTGTGTAACGAACACACCCGAAGATGATGCATCAGCATGCACTCTCTTCGTTTGGGCGGCACGGGAATTCTGGTAATCCCCAATTTCCTGCTCTGTCTTATAACAATTATAAGTTGGAGCGGGACCAACGTTCCCCAGCTCAGTATAACAAGGGGGTTCGGTCAATATTCCGTATTATTATCTTGATTAAGGCGTGATATGGTCGCTACCTGGAGAGAGAGAGAAGAAAACACTCAGCGTGCGCTCTTGCAAGAATGGATTGGTTATTATTTTATCTAATCAGGATGGCTCCCACTGTTTTTTATCAAATCTTCCTTCAAACCCTAAAAGGAAAGACTAGCCGGGATTAATTACAAACTACAAGTTCGTCAATCTTTCAGCCAGGCCAGTGTCGGTACTTTGAGGGAGGTCCCCCATGCTTTCGCACGAACCTAATTAATGTAAACCTCGTTTTCCCAGAGGCGTAACCTCGTTAACACCTTTCTAGACACCTACTTGATCGGCTAATTGTAATGTGTAAAACTCTCCCAGGAGTAACAATTACTCGCAGCGGGTATCGGGATCCAACTATCTCATAGAAGGTATGCAATCTCATTGGAAATTTCAACACTTGAAATTCCCGATAATATTTTGCCCCTAGCGTCCTATGACCTTAACGGAGGCCAAACTACACATAGTCCGCTAGTCAAGTTCAACCCGTCATTTCCTGATTGAATTAAACCCACCCGCACGACCCTTGACGGAGGCCAAACAACGCCGTACGAATACCCTAATCCAATCGCATCATATGCTTGCAGATAAGCACTACTTAGCTACCGTACACTACACCTTGACGGAGGCCAAACTACCGCAGCACGAATACTAACTAGTACTTATCTGAAATGACGGAGGGCTACGACAGGTTTTTTCTGAAAACCTATTGCGTAATGAACTTGATATCGTTGTAGAATCAAATGATTTTAAAATGGAGTGTTTTTGAGGCTTTTCTAGTTTTGCTAAAGGGGTCACTCCCGGTGAAGGGATCGTCGGCCCTTTCCTCGTCGAATGAGGTGCGGGATATATCATATATATCACTGTGCAAAGAAAAAACTCTTAAAAGCAATCAAAAAGACAAACCGAGTGTGTAGCATCTGCCAGTTATTGCTAAAGGAGTCACTCCCGGTGAAGGGATCTCGGTCCTTTCCTTATCGAATAAGGTGCAGGATATATCACATATACCGCTGTGCAAAGCAAGAACTGTAGCTACCTGTTTTATTTTTTGAAATTCGATTCTACAACATCTTAGGTTTCTTTTATTTAATTAATCACATTAATGAAGTCCCATCATTTAAGTTACCTAAACATCACAGATAAATACGACGTACACTTATGCCATCCGCATTCGCCTCGATGTCCCCTCATGCACCGTTAGGTTAGGTAACTAACGGCAGAGCAGGGCAGGGCTAGCGCGGGTGTAAAACATAAGTAACGTCTATATAATATATCATATATACTATATACAGTATGTAGGATTGCTAGGCACGCGCACAAGGGTCTACGAGGCATCAACCATGCCCGATTAAAAATTTAGCCGTGCCGAACAACCCGAATACGGAACTTTAAACTAGAGATTAGGCGAAAACAAGCATGCTAAACACTTTAACACTAAGTGAGAGGGATTACAACCTTTGTAGATCCGGTCCTTCACTTCATATGCTCCGTGTTGTGGTCCCTTCGCTGCGATCATCGGGATCCGGACTCTCGAGAGGTTCCACGAAGAGAAAGACGCAACCTTTGCTTCCGATCTTCGATACTAAGATGATCTACCTTGAAGTTTCTTTAACACAAGCTAACACTCATGAAATGATGTGAACATCCTCATCTAAATGGCAAGGGAAGATGAGGATGATGAAGTAGGATTTTTGCTCTCTTTATTTATCTTTTTCTCATATTTATTCATCACTTTGAAAAATCAAGCAAGCTTTTTCATGAAAGAATGAAGGAAGAAGAAGATGAATAATGTTATGAATCCTTTTGTGAGGAATAGGAAAAGGAGATAATGATCAATTATGCAACCATGGTTTACTTAACCATTGTAGAGAATTAACCAAGGGTTAGGGTTTGGGTTGAGTTAAGAATGAGTCACACACAAATATCTTTATCATGACAAAAAGAAAAGCTTCTAGAATCAACTAGAAGGTTTAACCCTAATCCAAACCCTAATCATGTTTAAACTCCACAAAACAAGTTGCATTAGTTATCATATCATGTTACAATATTATATATCACATATATAATATTTATCGTAACAAAATAAAATAATACAATTAACATATATCGCATATATATCAATGTATTACCCGAGTGAGAAAAAGAATCTTTTAGTGAGCAAATATTAGTTAATGTAATTTAATATATCATATATATTATTATACATTAAATTATCGAATTAACACTTGATCCGACAATCCGGCTTATCGCATATAACCGACTAATATTTATCCGTACCGATTCATCGGATCAACACTTGATCCGATGACCCGGCTGATATCAAATATCGCGAGAATAGAATACGGTATCACATATCGCATTATCCTCGGTCCCGCACATATCACATATGTGCTCCTACTCCGTTTTGCCTGAGTCAAGAAACCTCTGTGTAGGACTCTAAAGAATCGTCAATACGCCGGCAGTAGGTGATGATCATATCAAACACCCACAAGCTGCAAGCGGTCAGCTAAACGTAACAGCTACCCAGGTATTGAGCGCTCAGAAGATCAACAAGCAAGCCTGTACATTCTCCTGCGAATCCAAACAGTAACACTCCCGTACAGTCCGGTCTCGTCGTCTGATATGTTACATATCTCGCCTAGGGGTGGTAAACATCAGACCCCAGTAGCTCGATAAGTCGTGTCGATTTGAGGTCTATAACAGTTCGAGAAACTACTGATAACACTTACCAGTAAATCTCAGCAACCCTGGCCAGGGATTTCCGGTTATAGCCAATCGAACACAGCACAACATCAACTCCCTATACCGGGAGAGAGGAATCCCCTCCTATCGCTCATTGCCTCCATGTGATTCGGGACTGTACCCAAAAGCCACCTTTTTGCACGCCCTCTTGGACGTGGTATGATGGAAATCAAAGCACAGTGGGAACCACACAAGACTCTATGACGATCTCGGGTCAACAGACTACTCTGTACCAGTGTCACCGGAGAACTGCCATCTGACGTATGGTATAATACCATCTGGGAGTTCTCGGCGAGTCCGTCCAGTGTACCCAGTCTCCACTGAGCACCCGTACACCATCCTTGATGTCAAACATCGATGGATATGGGATCATCCATCGCCCATCATATGGGTCAAGATGCGTATACGCTAGTCTACTCTGGTGTATCGATGCCCTATCTCGATACACCCTCGACTAGGAACAGTTATAGGATGTACTCGTCGACTACCGTGGCCCCACTAGTATGATCTCATCATAGTCCCAGTAGTCGAGTACATATCCTAAGGGCTTTATCAACATGTAATATAGAGACAATCAGAGTACATGTTAAGATAAAGTACAACCAGATAGCATACTATCATGTCGAGCAAGAAAGTCCTCCCTATATATGTCCTAGCATCCACTACAATATACATCGTATGTACAGTAATGGCCTCTAGGGCATACATATAACTAACAATCTGACACTTGCACTAGGGCCATCTGTTATGGTATTGCATACCCAACAATTAGCTGCGGTTGAAGTATCTCATACTCAACCAACCCATAAAATTCTCTACTGGGAAAAAGGCCTTTGTGAGTGGATCCGCGCTGTTGTCCTTTGTGTCTACTCTCCTAATCTCGATCTCCATGGAGATCAACCATCTCCATGATCAGGTGATACTTCCTAAGAATTATATCTGGATTTCTGATGGGACGGTAGTTCCTTGGCTGAAGCCACAACTCCATTGTCACACAATGGTAGGAACGAAGTTCATCTTATGAACTTATATATATCCAGACTGCCTCTTTGGTAGCATCCTTGGTAACGATGTATCTTGCCTTTAATCGTCTAGTATGTCACGGTATCTAGCTTGGAACTCTTCCAACATACCGTCCCTCCACTGAGGGTATAGACAAGCCTGTGACTGACATTCAGTCGTCCTTATCAGCCTGGAACCTTACCAGTGATTCTCCCCTGGATCGATTTATACCATCTCACTACAACTAGTGAGTATCCTAACATCCAATTAGATCTATCTCATAGATCCAAAACCTAGGATTTAGGAGGTATCACTTTGATCCTATATGGAGAATCCTTGTGATAAGCGGAGATTGACCGAGCGTAGCATAGGAAACTCCTTCCTTATCAAGAGTATGTCATCCACGTACTCTATGAGGATCACCACCATACTCTCTACTACCTTTTTGTATATACAAGGTTCATCTACCATTTTGATGAAGTCAAACTCTTTGACTACCACATCAAAACAGATGTTCCAACTCCGCGATGCCTGTTTTATCATATAAAACATCTTGCACACGTTTCCGCTGCTCCCACTGTCTACGAAGCCCTCTGGCTGTGTACTTATAGACGCTATCTTCTAAATCATCATTTAGAAAAGCAGTCATGACACTCAACCACCAGATATCGTAGTCATGGTATGTAGCCGTGGCAAGTAGGATCTGGATGGACTTAAGCATAGATCCTTACAAAAGGTTTCAACATAATCCATACCTGGTCTATGATGCAAACCTTTAACAAGTCTAGCTTTGAAAGTCTCAACTTTTCCATGTACACCAAGTAATCTTCTCAAGATATACTTGCTCCTGATGGGAATTTAACCCTTCAGATAAAGCAACCAAAGTCCATACTTTGTTGGTGTATAAGGATTCCATCTCAGATCGATAAGCACCCAGCCATTCTTACAGAGTCCCACTCCTGATGGCCAGCTCGAAACTAGTTGGGTCATCATCTTATGATGCAATCCTCGCTCCCACTGTCATAGAGAAACCGAAGTACCTCTCTGGTGGCTGAGAAACCCTACTAGATCGGCGGAAAGGCTGAGGTTCGTTGGAAACTATTGAATCCTTTGGTTCTACCAAATCATCAGCTGCAGTTTGTATAACTGGAACCATTCCAGTTCTACATAACAGACCTTGCCTCGAGCTTGTCCGGATTTTGCTTTTAGACATAAGCCGGACAACCCAAATCTTAACAAACTCAAGATATGGGCTCTTCCCATTCCATATCACATATGAAGTGGTAGGCAGCTGATTTGATTCGAACCCTATTCAACAGGTATGCAGCTTCTCAAGTGCATAACTCCCAAAAGGAAATAGGAAACTCAGTAGTACTCATCATAGAGCACACCATATCAAATAGGGTGCTAATGCTCCACTCCGATACACCGGCGTGCTGTGGTGTACTCGAAGGAGTAATGCTGAGAGAGAATCTCATTCTCCTTTAGAATAGTCCAGGAATTCCGTGCTCAAGTATTCTCCTCCTTGATCTCATCAAAGGACATAATACTTATACCCGTATTTTGGTTCTCTACTTCTAATTTATATTCTGTGAATATCTCAAAAGGTTCGGACTTGTGTTTCAACAGGAACATATGTCTGAATCTTGAGAGATTATCAGAGAATGTAATGAAGTAAAAAGAACCGGCCCTGGCATATGTAGACAGGGGACTTTCATACATCAGCATGTATCAATCCCAAGAGTTCACTAACTCTTTCTCTGTTTCCAGTAAACGGAGCTATGGTCATCTTATCTTTGTGACATGACCGGCAAGTTTCACAAGATGTAAATTCAAATTAATTTAAATATGCATCTAAATGCAACTTTAGCCAGTCGGGTCGCATTGATATGACCTAGTCTACAATGCCTCAAGAAGGATTCGTTCATATCTGAACTCTTCCTCTTGTGTGTGTTCTGTATACTAAGAACTGTAGTTTGATTTAGAACGTCTATGCTTTTAGATAGCGTGCCTGAACCGATCAACTCTTGATATAGGAAATGTTCAAAACATTATCCAACAATACAAAATTATATCACTTCTTTACTAATAAAGAAACTGATATGATGTTGTATATCAGGTTCGGTATCTAATAACATTCGTTCAGAATCAATGTATTCAGGTAATACAGGGTGATAGTGACCAACAGACTTGGCTACAACACTTGCACCGTTTTCTGTCTCATGAAACTTATCACCCGTTCTCAGTTCTTTACCTATCTGTAGCCCATGTAACAGATTACATATACGGGATCCTGATCCGGTATCACATACCCAGGACGTAAAGGATACTGAGAAACAGTTCTGTGTAATGAACACACCCGAAGATGATGCATCAACATGCACTTTCTTCGTTTGGGCGGCACGGGAAATCTGGTATTCCCCAATTTCCTGCTCTGTCTTATAACAATTATAAGTTGGAGCGGGACCAACGTTCCCCAACTCAGTATAACAAGCGGGTTCGGTCAATATATCCGTATTATTATCTTGATTAAGGCGTGATATGGTTGCTACCTGGAGAGAGAGAGAAGAAAACGCTCAGCGTATGCTCTTGCAAGATTAGATTGGTTATCTAATATATCTAATCAGGATGTCTCCCACTGTTTTAATCAAATCTTCCTTCAAACCCTAAAAGGAAAGACTAGCCGGGATTAATTTCACGCTACAAGTTCGCCAATCTTTCAGCCAGGCCAGTGTCGGTAATTTGAGGGAGGTCCCCCGTGCTTTCGCACGAACCTAATTAAAGTAAACCTCGTTTTCCCAGGGGCGTAACCCCGTTAACACCTTTCTAGGCACCTACTTGATCGGCTAATTGTAATGTGTAAAACTCTCCCAGGAGTAACTCTTACTCGCAGCGGGTATCGGGATCCAACTATCTTATAGAAGGTATGCAATCTCATTGCAAATTTCAACACTTGAAATTCCCAATAGTATTTTGCCCCTAGCAGCTATATGACCTTAACATGGTCAACAAATCATAAGTGCTAGTCAAGTTCAACCCGTCATTTCCCGATTGAATTAAACCTACCCGCACGACCCTTAACATGGTCAACAAAGTCGCATGACTACCCTAATCCAATCGCATCATATGCTTATACAGATAAGCACTAATCAGCTACCGTACACTACGCCTTAACATAGTCAACAAACGTAGCACGAATACTAACTAGTACTTATCTGAAATGACGGAGGGCTACGACGGGTTTTTTTAGAAAACCCTTTGCGTAATGAACTTGATATCGTTGTAGAATCGAGTGATTTTAAATGGAGTGTTTTTGAGGCCTTTCTAGTTTTGCTAAAGGGGTCACTCCCGGTGAAGGGATCGTCGGCCCTTTCCTCATCGAATAAGGTGCAGGATATTTCACAAATACCACTATGAAAAGCAAAACTCTAAAAGCAATCAAAAGACAAACCGAGTTTGTAGCATCTGCCAGTTATCGCTAAAGGAGTCACTCCCGGTGAAGGGATCTCAGTCCTTTCCCTATCGAATAAGGTGCAGGATGTTCTACAAGGAACACCGCGATGCAAAGCAAGAACTGTAGCTACCAGTTTTTATTAAACAAGTTTCTACAACATCTTAGGTTTCTTTTATTTCATTAATCACATTAATGAAGTCCCATTTTAATTATGCTTCGCAAGCATCTCTTTTGAAACGAAATCTGCAATATAACATATATCTCATATATATAATATAAACATTCGTCTCAGGCAGTAATATGATCTCATCACAGAACATTGCAGCAGAAGAACATATATGAAATATTGGATATACTAGGACGTCCGTGTTTTCAATACGAGCCAGTATAAAACACGGATTCCACGGTCGCGATGAATAGCCAAACCCACATCCCTAGACCCCTACGAGAGCGGCAAGTAACACTGCCAATTCTAGGGTTAGGAGACCCGGTCTCGACTCCTCGAGATGGTCTCCCACTGGACCCTAGAACCCGGTTACTTGTCTCCCCGCCTTGGGTCTACCTAATGCGGAAAAGTAAATAATATACAACGGTGACATCTTCCGCTACCTGGAAGTGCCCCAATAAAAGAATATTACATACAAATGAATTTTACATGAATGAAAAAGAAAAACTCTCATCTCACATAAAACCCCCGGCTATTCAAAACGCGACGATCCAATATAACATATCACAGCAACACATAATATCTCATATCATCAACGTAAGCAAGTATGCGTATCCCGATTGTCGTTGATGTATAGCAACGAAGCCGGCGATACACCACATACTACGCTTACGGTCACAGAAAAGAAAGTGTAAAACTACAACAGTTGGAATCCGCAAACTCCTTAGACATCGCATGCCTAACCAAATGAATTCCTTAGACATCACATGCCTAACAATTATAAACCCCGCATTTTAGTCTCATTATCGAAAACTCTTTTCAATATCAAGTCGGGGAATTCAACTAGATTCCCGACGTCCTGATCGAATGCTCGTTGCAAACTTTAGTAGACGGCCGCACCCCCAGATGCCGTCGACGAAGTGCACTAAGGCGGAACACCGCTGCCGCGAGCACCCGAACGGATGCTTTCGGTGACGGGGTTCTCCTACAGTCACTTGGTCGGGGCTTTGGGGCGTAGCTGTCTATTAAGTTTACCCGGCGAGTATCCGCGTACGCTACGTGATTGCGACGGACTTTTGATCACATCAAAATTCCATGGCAACCGATCATCTGAGACTAAACTGCTATGTTTATAATATTCAAATTAGTTATCTCATAACTACCTGTGGATTCCAAATATTGTATCACATTCCAGATAAATAGAAAAAGTTAAACTTTCCGATCGAATCATCAAGCACCCAAGATTTCCCCAATTTATCTCAACACTTGAAAATAGTTTAAAAACATCCATTACATGCCACAGTAGCAATGGTCCAGCCGTAGAAGGGTCAAGCCAACGCCTCACATGTGGCACGCCGTACTCCCCAAACCCTAAGGTTCAAAAGGCAGTTCAAGACGGTCACATAATCGAGTTAAGGTTTGTTGTCTTCTAGAGGGTCCACCGCGTTACTTGCATGACTTAGAACGTTCTTAAACACGAGGAAAAATCCAACTTTTGAAAAATTTTCCGACAGGGGAAAAAGTGAGTTATTGATATCCGTTCGAACTTTTTAACAGTTTCTAAAATTATCCGGACAAAACTAAACAAAGTTAAAATATCCGATCGAAACTTTAAGTCCCCAATACAACCCAGATAATTCAACAGTTGAATAAAAAAAAATAAAAATTTCCAGAAGACTCAGCACTTGAAGACAAGAATTACTGTGCAAGACACGTGGTGTAACTCATCAAAGTGGCCGCGGAACCGCCGCGAAATCCAGGGTTGCGCCGCGGTTCCGCGCCTCCTTTGTTGAGTTAGCAACACGTGCTTCACAGTAACTCATAGAATTCCCTGCTGAATTTTTTGGCAATTTTTAATTCACAAAAATCCAAATTTTCAGAAAATTTCCAGAAAGTGGGTTTTATCGGGTTTTCCGGGTTCGATCGGACTTTAAACTTCGTCTAAACTTCGCCTAAAGCTCTAGCTTGGCTCTGATACCACTGTAGGATTGCTAGGCACGCGCACAAGGGTCTACGAGGTATCAACCATGCCCGATTAAAAATTTAGCCGTGCCGAACAACCCGAATACGGAACTTTAAACTAGAGATTAGGCGAAAACAAGCATGCTAAACACTTTAACACTAAGTGAGAGGGATTACAACCTTTGTAGATCCGGTCCTTCACTTCATATGCTCCGTGTTGTGGTCCCTTCGCTGCGATCATCGGGATCCGGACTCTCGAGAGGTTCCACGAAGAGAAAGACGCAACCTTTGCTTCCGATCTTCGATACTAAGATGATCTACCTTGAAGTTTCTTTAACACAAGCTAACACTCATGAAATGATGTGAACATCCTCATCTAAATGGCAAGGGAAGATGAGGATGATGAAGTAGGATTTTTGCTCTCTTTATTTATCTTTTTCTCATATTTATTCATCACTTTGAAAAATCAAGCAAGCTTTTTTATGAAAGAATGAAGGAAGAAGAAGATGAATAATGTTATGAATCCTTTTGTGATGAATAGGAAAAGGAGATAATGATCAATTATGCAACCATGGTTTACTTAACCATTGTAGAGAATTAACCAAGGGTTAGGGTTTGGGTTGAGTTAAGAATGAGTCACACACAAATATCTTTATCATGACAAAAAGAAAAGCTTCTAGAATCAACTAGAAGGTTTAACCCTAATCCAAACCCTAATCATGTTTAAACTCCACAAAACAAGTTGCATTAGTTATCATATCAAGTTACAATATTATATATCACATATATAATATTTATCGTAACGAAATAAAATAATACAATTAACATATATCGCATATATATCAATGTATTACCCGAGTGAGAAAAAGAATCTTTTAGTGAGCAAATATTAGTTAATGTAATTTAATATATCATATATATTATTATACATTAAATTATCGAATTAACACTTGATCCGACAATCCGGCTATATCGCATATAACCGACTAATATTTATCCGTACCGATTCATCGGATCAACACTTGATCCGATGACCCGGCTGATATCAAATATCGCGAGAATAGAATACGGTATCACATATCGCATTATCCTCGTTCCCGCACATATCACATATGTGCTCCTACCCCGTTTTGCCTGAGTCAAGAAACCTCTGTTTAGGACTCTAAAGAATCGTCAATACGCCGGCAGTAGGTGATGATCATATCAAACACCCACAAGCTGCAAGCGGTCAGCTAAACGTAACAGCTACCCAGGTATTGAGCGCTCAGAAGATCAACAAGCAAGCCTGTACATTCTCCTGCGAATCCAAACAGTAACACTCCCGTACAGTCCGGTCTCGTCGTCTGATATGTTGCATATCTCGCCTAGGGGTGGTAAACGTCAGACCCCAGTAGCTCGATAAGTCGTGTCGATTTGAGGTCTATAACAGTTCGAGAAACTACTGATAACACTTACCAGTAAATCTCAGCAACCCTGGCCAGGGATTTCCGGTTATAGCCAATCGAACACAGCACAACATCAACTCCCTATACCGGGAGAGACGAATCCCCTCCTATCGCTCATTGCCTCCATGTGATTCGGGACTGTACCCAAAAGCCACCTTTTTGCACGCCCTCTTGGACGTGGTATGATGGAAATCAAAGCACAGTGGGAACCACACAAGACTCTATGACGATCTCGGGTCAACAGACTACTCTGTACCAGTGTCACCGGAGAACTGCCATCTGACGTATGGTATAATACCATCTGGGAGTTCTCGGCGAGTCCGTCCAGTGTACCCAGTCTCCACTGAGCACCCGTACACCATCCTTGATGTCAAACACCGATGGATATGGGATCATCCATCGCCCATCATATGGGTCAAGATGCGTATACGCTAGTCTACTCTGGTGTATCGATGCCCTGTCTCGATACACCCTCGACTAGGAACAGTTATAGGATGTACTCGTCGACTACCGTGGCCCCACTAGTATGATCTCATCATAGTCCCAGTAGTCGAGTACATATCCTAAGGGCTTTATCAACATGTAATATAGAGACAATCAGAGTACATGTTAAGATAAAGTACAACCAGATAGCATACTATCATGTCGAGCAAGAAAGTCCTCCCTATATATGTCCTAGCATCCACTACAATATACATCGTATGTACAGTAATGGCCTCTAGGGCATACATATAACTAACACAGTATCCATCACAGAACATATCACATGATCACATCACAGATATCGCAGCAGAAGAATCATATGAAATATTGGATATACTAGGACGTCCGTGTTTTCAATACGAGCCAGTATAAAACACGGATTCCACGGCCGCGATGAATAGCCAAACCCACACCCCTAGACCCCTACGAGAGCGGCAAGCAACCCTACCAATTCTAGAGTTAGGAGACCCGGACTCGACTCCTCGAGTTGGTCTCCCACTGGACTCCAGAACGCGGTTACTTGTGCTCTCCTCCTTGGGTCTATCCTAGTGCGGAAAAGTAAATAATATACAAAAGGTGACAACTTCCGCAACCTGGAAGTGCCCCAATAAAAAAAATATTACAAACAAGTTTTTACATGAATGAAAATGAAAATCACTCATCTCACATAAAAACCCCCGGCTATTCAAACACGACGATCCAATATAACATATCCAGCAACACATAACATCACATGTCATCAACGTAAGTAAAAATGCGCATCCCAATTGTCGTTGACATATAGCAACGAAACCGGCGATATCACATATTACACTTACGGCCATAGAAAAGAAAGTGTAAAACTACAACAGTTGGAATCCGCAACTACCTCAGACATCGCATGCCTGACCAAATGAATTCTTTAGACATCGCATGCCTAACAATTATAAACCCCGCATTTTAGTCTCATTATCGAAAACTCTTTTCAGTATCAAGTCGGGCAATTCAACAAGATTCCCGAAATACTGATCGAATGCTCGTCGCAAACTTTAGTAGACGGTCGCACCCCCGATACCGTCGACGAAGTGCACCAAGGCGGAACACCGCTACCGCGAGCACCCGAACGGATGCTTTCGGCGACGGGGTTCTCCTACAGTCACTTGGTCGGGGCTATGGAGTGAGGCTGTCTATTAAGTTTACCCGGCGAGTATCCGCATACGCTACGTGATTGCGACGGACTTTTGATCACATCAAAATTCCGTGGCAACCGATCAAGTGAGACTAAACTGCTATGTTTATAACATTCATTTAGTTATCTCATAACTACTTGTGAATTCCAATTATTGTATCACATTCCGGATAAATAGAAAATGTTAAACTTTCCGATCGAACATTCAAACACCCAAGTTTTCCCGATACAGATCAACACATGAAACAAGTCTAAAAACATTCAGTTCGTGCCTCAGTACCAACGGTCCAGCCGTAGAAGGGTCAAGCCAACGCCTCATATGTGGCACGCCGTACTGCCCCAAACCCTAAGGTTCAAAGGGCAGTTCAAGACGGTCACATAATCGAGTTAAGGTTTGTTGTCTTCTAGAGGGTCCATCGCGTTACTTGCACTACTTAGAACGTCGTTAAACTATGGAAAATCCAACACTTGGAAATTTCCCGACAGGGGAAAAATTGGGTATTTATATCCGGTCGAACTTTTTAACATATTCTAAAATTTATCCGGAAAGCCACATAGACAAAATCTGATACTCCGATCGAAACACCGAATCCCGAAAACAACCCCAGAATATTCAAATGTAGAGTCACATTAAAAATAACCAGAAAATATAGCAATCAATTATATGAATTACTGTGCAGAAAACATTGGTCAAAGGGACTGTACGACCGCGGAACCGCCGCATGTGAGGGCTTATGCCGCGGTTCCGCAGTGGAATATTTGAATTAGACCCTCGTATTTCACAGTAATTCAAATAAGACCCTGCTTATTTTTCTGCATATTTTTAATTCTAAAAAATCCACAAATTCAGAAAATGTCCAGAGAGCATGGAAATTTTGGGGTTTCGGTTCGTTCGGACTTCAAACTCCGTCTAGACTTCGCCTAAGGCTCTAGCTAGGCTCTGATACCACTGTAGGGTTCCTAAGCACCCTAATGAGGTCTCACAAGGCATCAACCATGCCAATTTTAGATTTTACGGGTGCCGAGAAACCCTAATACGGATCGTTAACTAGAATTCTAGGCGAATAAGCAACTAGTAAACTACTTTACTAAGAGAATACGGAAATACAACCTTTGTAGATCCGGTCCTCCACCTCCACGGCTCCGTGATGAAGTCCTCTCCGCTGTCCAAATCAAATCCCGGGCTCTAGCGTCGGCTTCATCGGAGGAAGAGCGGGCTAGGTCATCGACGACGTGCCGAAGATGATCTACGTCGAGGCATCGCTAGATCAAGCTCCAACTTCACCAAGTCTAGAAAACTTATGAAGGAAACACACTCTACTACTTGGCAAGAGGTAGAGGATGAAGAAATAGGAAGTGGGTTCACTTTAGAATTGGATTTCTCACTCATTTTCATCAATCACCATTGATGAAGAAAGGTTTCTTCTTTGAAGATGAAGAAGAAGAAGAAGATAATGAATATGATAAGTTAATTAAATTAGAATAGAAAAAAAAACTTATCATAAACAAAACCATAGTTAGGTGTAGAGAGTGGACTATGGTTAAATGGAGTGGTTAGGGTTAAGCATGAGACAAAATGGTGACTTAGTCAAACCTTCATGAATCTTCATGAAAGAAACAAATGAAAGCCACCATTTTCTCTTTTGCTATTATTTTCCAAAACTAATAAATAAATAAATGAATGAATAAATAATCATAACCTTAACCATTCATATAACCATGGTTCAATCTTCACACAAACACAAGTAAACATGTATCATCAAACATGATACAATCAAGTGCACAAAACTATATCGATATACAATGTGCACATCCGAGCGAGAAAATCCATTTAAAGTGAACCAATATTAGTTAATGCAAAGTAATATATCAAATATATAATTATACATTAAATCATTAAATTAACACTTGATTTAACGATCCGGTCATATCGCATATAACCGACTAATATCCAATGTATCGATTTATCGAATCAATCCTTGATTCGATAACTAGGTTATATCGCATACAACCATTCGATACATTCATCACGAGAATAGAATACGGTATCACATACACGCATTATTCTCGGTCCCGCACATATCTCATATGCGCTCCTATTTCGTTTCGCTTGAGCCAGGAAACCTCTGTGTAGGACTCTAAAGACTCGTCAATACGCCGGCAGCAGATGATGATCATATCAAGCACCCACAAGCCGCAAGCGGTCTGCTAAACGTAACGGCCACCCGGGTATTGAGCGATCAGAAGATCGACGAGCAACCCGCTCACACTCCTGTGAATCCAACCAGTAACACTTACCGTACAGTCCGGTCTGATCGTCTGATATGTCGCATATCTCGCCTAGGGATGGTAAACGTCAGACCCCAATAGCTCGATAAGTCGTGTCGATATGAGGTCTATAACAGTTTGAGAAACTACTGGTAACACTTACCAGTAAATCTCAGCAACCCTGGCCAGGGATTTCCGGTTATAGCCAATCGAACACACCGCAACATCAACCCCCTATACCGGGAGAGACGAATCCCCTCCTATTGCTCATTGCCTCCATGTGACTCGGGACTGTACCCAAAAACCACCGTTTTGCACGCCCTCTTGGACGTGGTAAGATGGAAATCAAAGCACAGTGGGAACCACACAAGACTCTATGACGATCTCGGGTCAACAGACTACTCTAAACCAGTGTCACCAGAGAACTGCCATCTGACGTAAGGTATAATACCATCTGGGAGTTCTCGGCGAGTCCGTCCAGTGTACCCAGTCTCCACTGAGCACCCGTATATCATCTCTGATGTCAAACACCAATGGATATGGGATCATCCATCGCCCATCTGTATGGGTCGAGAAGGTATACGCTAGTCTACTCTGGTATATCGATGCCCCATCTCGATACACCCACGACTAGGGACTTTCAAGGATGTACTTATGGACTACCATGTCCCCACTAGTATGATCCGCATCATAGTCCAGGTAGTCAAGTCCACATCCTAAGGGCTTTACCAACATGTAATAGAGAGACAATCTGTATACACGTTAAGGTAAAGAGCAACCAGATAGCATACTATCATGTCGAGCAAGAAAGTCCTCCCTATATATATCCTAGCATCCACTACAATATACATCATATGTACAGTAATGGCCTCTGGGGCATACATATAACTAACAATTGCAATGAAGGCCGAAATGGCCGCACTTACGAAAAAGCTAGAAGCAATTGAGACCAAAATCTCATCGCCTTCTCCTGCCCCTGCTTTACCCCCACGAACTGTTTGTGCTTGTTGTTCGGATCCATCCCATCTTAACGAAGAGTGTCCTTACAATCCACCTGTTCAAGGACAAGATCAAGTCAATGCTGCCTTTCAGCAAAGACAAAGAAATTATCCATACTCTTCGACTTATAATCCTGGTTGGAGGAGCCACCCAAATTTTTCTTGGAATCAAAATCAACAATTCCAAGGAAACAACAACCTTCAAAGGCCTCCTCCACAACAACAAGCATCCAACAAACTCAATACCAGCAACCTTTCCAACCGCAACCTTACCCAAACCAAATGAACAATTTTGTGCCCAACAACTCTTATCCTCAAAACAATTTTGTTCAACCAAATAATGATAAGGTTACCTCGCTAGAAAGAAGTCTAGATGCGTTTCTAAAACAATCTACACAATCCGCCGAAAGATTGGAGACTTCCATTCAATTTTTGGTGCAAAACAGTGCGTCACATGATCAAAGCATCAAATAAATTGAGGCCCAAATTGCACAACTAAATGCTGCGTTGAGCGAGCGAGAAAAGGGAAACTTCCATCTCAACCATTGCCAAATCCCGGTCACACACACAACGCACATGTTGCTTATGAACAACAAAATCATAATGTAAATGCTGTGACCACATTGAGATCTGGAAGAGTGTTGCACAATAACATGGGTATTAGTGATGACTCCCTTGCCGGTGCGTCTTCTTCATCATCTTCTTCTTTAGAGCCTGTTATTCATTCTTCACAAGACTCTACTTCTTCTAACTCGAACGGACCCACTTCTCACTTCACGTACACACCAACACTGGGATCCGTTCCAACTCCACAATCTACTCCACACACATTGGACTCAACAAATTTTCAAAATGTTTCATTTCCAAATAGGTTAAGATCCAATAAACCAACTCCACAAATAGAGAAGATTGTAGAGTTGTTCAAACAGGTTAGCATAAACATACCTCTTTTGGATGCAATCCAACAAGTCCCTTCTTACGCGAAAATCTTAAATGACTTATGCACCAAGAAGAGGAAGTCATAAGTACCAAAGAAAGTTTTCGTGGCTAGTGCTGTTGGTGATGCTCTTGTCCAATCTTTACCGCAAAAACATAAGGACCCCGGCTGTCCTACAATTTCGATAACAATTGGGGATAAGAACATCAAAATAGCACTTTTAGATCTTGATGCTAGTGTCAATTTGCTACCCTATTCAGTATACGAACAATTAGGCGTTGGAGAGCTTAAACCCACTCATTGTACTCTCCAAATGGCCGACCAATCCATCACCCATCCTAGGGGTGAGTTAAAGGATGTGTTAATTAAAGTAGGGGAATTCATTTTCCCAATTGACTTCATTGTTATGGATACACAACCTGTAGCTAACCCCCGGAGTCAAATTCCGGTGATACTTGGTCGACCATTCTTTGCGACTTCTAATGCGGTGATCAATTGTCGAAACGGTTCGATGAACCTCTCTTTTGGAAATATGACAATTGAACTCAACATTTTTAAGTTGGGGAATCAGCCTTCCGAGCCAAATTCTAGTATACTTGATATTTGCTCGATCCATGAGATCTCACAGGAGGACTGTGAGCTTGAAAAATTTCTATTCGATCACAGCAGTTTTGACGCCTCTAGTGCGTTCCTTTTAGAATCCGACACAGCTTTCACGCCAGAAAACGACTATGAGTGTTTCACTTTTTTGGACGATTTTGAAGACTCACCACCCGAGTTGGAGTCCTTTGAATTTTCGGATGAGTTGGTTGAACCATCCGACTCGGTTGCTTACACTCAATTTGAACCGTTGTTGAAATCCTTCGAGTTCGAGACAGTTTCACCAATGTTACCATCGATTGTTTCACCTCCAAAACTCGAACTCAAGCTTTTGTCGTCTCACCTTAAATATACTTACTTAGGTGAGAATGAGACCCTTCCCGTTATCATATCGGCCTCTCTAGCCCTCGAGCAAGAGAAAGCCCTTCTAATGGTCTTACAAAATAACCGGCAAGCTTTTGGCTGGACTATGGCGGACATCAAGGAGATTAGTCCCCTCGAAGTTTAACATCATATACACATGATGGATGATCCCAAGCCAGTAAGGGATCCACAAAGACGCCTCAACCCCATAATGAAGGAGGCTGTCAAGAAGGAGATTGTCAAATGTCTTGATAGTGGTATCATTTACCCTATCTCGGATAGCCAGTGGGTTAGCCCCATTCATGTTGTCCCAAAGAAATCGGGCATAACGGTCATAACCAATCAGGCGAATGAGTTAATACCTACTTTCACCCAAACTGGGTGGCGAGTTTGCATCGACTACAGAAAACTCAAGGCCGCGACAAGGAAGGACAACTTTCCTTTAATTTTTATTGACCAAATGCTAGAACGATTGGCTGGGCACGAATTTTACTGCTTTTTGGATGGCTATTCAGGCTATAATCAAGTCCCCATCGCCGAAAAGGATCAAGACAAGACAACATTTACTTGTTCTTTCGGTACATTCGCTTACCGCCGCATGCCCTTCGGGTTATGCAATGCATCCGCTACTTTCCAGCGGTATATGATGGGGATCTTTTCAGACATGGTGGAGAAATTTTTGGAGATTTTTATGGATGATTTCTCCATTTTTGGTGACTCCTTCGATGAGTGTTTGCTACACTTAGACGCAGTTCTTATCCGCTGTAAGGATAAGAACCTCACTTTAAATTGGGAGAAATGCCACTCTATGGTACGAGAGGGCATTATCTTAGGACATGTCATCTCGGAAAACGGCATAGAGGTTGATAAATCCAAGATTGAAGTCATTTCCAATCTTCCTCCTCCTAAATGCGTCAAAGACATCCGAGCCTTTCTTGGCCATGCCGGTTTTTATAGACGGTTCATAAAGAATTTTAGCAAGATAGCTAGACCCTTGACTCTTTTATTAGCCAAGGACACCACTTTTGATTTTGAATCAACATGCATGAAAGCGTTCGAGTCATTGAAACACTCACTCATTTCTGCGCCCATTCTTTCATCTCCCGACCGGACGCATCCATCTGAAATTATGTGCGATGCATCTGATTTCGCCATTGGTGCTGCTCTTGGACAGCACATTAATAAGATGCCGCACGTAATTTATTATGCTAGCCGAACATTAAATGAGGCCCAATTAAATTACACAACAACAGAAAAATAATTTTTAGCCGTTATGTTTGCACTTGAAAAATTCTGGCCCTATTTAATCGGCTCTCCAGTGATTGTGTACACAGACCATTCAGCTCTTCGCCACCTTTTTACGAAGAAGGATGCTAAATCACGGCTAATATGTTGGATCCTCTTGCTACAAGAATTTGACCTTGTCATTAGGGACAAAAGAGGATGTGAAAATGTAGTTGCCGACCACCTTTCGCGACTCCCTTCTTCGCCCACACTTGACAATCCTATTAAAAATGTTTTTCCCGATGAGCAACTCTTAACCGTGTCATGCGAACCATGGTTCTCTGATATAGTAAATTACTTAGCCACCGGACTGATACATAAAGATTGGTCGAAATAGGATAAACTCCGATTCTTGTCCCAAGTAAAACATTTTTACTGGGATGAGCCGTATCTCTTTAAATATTGTTCCGGCCAAATCATTTGTCTGTGTGTACCTGAAAACAAGTTTAAGAGTGTGCTGTCTTTTTGCTACGATCAAGCGTGTGGCGGGCACTTTGGCCATAAGAAGACAGCAGAGAAAATCTTGCAGTGTGGTTTATACTGGCCACGACTCTTTAAAGATTCATACGAATACTGCAAGACATGCTCCCGGTGCCAACACTTGGGCCGGATATCGCGGAGAGATGAAATGTCGCTCCAACCAATTTTGGTTATGGACATTTTTGATGTTTGGGGAATAGACATAATAGGACCATTTCCAAATTCCTTTGGGAATATGTATATTCTTTTGGCTGTTGACTATGTGTCAAAATGGGTCGAGGCTGTGCCCAGCCGAATGAATGATAACAAGGTTGTTGTTCGATTTCTTAAAGAAAACATCTTTTCTCGGTTTGGGCATCCTCGAGTGATTATAAGTGATAATGGATCTCACTTCTGTAATAGGACTTTTGAGTCATTAATGCGCAAATACTGCATTACTCACAAATTGTCAACACCATATCACCCCTAAACTTGTGGGCAAGCTGAGGTGTCGAATCGGAAAATTAAACAAATTTTGGAGAAAACGATTTCTAAAAACCGTAAAGATTGGTCACACAAACTGATTGATGCACTATGGGCATTTGTACTGCTTACAAGACCGATTTAGGCATGTCTCCATACCGACTTGTTTATGGGAAAGCTTTCCACCTCCCAGTTAAAATTGAGCACAAGGCATTTTGGGCGATTAAAGAGTTGAATTTATCTATGGGAGATGCGGGCAGCAATAGAAGGCTGCAATTGAATGAACTAGATGAGCTGCGGGATGAGGCCTACGAAAATGCTGTAATTGTTAAAAACCGAACGAAGGTGTTCCATGACAAACACCTTATGCGCAAAACTTTCAAATCTGGTCAACAGGTTTTGCTCTATGTCACTTGGTTACACTTCCATCCCGGCAAGCTCAAATCTAGATGGAAAGGGCCGTTTTTGGTACGCACTGTATATCTGCACGGTGCGGTAGACCAAGAAAACCCGGCGGACTGTACTTTATTTAAAATAAACGGACATCGACTCAAACCGTTCCTCACTGCGAACCTGTCGGTGGAGCTCCTGTTTTTGCAGGAGCCGATTTACACTGACTGATCTTCCTCCATTTTACCCCCAAAAATTTCGATCATCTTGCCAAGACTTTATTTCAAACAAGTTTGGGGGTATGTATCATTTGTAAATATATAAATACAAAATAACATAAAAAATAAAAAAAATTTGAAAATAATTTTTTATGGGTATTTTTGTAAATTTACAGATTAATTAAATAAAATAAATTTTTTTATTTGCAAATAAATTCCTCTTTTTAGAGGGATTTATTTGCAAATATCCATAAATCTCCCCCTATATAAAGACCCCGACCCCTCTCTGTGCTTCAAAACCCTAAAATTTTTTCCTCTCAAACCCTAGCCGCCGCCGCCTCTTTTCTGCAGAGAGATCTCACGCTTCCGCCGTGCATCCGCCGCCCGAGCCAGGCTTCCGCCGCTGATCCGCCGCCGCCTAGTCTCTTCGCCCCCTGAATTTTTCAGGGGAGGTACGATCTCTCAAAATACACTCTGTTTCTCAATTTTTAGATCTGTAGCTACCTAATGGCACACAGCATACAACTTGAATGCGAATTTTCGCAATTTTTTTCACACGAGGTGTACGGTAGTTATTTGCGAACGAGATAGCTCGTAGGGGTTGGAACTATTTGATATATAATCACCGTAACGCGTATGCACTGCCGGAATTACTCACTCGTTTTTACGAGTGTATGGAAGATGGGTGTCTCACCCAATTCGGGTTTATAAAATTGCTATGGGGTGATAGGGAAATTATCATCGATAGGGACATTATACAAGAAGTCACACTAATCCCTCACATACCCGCACATGACCAACCTTTACGATTTGAGAATTACATGCCCTTGATGGGCAATGATTGCTCAAGGGAGCCGCGAAAAGGAATCCAAGCAAGAACCCTTTTTGCAAATGTCTTAACTGTGTGCCAGTGGGCATAAAATAATATTTTCGGTAGCTCCCACAACACAACATTTTTTACACCCTCATTGCATATTGTGCATACCCTCATGACAAGAAACCCTATTTTTGATATGTGCACAGTTTTGCTAAACTCTATAGGTGCGGGCAAACGAGCCGCAAACTACCCTTGCCCAATGCTTGTTACACAATTTTGTCGATAATTCCTCCCCGTGGAGTTCAAATTTTACATGCATGGAGGCACACCAGTCCGGCCTCTTATTGAGGGCGTTTCTACGTCATATCTACGATTGACAGATGTATGGTCTAGAACTGAACCGGCGGAGCACGTGCCCGCCCGCACACTTAGCTTTAGCTCGACCGTGAGCGAAGGAGAAATGACCCCTTTAGAACATGCACAATTGATGCGGAGAGCTGTTAGGGGCATTGATGAGTTGAGGGAGACATTGAGAGTGACATCGAGGGAGCACGACCGGCGGTTGACGGAGGTAGAGCAGGGGATTCGAACCTTGCTGGGTAGGGCTGAACGTTCCCGTTCACGCTCGAGAGCGCGGCGTGGGGCCGAGCAGTGAGGGCACTGCTTGTGATAAGTTTGGGGGAGTTGGTGGTTGTACATAGTTATCTTTTGCATTGCATATTTCTTTTAATTTTTTTTTTATATTTTTCTTTTTCTTTTGCATGTTTAAATTCTGCATTGAATCCATATAAAAAATCATAAAAATTGAAAAAAATAGAAAAAAAAATAGAAAAATAGAAAATCAAATAAAAACTGAAAAATTTGAAAAATTATAAAAATTAAAACATTCAATTTTGGCCATAATTGATTTGAGTTTGAAAAAAAGGTTAACTAGCTAGGAACAACTAGATCTTAGACTTGGTAAATTAAAAACCCTAAAAATAACCTTTCTTAAAATTTAACGGTAGAAAGTATATGTCTTTGTAGTTTATTTAGAAATAGGCAAATTTCGAGTTCACTTCTTGGGCTAAGTTAAAACAAAGGAAAAGTATTGATATTTTTATTAAAGTATAAGTCTGAAAAATAATTCCTAAGCTTAAGTCTAAATTCTGAAAATATATACCCTACAAATTGCACAAACACGAACCTTGAAACTTGGAATAGTAGAAGAGACCTTGAAATGCTAAGGTCTAAAGTTCTTAGTACGAAGAAAAATAAAATAAAAATACAAGTGTGAATAAAGAGATAAAAAAATGAACACTGGTTTTTGTGATTACTTAAGGCTGTATAAATAGAAAAAAATATTAGCGAGGGTGCTTTATCACCTAGTGCCTTAGACCAACTGGTCTAGGAGTCACTGCTAAAGCCTTAGGTATTACAAGAGTAGGAATTACGTCTTAATGTGCAAACACATTTTGTAACCGGTCGTTGGTACCTCAAGAAGTATTAACGGTTGCATGAAGAATGTGTGAGCAATTTCATCTAAAAATTCACCAAGTAAGAGGTACTTTGGACGATGGACAAGAGTATAATAGCTTGATTTGAATTTCCAAGTGTAGGGGTGATATATACACATACGTAGGGGTATGTTATTGGGGTTTAGATAAGAGATAGGAATGAAAAATAGGACTTATATTTTTAATAGAGATGATAAAAATTCCTAAGTTGAGATGGAACTCTAGAAGGAAAACTCAAAACATGCTAAAAGCTAAGTAAATCTACAAATCATATATAATCTTAAGTTAAATGATAAGAAAGCTTGAAAAATACGGGTTGATAATTTCTGAGTCAAAAATAATAGAGTTTCTTGTTAGAAAACCTAATTAGAGAATAAAAGTCAATAGGCCGAATTGTTAGGATTTTATGGGTTGTATCCGCTGAAAACCCTCATGAGACAACACTCCTCTTATTAGGGACACCTAGAGGTTTAACGGCTTGTTGCACGAGCTCAGTGCAATCACATTTCCCTGTGAAAGTGAGGCTAGGTCTTTTCCGAGAATAAAACTAGTTTTGCTCGAAGACGAGCAAAAGATAAGTTTGGGGGTATTTGTTCATATCATAATTTTGCATTATTATATTCCCCATTCTTATTCATTTTACAAATAAACATGTGCTTTTGATCCATGTCTACTATATAGTTGCAAGATACAGGTTCTCGGAACAAAACAGTGAAAATGATGAAAAGACGATACAAAAGTGAGACTACGACCAACAAATGGAAGAATCTTGATCATGCCTACAGTTTGAGGGACAAATGAAGATCAATGGAAAATTTCACAAAGTACAAAGGTAGCGCAAGGTTCAAGACTTCGTCACGAAGCAAACGGTAAAAGTCCACGACATTATGCACTGTGGAAATCTGGAAGAAAACTAGAAGATAATCTGAGAAACCAAGTGACTAAACAAGAAGACAAATGCAACCAGAAGCATCCCTGAAAACGCTAGTCCAAGAGCTTCCAAGATGGTCGCGGATCCGCGGCCAAACAGGGCTTTTGGCCGTTGTTCCACGGCCATGGGAAGCACGTGTCGGTGCGTCGTTTGACGGTGTGGCGGTGCGTTGACTAGGTTTCTTAGAGGTTAATTTGTAAATGCAGATTTGTATCGAATATAACCCTAGGGTTTCTATGATCTATAAATAGAAACCCTAAACCTCTTTTTGACGTATGCCTCTTTTTATTGAAAAAAATTCAGAATCCATTATAATGTTTTGAAGAGAGTATCGAATAAAGTAAGTAGTTTTTTTTTCATTGCCCTAGTTCTTAAATTCCTTTCTGCCCTAGTATAGATTTTATTATCTGCCCTAGTTAATTAGTTTAGCACTTTTATTAATTTGCCGTAGTTTAGATAGTTAGTCTTTTAAAAACAAATCATCAAAAAATGTCTTTTATCAATTCCCTAATGAGTGAGTAGTTCCTCACTTGTTAGGGTTAGGAATAGAAAAGGTTTGAGAGATGAAAATCTCTCACCCCTTTCTTGCCCATCGCATATTTTTATAGGACTCCATGCATACATACACACACCGCTCACTACGTCACACTACCCCACGAGGTAGCGGTGATACCGTAGTTTAAAAGACCGGTTGCGTATGTTTTCTATGGAGGTTAGGGTAAGAATTAAGAAAGGACGGACAAGGACCTAGAGGAAGAAACATCGTTTCTTCCCGATCGTGTTAATCCCCTTTATTAATTATTTCCATAACACCTAAATAGATCTAAATTAGGGCATTGAAAGCGGTGAGAAATACAAATTTCTAAACTTAACCTAAACCTAACCCTAGCAAGGTTTTATTCCTAGTCTAAATCAACCTTTGCTTTTAGTGATAATCAATCCAACACCATTTGGAATTAACTCGTTGGAACAAATTGAGAATACACAAAATCCCTGTGGACAGACCCGTACTCACCGGCTAGCTACCAAGCGATGCCGTTCTTGATTACGGTAATTAATTCTTTGATCATAAAATATCTACCAATCAGCAGTCGAGGCAGGGCTTTCTACCTATCGTATCATCTTTTGCAGCGGATACCGCTACGGCTGACTGTGTGCAATTTTGCTATAGGTGGGTTTTGCGGTTATCCGATATTGCTCATTGTATATCATTGTACCATGTAGTCTCCATCTACCACTTTCATGTATTGACTTAGAGACGTGATGTGAGAACGATATTGTATATTATTTTGTGACTTGGAGGTCTTTTAAGCAGTTTTCATTGTATCAACTTTTTCTTCGCTACGTCGTCGTATATTTGTTGTGGAGGTTTTTTTCCGCCTTTGGGAGTGGATTTGCTCCCGTTTGGGGATCCTTTTACTTATATTTATGTTGTACCCTTTTTGGGGGCTTGTTTTACAAAGGATGTGCTGCAAAAATTTTAAAGGAAATAAAGTGGGACTTTAAAGAATTTGTATTTGAGATTTCAAAAGTTTTAACAATGTTATTATCACTTACTACTTTTGATGTTTAGATTGATGGGTTTTTGGCTTACTTGAATTACGTTACGCCTGGAGACGTTACGTAGTTTAAGGGTCGTCACGTGCCAAATTTCGGTTCGTGACACAATGCCTCCCGAAACCTTGCTGCTGTGCCAGGGAACCCTGCAGTGGTATCAGCGCCATGGTAGAAAATTAGACGATATTTATTAGATTACGAAACCGAAACGACTCCGAAACTTGAAACACAAAATTGAAGTTTCTGTCGATTTTGAAAAGTCTTCAAAAAATTATTTAAACAACTGCAGAATGTTGTATGTGATGCAACATGAACACACAAGAAAATTTAGCCAATCTCGCCGGATTTTGGCCGAGCACAATGATGCTTTTTCCGTGCTCGCCGGCCAGGTAGTGGGGTTTGGGGCTGGATTTTTTTGTGTGCTCCAGGCACTGGGTTTTGGTGTTTCAGGTGTTGTTTGTTTTTTTCTAAGTTTACATGTGATGTGATCTTACACTATAAGCAATTCGGAGTGTTTCGTATTCGTAGTTTTAACATTGTTTCGGGTATTCGCATGCTTGTCTAGGAGAAGTTAAAAAGTTTGATCGAATGTCAAAAACCCATTTTTCCAAGTTTATGGTATTCGAAAAAACATGCAAGTAATTCTATGGACCCGATAGAAGAATGAAACCCTAACTCGATATAATGACCATAGAATGCTTACGGACCTTAGGATTTGTGGCAGTTCCGCGGTGCTATTAATGAGGCTTGGGTTTGCCCTTCTACTGCTGGTCCATAGGTACCGTGGCATGTTCTGGGTATTTATGAACAATGCTCAAATGTTGAGCTGTCGGGAAATTGTCGGACTTTGATGAATCGATCGAAAAGTTTAACGTTGTCTGGATATCATGTGATGGGATACAATAATTGGAATCTATTTAGTTGTGTGCAAGTTTAACATTTCGGTCTCAGGTGAAATCGGGAATCTTGTTGAATTACCCGACTTCTTTTGAAAAGTGTTTTCATAGATGAGACCTAAATGTAAGGTTTGCATTGTTAGGTATGAAATTCAGAATATGTGATATTCCGGGTTTATGATGTCTAAGGGCAGTGACAATTCCAATTGTGGTAGTTTTTCACTTTCTTTTCTGCGACCGTAAGTATAATATGTGGTGTATCGCCGGTTTCGTTGCTATACGTCAACGACAATTGGGATACGCATATTTACTTACGTTGATGACATGTGATGTTATGTGTTGCTGTGATATGTTATATTGGATCGTCGTGTTTTGAATAGCCGGGGGTTTTTATATGAGATGGGAGTTTTTCATTTTCATTCATGTAAAAACTTGTATGTAATATTCTTTTATTGGGGCACTTCCGGGTTGAGGAAGATGTCACCGTTGATGTATATTATTTATTTTTCCGCATTACGATAGACCCAAGGAGGGGAGCATAAGTAACCGGATTCTAGAGTCCAGTGGGAGACCATCTCGAGGCGTCAAGTCTGGGTATCCTAACTCTAGAATTGGTAGGGTTGCTTGCCGCTCTCATAGGGGTCTAGGGATATGGGATTGGCTATTCATCACGACCGTGGAATCCATGCTTTGTACAGGCTTAATTTAAAACCCGGAAATCCTAGTATATCCAATATTTCATATGTTGATTTTTGCTGCGATATTCTATGATGTGATCACTTTATATGATGAGATAGATACTGTATATAGTATATGTGATTTATTATATAGACGTTGCTTATGTTTTACACCCATGCTAGCCTTACCCCGCTCTGCCGTTAGTTACCTAACCTAACGGTGCATGACGGGACATCGAAGCGAATGCGAATGGCATAAGAATACGTTGTATTTATCTGTGATGCTTAGGTAACTTAAATTATGGGACTTCATTAATGAGATTAATGAAAGAAAATAAACCTAAAGATGTTGTGGAATCGAATTTTCAAAAACAGGTAGCTCTAGTTGTTGCTTTGCATAGCGGTATTCCTTGTAGAATATCCTGCACCTTATTCGATAAGGAAAGAGCCGAGATCCCTTCACCGGGAGTGACCTCTTTAGCAACAACTGGCAGATGCTACAACCTTCGGTTTTGACTTTTGATTGCTTTTCTAATATTTTCTTTTCATAGTGGTATTGTAAATATCCTGCACCTCATTCGACGAGGAAAGAGCCGAGATCCCTTCACCGGGAGTAACCTCTTTAGCGAAGCTAGCAAAGGCCTAAAAAACACTCCATTTCAAATCATTTGATTCTACAACAATATCAAGTTCATTACACAAAAGGTTTTCTTAAAAACCTGTCATAGCCCTCCGTCATTTCAGATAAGTACTTCATAGTATCCGTGCTACGTTTGTTTGCTTTCGTTATGGCGTAGTATGTGGTAGCTATTTATGCTTATCTGCAAAAGCATATGATGCGATTGAGTTAAGGTAGTCATGCACCTTTGTTGGCTTTCGTCAAGGGTCGTGCTGGTGGGTTTAATTCAATCATGAAATGTACGGGTTGAACTTGACTAGCAGCCTATGGATTGTTGGGTTTCGTCAAGGTCATAGGATGTTAGAGGCAAAATATTATCGGGAATTTCAAGTGTTGAAATTTGCAATGAGATTGCATATCTTCTATGAGATAGTTAGATCCCGATACCCACTACGAGTAAGAGTTACTCCTGAGAGAGTTTTGCACATTATAATTAGCCGATCAAGTAGGTGTCTAGAAAGGTGTCAACGGGGTTAAGCCCCCGGGAAAACGAGGTTTATTTTAATTAGGTCCATACGAAAGCATGGGGAAACTCCCTCAAAGTACCGGCACTGTCCTGGCTGAAAGATTGGCGAACTTGTAGGGTGTAATTAATCCCAGCTAGTCTTTCCTTTTAGGGTTTGAAGGAAGATTTGATAAAAATAGTGGGAGCCATCCTGATTAGATAAAATAATAACCAACCTGATCTTGCAAGAGCATACGCTGAGTGTTTTCTTCTCTCTCTCTCCAGGTAGCGACCATGTCACGCCTTAATCAAGATAATAATATGGATGTATTGACCGAACCTGCTTGTTATACTGAGCTGGGGAATGTTGGTCCCGCTCCAACTTATAATTGTTATGAGACCGAGCAGGAAATAAGGGATTACCTGGATACCCGTGCCGCCCAAACGAAGAAAGTGCATGATGATGCATCTTCTTCGGGTATGTTCATTACTGAGAACTGTTTCTCAATGTCCTCTACGTCCTGGATATGAGATACCGGATCAGGATCCCAATATGTAATCTGTTACATGGGCTACAGATTGGTAGAGAACTGGAAATGGGTGATAAGTTTCAAGAGTTAGAAACGGTGCAATTGTTGCAGCCAAGGTGTTGGCAGTTATCACCCTGTATTACCAAATACATTGATTCTGAACGAATGTTATTAGATACCGAACCTGATATGCAACATTATATCAGTCTCTTTATTTAGTAAAAAAGGATATAGTTTTGTATTGTTGGATAATATTTTGAACATTTCCTATATCAAGAGTTGATCAGTTCAGGCACGTTATCTAATGGTATATACGTTCTAAATCAAACTACAATTCTTAACGTACAGAACACACACAAGAGGAAGAGTTCAGAAATGAACGAATTCTTCTGGAGGCATTGTAGACTAGGTCATATCAAATGCGACCCGACTAGCTAAGTAACATTAAGATGCATATTTAAATTAGTTTGAATCTACATCTTATGAAACTTTTCAGTCATGTCACAAAGATAAGATGGCCATAGCTCCGTTTATTGGCAATAGAGAAAGAGTTAGTAAACTCTTGGGATTGATACATGATGATGTATGTAAGGTCCCCAGCCTACACATGCCACTACCGGTTCTTTATACTTCATTACATTCTTTGATTATCTCTTAAGATCCGGACATGTGTTCCTGTTGAAACACAAGTCTAAAGCTTTTGAGATATTTAAAGAATATAAGTCAGAAGTAGAGAACCAAAAAGGGTATAAGTATTATGTCCGTTGATGTGATCAGGGAGGAGAATACTTGAGCATGGAGATCCTGGACTATTCTAAAGGAGAATGAGATTCTCTCTCAGCATTACTCCTCCATATACACCACACCACGTCGGTGTTTCAGGGCGGAGCATTCGCACCCTATTAGATATGGTACGCTCTATGATGAGTACTACTGAGTTACCTATTTCCTTTCGGGGGTTATGCACTTGTGAAGCTGCATACCTATTGAACAGAGTTCCAACCAAATCAGGTGGCTACCACTCCATATGCGATATGGTATGGGAAGAGCTCATATCTTAAGTAAGTTAAGATTTGGGGTTGTCCGGCCTATGTCTAAAAGCAAAATCCGAACAAGCTCGAGGCAAAGTTGATTCTGTGGAAGTTTATTGGATATCCCAAGCATTTGCAAGGGAATATCTTCTACCACACCGAGGAACAAAAGGTGTTTTATTTCTAGGCATGCCACCTTTTTTTAGAAAAGGAATTTATTTTGGAAAAAAATTTGTGGTCATGAGGTAGAACTGAAATGAGTTCCATCTATACAAACTGCAGCTGATGATTTGGTAGAACCAGAGGACTTAATAGTTCCCGACGAACCTCGGCCACTCCACTGATCTGGTAGGATTCCTCATCCGCCTGAGAGATACTACGGTTTTCTTGATGACAGTGGCAGCGAGGAATGCATCATGAGATGATGACCCAACTAGTTTCTAGCTGGCCATCAAGAGTGGGGACTCTGTAAGAATGGCTGGATGCTTTGCGATCTGCGATAGAATCTATGTACACCAACAAAGTTTGGACTTTGGTTGCTTTATCTGAAGGGTTAAATCCCCATCAGGAGCAAGTATATCTTGAGAAGATTACTTGGTATAGATGGAAAAGTTGAGACTTTCAAAGCTAGACTAGTTGTAAAAGGTTTTCGTCATCGACCAGGTGTAGATTATGATGAAACCTTTTCTCCAATAGCTATGCTTAAGTCCATCCGGATCCTACTTGCCATTGCTACATACCATGACTACGATATCTGGCGGTTGGGTGTCATGACCGCTTTTCTAAATTGTGATTTAGAAGAGAGCGTCTATAAGTACACAGCCAGAGGGCTTCGTAGACAGTGGGAGCAGCGGAAACATGTGCAAGTTGCTTTACGGGTTAAAGTAAGTATCGCGAAGTTGGAACATCTGTTTTGATGTGGTAGTCAAAGTGTATGACTTCATCAAAATAGTATGTGAACCTTGTATATACAAAAAGGTTGTAGAGATTATGGTGGTCATTCTCGTATTGTACGTGGATGACATACTCTTGATAGGGAAGGTGTTTCCTATGCTACACTCGGTCGATCTCCTCTTATCACATTGATTCTCCATATAGCATCAAGGTGATACCTCCTAAATCCTGGGTTTTGGATATATGAGATAGACCTAAGTGGATGTTAGGATTCTTACTAAGTGTAGTGAGATGGTATCAATAGATTCTGGGGAGAATCACTGGATAGCTTCCAGGGTGATAAGGTCGACTGAATGTCAGTCACAGGCATTGCCTTTACCCTAAGTGGAGGGATGGTATATTGGAAGAGTTCCAAGCTAGATACTGTGAAAAAATAAACGATAAAGGATCGATACATCTCTACCAAAGATGCTACCAAAGAGGCAATCTGGGTGTATATTAGTTCATGAGATGAACTTCGTTCCTACCATTGTGTGACAATGGAGTTGAGGCTTATGCCTAGGAACCCCCATCCCATCAGTGACCCAGACATATTCTAAGGCAGTATCACCTGATCATGAAGATGGTTGATCTCCAGGGAGATCGAGGTTAGAAGAGTAGACTCAGAGGACAACACGGCTGATCCACTCAACAAAAGGCCTTTTCCCAGAGATAGACTTTTATTGGATGGTTGAGTATGAGATACTACAACCACTGCTATATGATGGCCCTAGTGCAAGTGGGAGATTGTTAGTTATATGTATGCCCTAGAGGCCATTATTGTACATGAGATGTATATTGTAGTGGATGCTTGGACATATATAAGGAGGACTTTCTTGCTCGACCTAATAGTATGCTATCTGGTTACTCTTTATCTTAACATGTACACTGATTGTCTCTCTGTTATATGTGCAGGGTTACCTAGCACAGCAGCAAGGTTTCAGGAGGCATCGCCCATACCAAGTTCAAATTTTTTCCGTTCTAGCTAACCCTAACTAAGAATCGTTTACTAGAAATCGACAGAAAATAAATGCAAACACTTTGCAAGTGAAGAGAGCAAGGAATACAACCTTTGTAGACCGGTCCTTCACTTCATTAGCTCCGTGTAGTCGTCCCTTCGCTGTGATCGTGAACTCCAGACTCTAGAGAGGCTCCCATGAAGAAACGAACATGCTTGCTTCGAAGACTTCGAGGCCGAAGATGATCAACGTCGAGGAGACACTAACCCAAGCTATTTCTTCACTAACTATGGAATTAATGAAGCAAACACCCTATACTAAATGGAAAGTAGTGGAGGATGATGAAGTAGGATGTTTGCTCACATTAGAAATCATTTTCTCACTCATTTTCTCACAACTCCATTGACGCAAGAAAGCTTTGAGGAAGAAGAAGAAGAGCTAACTCATCAAAATGAATTATTGTGAGGTTAGAAATGCAAACAAGGGTTAAGCATGTCATGCTTAACCCTTGTAAAGAGTTAACCATAAGCTATGGTTAAAGGTTAGGTAAAAATATCTTAAGCAATACAAAGTGTAGCGTTTTGAAAATCGTTTCGGTGATATTTCGGAAAATCGGTAAAATAAGGGGGTTTTCTGTAAAAAGTCAAAATGCAAATATCTTATTATAAAAATTAAATATACATATTCTCGCTATGTAATTGCTAGTATTTGGTGCTTATTGAGCCACTGGTGAAATTTCAAATTTTCTGAAAAAAATTATTTTATTATTATTTTAAGCCGTCACTAATACATTTAATTAGGGAAAATTACAAACTGGAATGGGTTAAAACAAATTTTTTTTATCATAACGCATTAAACAAAATTTTATCATGTGGTTTTTAAAATGAAATGGTTTGCCAAAACGGTTTAGAAAATATCGAAGAAAAAGGTTTTTTTTGGGTGAAATTAGCGAAAACTTGCAATTTGGTAACTTGAGGGGTTCTTTTTGCATGGAATTTTCTTTGCAACCTCACACACATCCTCACCCACTCACATGGCCGGCCCAACCACCACATGAAAGCAGCCCACTCCCTCCCCCTCCTTTTTGTCATCTTTCATGTGAAAAGAATGGTTAAAATCAAGGTTTTATGATATATTTGTGTAGGTGGGGGTATTATGGTAATTGGGAGGGGCTTTGACCATGGAATTTCTACCCAAATCTCTCACCTCTCCCTACCCCCATCCTCTGGCCAAAATGATCAGCAGCCGCCCCTCATTTTCCCCACCAAGTTTCCACTTCATTTCATCTCCAAAATCATCCAAAATGCTTCAAAAATATCCCACAAAATCAAAATCTAATTCCTACCCATTTCTCATTAGCCAAAATTGCATGGATCTAGGGAACAAGATTTCAATTTGGGAGGCTATGTGTGCTTGTGGATCTTCAAATCTCTTGGGTATAAATTCTAACCCTTTTTGCTTAAATTGTTAGTTAATTTCTTAAAGCTATTGTATTCAAGTGTTAAGTGGTTGAATTGCTAGTTATGAATTTTCAAGTTAGGGTTTGGAAATTCTAGAATTGGGTTTTATTAAAATGTTTATGTTTGCATAGGGTAATTAACATGCTAAGTCATGCAAAGTGTAAGCTAAGTGCTAAAATTAATCTACTTGCTAGCTGCAATTTGTTAATTTAAAATTTGCAATAAATAAGCTTTTATGCAAACTAGGTTTTTATGAAATGCATATATAGGTGAGATTAAATTATGGTTAGGGTTTTTATCACATTATTAACATCTTAATTTATTGTTTAGCAACTTAGATCTTGCAAATCCAACCTAAATTGTTATTTGTGCATTTTGCTATAAAATTTTTAAAATTTAGGTATTTTGTAAACTAGAATTTTAGGGTTTTTGGAATTTAACGAGATTAAATTATGGGAATTATTTTTATGACTTATTTAAGATATTTAGTGAATATTGTGGCCGCTAAATTCGTTTATACATCGAGTTTTGTACTAAAACGGTGATTTGTGCTTGCTAGATTTTCGGAAAAATGACTTTTTAAGTGAAATTGGGGTTTTTGTGAATTTTAAGCTATTTTATATTATAATTTGTGCTTGTAACTGTACAAATGAGTGTGTTGGGAGTTTTCTCGATGGTTTGGCGTTTGTACGCCGACGTCGAGGGTTTTTGGGTCGATTTATGAAAGCAACCATAGGTTTTGACCTATGTGGGATTCGTGAGTCGTTTTGGTAATGAGTCGGATTTTAATGCGATACGCTGCGTTATGATATGTAGGTACCCCATGTGGACTTCGAGACGACAAGAAAGCGCGTGGCGACGTCAGCACCGGCGAGCGAGGACCAGGTGAGTAGATTTATATCTACGGGGAGAAGTCGGGTGGATGGCGTATAGCACCCCCGCAGTCCGTGGTAGTGTATCCGGATGCGTATACACACCAACAATTATTATATGTTATTTGGGATTAATAACGATGTTTAGGATGGATATTGGTGTGTTGGATTATTTTAGTGTTGCGAACCCTAGGGTAGTGTTGCACTACACATACACACATACATACTTGCATACATTCCTATTTATATGTGCTCATGGGATTCTTTATACTTATGTGTTCACATGAGTATGGGACTATGTGTTCACATACGGATTTGAGGATGATACTTGGGATTGAGCTGAGTCGATGAGATTTGTTTGGTGGTTGTGATATCGGTGATATGGCAGGATTCATACTTGAGGTACGTCCTGGTGTTATAGCGGATCTTGGGGCGGCGATACCGGTGAATAGTGTTATAAATAAAATGGTCGACATGTGATCTTGATATGAGGCATGATATGCTAGGATATTGATATTAGGCCGTATCGGGCGATGTATACCCCTTGATGATGATATGTGCTGACGATATCGGTTTGTACGAGATTGTCGATCAGTAGTCAGATCATGAGTATATTGAGGATATTAGTATTTTACTAGACATAGGTCAGTACCCTAGACTATGATCTTGGATAAAGAGGATACCAGAGGAATAGTGTGAGGAATATGATATTGACCCGTACCCAGATTTGGGGATGCCGTACGCCGGATTTACGTACGAGCTATATCTTGATGATTGATCCGCACTCTTGACTTGGGATGTCTGATTATAGATATGGTATCAGATATGATATTATTGAGGCGGGATCACCGACTAATATATATACAGGTATGTATATGTATCGACTCAGATGTTAGGTGGTTTCCTTACCTGTAGTCTAGCTTGTAGCTTAGCCTTTAGTTTAGTTAGTTGTTAGATTAGATTCGGTTCCTACCTATTTCAAAGCTTACGAATCGTGCGTATTTTAAAAGACAAGTCAAGGGATTCTACGGATATTTCAAAAAAACGTATCTTTCTTAAAAACACCGTAGCCCCTATTTTCAAAACCCCACGATTCGTGTTATTTCAAAAGGCACCATTGTAGGACTTATATTAGGTTAATACAGATTAGTTATCGTTGCGTCTAGTATTCAGCTCCCGCTCATTATTGTTGTTCGCTCCCGATCACATGATTATATTATGCTTCATATTCTACAGTTGATATCTTGTGGTTAGGACACCAGCACCATTACCGATGATGCGTATGTACCACGTACACTTACTTGCCGGCTCACACACATTTTCATCGGTAATTGCCATGTCACGTACACCTTAGAAAATATTATTGCTTGACAATAGCCTGTTAGCTAATAGTTTAGACATGATATTAGTGTACTTGCCTTATATGTTAGTTTAGGCATTGTAGTTATTACCTGCTACTTCATGCATACTGTTATTCATTGTTATGCCGCATTCATGGATTCCCATGCATATATTCACTTTTTACTTGCTATTGAGGTTTTGGATTCGGATTTCCATGAGATTTTCTGGATTTGGGGAAAACCGCAAGACATATACAAACTTCTTCTTTCTCTTTTTAAATGAAAAGCGCGGTTTTTCCATGATGTATGAGTCGTCCACCATGAGTTTGCTGATGGATTTCGAGACCCGATTCGAGGAGTTGGATGAACCGTTTCGGGTACATGGTGGACCCGGTAAGGTACCCCGGGGCAAGAAGCTCGTGGTGATGACGATGAGCCTGGCAGGGGGAGACTACCTACCAGTGATTTTACCCGACGCGTCAGATATCCGGAGGATACCGTCGTGGTCTTGAGATGGATGGTAGGGGCCGGTCTGGACTGACGGCGCCCTAGATATTGAGATTGAGACATTGAGATTTCGAGATATTGAGGTACCGAGATTTGATGATATAGGCCAGTCCGGATAGCCGGAGCCTGAGGTTTTGAGACATTGAGATTTATGTTTTGTGTCGATGCTAGACACTGTTGATGCTGATTTCATTTATGATACCTCATTTTAAAAATACAAAGGAAATCTCACTAATTTATGAAAACAGTTTCTTCATTTACATGTATTCTGTTTTCATGCATTCATACCTCATTCATATGATATATTGCTACCTGAGGCACTGACACGGGCACATGAGATCACACTCGGGTTAGATATTACCCTAGCCATTGTTATAGGCTGCATGTTATTCATATATTTGAGGATATATTATGATCATTGACCTAGGTTGCGTTATTTATGCGATTTCTGTGCGTAGATGTTTTTCTACTCACGAGTTGGCAACTCACCCCCGTTGTGCCACAGTTCTTGCAGGTTTCGCCGTACAGGTTTCATTACGGCTTGCTGGCACTATTTCCATTTCCGGGTGACTTGCCAGTAGGTGGGTTTATTTGTATCGCACCCATCATTATATCTTGTATATCATTATTCTATTGTATCTAGAAGTTCCATCAACCAAACATGTATTTATTTCAGAGATAGAGACCAGTGATGTTATTCTTTCGTCCTTAGAGTCGCGCGTTTTAATTCTGTGGTTTTCTTGTGGTTTTGAGTTTTTGATCCTCGCCGTTGGCGTTGTATATTATATTGCTTGTGTGGTTGTGACCGTCGATTGACGAAGAGCTAGCTCCCGCTTGGGGATGCCTTTTATTGATTTCGTATACTATTCATATTGTATCCCGTTTGGGAGCCGGTATTTACAAAGGAGACTCTGCCGAAATTTTCGGGAAATATTGATGTTTTTCTTAAAACCGCATAATTCGGCTTATGCTATTAAAACTACTTGTTTAAATTGGTTTTCCTTCACTCTACTACTTTTCTTGGTTTGCATTTCTGGGTTTTCGGCTTACTTGGATTACGTACGCCTCGAGACGTTTCGTAGTTTAAGTGCCGGTCATGTTCCGTACTTTCGGGACGTGACAAAGTTGGTATCAGAGCGTTAGGTTTTACCTTCGGAGCGTAGGATGACCCTTGGTTGATGGAATAGGTGACTAAAGTAGAGTGACGTACCGTGGGTATGTTCCGCGGCATATTTACGATACGCTACTCCACTTAAGGAGCCTTAGGATATACATTTCTTTACTCAGTATCATATTCATTCCTGATCTAGCCTCATCGGTACCAGTTATGGTTTTGCTGCCACGATTACAGGCAGGGAGAGCTACGGCTAGAGTTGCGGTCAGCATGAGCTCGTCAAGAATGAGGACTAACCAGGGCATGATTCCGGCGACACACGATTGCAGAGATGTGTCTTTTCATTGTTTTTTCGCGCCACGAGCGTTTGATGGATCGCTGTAGGAGATTACTCGGACGTGCAGATCAGCACCAGAGGATTGAGCCAATGATAGAGGCCAGCCAGATTTTGATGACCGTTGGCGTATTGCTTATTCATGATGATTGAGGCACTGTTCAGCGTGCGGATGAGTGAGCCAGTTATTGCTGCGAACGACGAGATATCGCCCCAGATATTGGAGCTTTTGCAGTACGAGTTGTACTAAGAGATGATAGAAGGTCGCTAGTCCTCGAGGATGAATGACTAGGGCATGTGGTTCGTTCACTACCCCGATGCGAGGTCATCAGATAGATTGATTCCAGCTAGAGGCGACTTCATGCGGAGACGTTGAGAGTCGACAGAGACGATCGAGTGTCAGAAACCTATTATTCCAAGTTTAAAGTATTCGAAAAGACATGCAGGCAATTCTATGGTCCCTCTAGAAGAATGAAACCCTAACTCGACATAATGACCGTGTGAAAGCCTTTGAACCTTAGGGTTTGCGGCAGTTCCGCGGCGCCATTAGTAAGGCTTGTGTTTGCCCTTCTACGGCTGGACCACCGATACTGTGGTATGTGTTCGATACTATTAAACTGTGCCCAAGATGTTGAGCTCTTGGGGGATTATGAGGTTTTGACAAATCGATCGAATGGTTCGACTTCATTCGGATGCTAGGTGGTGAGATGCATTCTTGGGAGACTCTAGATACGAGGATAGTCGTTGGAGCTCAGTCCATGCAGCCACGACGAGACGAGTCTGAAACAGTCGACATTAGAGAAAAGTGGAGTAAAGAGGTCCGTACAAGATCTAGATAAGATGACGTTCCACTCCACCGACATCAGAGATGCGATACACATGCCGAGATATTGTACTGGGATATACTTTCCACAAGGAGTCGCGATGAGTATGCAGCCGTTCCGGGACGAGAACAGATCTAGTAAGGGACGATGACTTCCGGACAGTTCGGCAGAGATGAGATTTGGGAGAGACCTCGACAGGACCTTTCTGGAATAAATTACGAGAAGATTTGGACCCAGGAGTGGTCATGTTATGCACACCGGCAGGCCAGAGTTCAGGATCGTCGACGAGACATGCTATGAGTGACGACGGCAGTTGGCCAGAGATTCTTGGAGGATGTGCTTGAGCGGGACTATTCCGCCATACTTGATTTTGCGTATTTTGGGCAATCTATTCACATGATTGATTTTGATGATTGAGTTTCATGATATTTGTCTTCATGGACCATGGTTGCACCTACTGAGTATTTACGATTTTTGCACGGTTGTTGCATTTGATATCGTTTTCGTGCCTTGGTTTCTCATGTTTGTGATTATATGTATTTCATACTGTTGAGTTGATTTCGTGCGTATATACGCACACGATTTGGTTTTTGCACTCGGTATGATCCACATATGCTTGCAGTGCAGTGATACGCATTTTGTGCACTTAGATGCACTGGACTTCGATTTCGATTGTGATACTCGATATTTGTTTTGTGCACCTTGTGCACCTGATTTGATTTTGCGCATGTTCGGCACTTGATATTGGATTTCATGATTTCGTGCATGATGGATGCACCTGGTTTGGATTTTTGCGCATGTTGAGCGCATGTTTTGAGAAGAAATTTTGGTTCACACCAGATGCAATAAATCAAGATTCTTCGTGCATGTCAGACGCACCTGTCCTTGCTGTCAGGCACACACGTTGCCTATGACAGATGTTGTGTGCACACCCGATGCACTTAGATGTTGTTTCTGTACGCATGTATGACACATATATAGATTTTGATTTCCGTGCGCACCAGACGCACATAGCATTATATGCATATTTTGGGATTGATTTCTTATGGAGCAGTACGTTTTTATGATGATTGCTATGAGTTTTTGTACTGAGCAGGACTTGTCAGAGAACAGTACCTGAATATATTTTGCATGCATTGATAGTTATTGAAGGGATTTCCAAAAAGCGAGCTATAGCCTCAGCATTTACCTACGTGTCTGATATGACACGAAATGTTTAAAACAAGGAGACCTTTCTAATTTGTTTCCAAAACGGTGGAACTTACATTTCAAACAAAGGTATATATGTATATAGTTATTTTCTTATGATAGACGTCCGCCACTGTGCAGTGTTATACGCGTTGCACAGCGACTTAAAGAGATTTGGCATGCATTTCCTTCAGATACTTACATATATTGATTCGATATTTACATGTATAGTTTCGAGTTATATCATATTGGTTTTGCTTTGGATTTGGCATTGATGTCTTCCCCATGACTCCGATGATTGCGGGATGCTTGACGGAGTTTTGATTTGTGTTATATGCTCATTTTTCATACGCATGCGCTGCGCTACGATTTGTTTTATGTATTTACAATTTCGGAGCCCCGACGACTTGATGGTTTTGGTTTAGATGTTTTAGAATTTAGAGGGAGTTTTACTTTAAATTCGGGGATCGAATTTTTTTTAAGGAGGGAAGATTGTAGCGTTTTGAAAATCGTTTCGGTGATATTTCGGAAAATCGGTAAAATAAGGGGGTTTTCTGTAAAAAGTCAAAATGCAAATATCTTATTATAAAAATTAAATATACATATTCTCGCTATGTAATTGCTAGTATTTGGTGCTTATTGAGCCACTGGTGAAATTTCAAATTTTCTGAAAAAAATTATTTTATTATTATTTTAAGCCGTCACTAATACATTTAATTAGGGAAAATTACAAACTGGAATGGGTTAAAACAAATTTTGTTTATCATAACACATTAAACAAAATTTTATCATGTGGTTTTTGAAATGAAATGGTTTGCCAAAACGGTTTAGAAAATATCGAAGAAAAAGGCTTTTTTTGGGTGAAATTAGCGAAAACTTGCAATTTGGTAACTTGAGGGGTTCTTTTTGCATGGAATTTTCTTTGCAACCTCACACACATCCTCACCCACTCACATGGCCGGCCCCACCACCACATGACTGCAGCCCACTCCCTCCCCCTCCTTTTTGTCATCTTTCATGTGAAAAGAATGGTTAAAATCAAGGTTTTATGATATATTTGTGTAGGTGGGGGTATTATGGTAATTGGGAGGGGCTTTGACCATGGAATTTCTACCCAAATCTCTCACCTCTCCCCACCCCCATCCTCTGGCCGAAATGATCAGCAGCCCCCCCTCATTTTCCCCACCAAGTTTCCACTTCATTTCATCTCCAAAATCATCCAAAATGCTTCAAAAATATCCCACAAAATCAAAATCTAATTCCTACTCATTTCTCATTAGCCAAAATTGTATGGATCTAGGGAACAAGATTTCAATTTGGGAGGCTATGTGTGCTTGTGGATCTTCAAATCTCTTGGGTATAAATTCTAACCCTTTTTGCTTAAATTGTTAGTTAATTTCTTAAAGCTATTGTATTCAAGTGTTAAGTGGTTGAATTGCTAGTTATGAATTTTCAAGTTAGGGTTTGGAAATTCTAGAATTGGGTTTTATTAAAATGTTTATGTTTGCATAGGGTAATTAACATGCTAAGTCATGCAAAGTGTAAGCTAAGTGCTAAAATTAATCTACTTGCTAGTTGCAATTTGTTAATTTAAAATTTGCAATAAATAAGCTTTTATGCAAACTAGGTTTTTATGAAATGCATATATAGGTGAGATTAAAATATGGTTAAGGTTTTTATCACATTATTAACATCTTAATTTATTGTTTAGCAACTTAGATCTTGCAAATCCAACCTAAATTGTTATTTGTGCATTTTGCTATAAAATTGTTAAAATTTAGGTATTTTGTAAACTAGAATTTTAGGGTTTTTGGAATTTAACGAGATTAAATTATGGGAATTATTTTTATGACTTATTTAAGATATTTAGTGAATATTGCGGCCGCTAGATTCGTTTATACATCGAGTTTTGTACTAAAACGGTGATTTGTGCTTGCTAGATTTTCGGAAAAATGACTTTTTAAGTGAAATTGGGGTTTTTGTGAATTTTAAGCTATTTTATATTATAATTAGTGCTTGTAACTGTACAAATGAGTGTGTTGGGAGTTTTCTCGATGGTTTGGCGTTTGTACGCCGACGTCGAGGGTTTTTGGGTCGATTTGTGAAAGCAACCATAGGTTTTGACCTATGTGGGATTCGTGAGTCGTTTTGGTCATGAGTCAGATTTTAATGCGATACGCTGCGTTATGATATGTAGGTACCCCATGTGGACTTCGAGACGACAAGCAAGCGCGTGGCGACGTCGGCACCGGCGAGCGAGGACCAGGTGAGTAGATTTATATCTACGGGGAGAAGTCGGGTGGATGGCGTATAGCACCCCCGCAGACCGTGGTGGTGTATACGGATGCGTATACACACCAACAATTATTATATGTTATTTGGGATTAATAACGATATTTAGGATGGATATTGGTGTGTTGGATTATTTTAGTGTTGCGAACCCTAGGGTAGTGTTGCACTACACATACACACATACATACTTGCATACATTCCTATTTATATGTGCTCATGGGATTCTTTATACTTATGTGTTCACATGAGTATGGGACTATGTGTTCACATACGGATTTGAGGATGATACTTGGGATTGAGCTGAGTCGATGAGATTTTTTTTGTGGTTGTGATATCGGTGATATGGCAGGATTCATACTTGAGGTACGTCCTGGTGTTATAGCGGATCTTGGGGCGGCGATACCGGTGAATAGTGTTATAAATAAAATGGTCGACATGTGATCTTGATATGAGGCATGATATGCTAGGATATTGATATTAGGCCGTATCGGGCGATGTATACCCGTTGATGATGATATGTGCTGACGATATCGGTTTGTACGAGATTGTCGATCAGTAGTCAGATCATGAGTATATTGAGGATATTAGTATTGTACTAGACATAGGTCAGTACCCTAGACTATGATCTTGGATAAAGAGGATACCAGAGGAATAGTGTGAGGAATATGATATTGACCCGTACCCAGATTTGGGGATGCCGTAAGTCGGATTTACATACGAGCTATATCTTGATGATTGATCTGCACTTTTGACTTGGGATGTCTGATTATAGATATGGTATCAGATATGATATTATTGAGGCGGGATCACCGACTAATATATATACAGGTATGTATATGTATCGACTCAGATGTTAGGTGGTTTCCTTACATGTAGTCTAGCTTGTAGCTTAGCCATTAGTTTAGTTAGTTGTTAGATTAGATTCGGTTCCTACCTATTTCAAAGCTTACGAATCGTGCGTATTTTAAAAGACAAGTCAAGGGATTCTACGGATATTTCAAAAAAACGTATCTTTCTTAAAAACACCGTAGCCCCTATTTTCAAAACCCCACGATTCGTGTTATTTCAAAAGGCACCATTGTAGGACTTATATTAGGTTAATGCAGATTAGTTATCGTTGCGTCTAGTATTCAGCTCCCGCTCATTATTGTTGTTCGCTCCGGATCACATGATTATATTATGCTTCATATTCTACTGTTGATATCTTGTGGTTAGGACACCAGCACCATTACCGATGATGCGTATGTACCACGTACACTTACTTGCCGGCTCACACACATTTTCATCGGTAATTGCCATGTCACGTACACCTTAGAAAATATTATTGCTTGACAATAGCCTGTTAGCTAATAGTTTAGACATGATATTAGTGTACTTGCCTTATATGTTGGTTTAGGCATTGTAGTTATTACCTGCTACTTCATGCATACTGTTATTCATTGTTATGCCGCATTCATGGATTCCCATGCATATATTCACTTTTTACGTGCTATTGAGGTTTTGGATTCGGATTTCCATGAGATTTTCTGGATTTGGGGAAAACCGCAAGACATATACAAACTTCTTCTTTCTCTTTTTAAATGAAAAGCGCGGTTTTTCCTTTGATGTATGAGTCGTCCACCATGAGTTTGCTGATGGATTTCGAGACCCGATTCGAGGAGTTGGATGAACCGTTTCGGGTACATGGTGGACCCGGTAAGGTACCCCGGGGCAAGAAGCTCATGGTGATGACGATGATCCTGGCAGGAGGAGACTACCTACTGGTGATTTTACCCGACGCGTCGGATATCCGGAGGATACCGTCGTGGTCTTGAGATGGATGGTAGGGGCCGGTCTGGACTGACGGTGCCCTAGATATTGAGATTGAGACATTGAGATTTCGAGATATTGAGGTACCGAGATTTGATGATACAGGCCAGTCCGGATAGCCGGAGCTTGAGGTTTTGAGATATTGAGATTTATGTTTTGTGTCGATGCTAGACACTGTTGATGCTGATTTCATTTATGATACCTCATTTTAAAAATACAAAGGAAATCTCACTAATTTATGAAAACAGTTTCTTCATTTACATGTATTCTGTTTTCATGCATTCATACCTCATTCATATGATATATTGCTACCTGAGGCACTGACACGGGCACAAGAGATCACACTCGGGTTAGATATTACCCTAGCCATTGTTATAGGCTGCATGTTATTCATATATTTGAGGATATATTATGATCATTGACCTAGGTTGCGTTATTTATGCGATTTCTGTGCGTAGATGTTTTTCTACTCACGAGTTGGCAACTCACCCCCGTTGTGCCACAGTTCTTGCAGGTTTCGCCGTACTGGTTTCATTACGGCTTGCTGGCACTATTTCCATTTCCGGGTGACTTGCTAGTAGGTGGGTTTATTTGTATCGCACCCATCATTATATCTTGTATATCATTATTCTATTGTATCTAGAAGTTCCATCAACCAAAATGTATTTATTTCAGAGATAGAGACCAGTGATGTTATTCTTTCGGCCTTAGAGCCGCGCGTTTTATTTTTGTGGTTTTCTTGTGGTTTTGAGTTTTTGATCCTCGCCGTTGGCGTTGTATATTATATTGCTTGTGTGGTTGTGACCGTCGATTGACGAAGAGCTAGCTCCCGCTTGGGGATGCCTTTTATTGATTTCGTATACTATTCATATTGTATCCCGTTTGGGAGCCAGTATTTACAAAGGAGACTCTGCCGAAATTTTCGGGAAATATTGATGTTTTTTTTAAAACCGTATAATTCGGCTTATGCTATTAAAACTACTTGTTTAAATTGGTTTTCCTTCACTCTACTACTTTTCTTGGTTTGCATTTCTGGGTTTTCGGCTTACTTGGATTACGTACGCCTCGAGACGTTTCGTAGTTTAAGTGCCGGTCATGTTCCGTACTTTCGGGACGTGGCACAAAGAGAATGGACAAAGTCAAAGATGCCTTGAAGCTTCTACAAGCTTTCAACAAATATTAACCATGACATTTATCCATAACATTTGAATTACTTAATGATAAATTATAAACCCTAATCTTAACCCTAGCATGGTTTAACCCTCATTAACCCTAGTTGCATTTGTAACGTTGCTTGATACATTTAACATATATCACATATACATCAGTGTATCCAAAGTGAGAAAAGAAATCATAAGTGAGCTAATACTAGTTAATGTAATGTAATATATCAAATATATAATTATACATTAGATTATCAAATCATCTCTTGATTTAATAATCCGGCTATATCACCTATAACCGACTAATATCATATGAATCAACTTATCGAATCAACACTTGATCCGATAACCCGGCTATATATATATAACCGACCGATATCTCATATCGGGAGAATAGAATACGGTGTCTCATATCGTATCAATATCGGTCTCGCACATATCACATATGTGCTCCTACTCTGTTTCGCTTGAGCCAGGAAACCCTTATGTAGGGCTCTAAAGACTCGTCAATACGCCGGCAGTAGGTGATGATCATATCAAACACCCACTAGCCGCAAGCGATCTGCTAAACATAACGGCCACCCGGGTATTGAGCGATCAGAAAATCAACAAGCAAGCCTGCTCACATTCCTGCAAATCCAATCGGTAACACTACAGTACAGTCCGGTCTCTTCGTTTGATATGTCGCATATCTCGTCTAGGGGTGGTAAACGTTAGACCCCAGTAACTCAATAAGTCATGTCGATATGAGGCTCATAACGGGTCAAGAAACTATTGATAACACTTACCAGTATATCTCTGAAGCAGCCTTGGCCAAGGACTTCCTGTTATAGCCAATAGAGCCCACCGCAACATCGACTCCGAATACCGGGAGAGACAAAACCCCTCCTATCGCTCATTGCCTCCATGTGACTCGGGACTATACCCAAAAGCCACCGTTTTGCACGTTCTCTTGAACGTGGTAAGGTGGAAATCAAAGCACAATGGGAATCATACAAGACTCTATAACGATCTCGAGTCTACAGACTAACCTGTACCAGTGTCACCAGAGAACTGCCATCTGACGTTAGGTATAATACCATCTGGGTGTTGTCGGCGAGTCCGTTCAGTGTACCCAGTCTCCACTAAGCACCCTTATACTCTCTCTGATGTCAAACACCAATGGATATGGGATCATCCATCGCCTATCTATATGGGTCGAGAAGCTATACGCTAGTCTACTCTATTATATCGATGCCCTGTCTCGATACACCCTCGACTAGGAACATTTGAAGGATGTACTTATCGACTACTCTGTCCCCACTAGTATGATCTGCATCATAGTCATGGTAGTCAAGTACAAATCCTAAGGGCTTTATCAACATATAACATAGAGACAATCAGAGTACATGTTAAGATAAAGAGCAACCAGATAGCATACTATCATGTCGAGCAAGAAAGTCCTCCATATATATGTCCAAGCATCCACTACAATATACATCGTATGTACAGTAATAGCCTCTAGGGCATACATATCACTAACAATCTCCCACTTGAACTAGGGCCATCTGTTGTAGTATCTCATACCCAACAATTAGCAGTAGTTGAAGTATTTCATACTCAACCATCCCATAAAAGTCGCTCCTGGGAATCAGCCTTTGTGTGTGGATCCTCCATATTGTCCTCTGTAGTCTATAACCTCGATCTCCCTGGTGATCATCCATCTCCATGATCAGGTGATACTTCCTAAGAATATGTCTAGATAACTAATGGGACGGGGGTTCCTAGGCCAAAGCCATAACTCCATTGTCACACAATGGTAGAAACGAAGTTCATCTCATGAACTTATATACATCCAGACTACCTCTTTGGTAGTATCCTTAGTAGCAATGTATCCTGCCTTTATCGTCTAGCTTGCCACGGCATCTAGCTTGGAACACTTCGAACATACCGTCCCTCCACTGAGGGTAAAGACAATGCCTGTGACTGACATTCAGTCGACCTTACCACCCTGGAAGCTATCCAGTGATTCTCCCCAGGATCGATTGATACCATCTCACTACATCTAGTGAGAATCCTAACATCCACTTAGATCTATCTCATAGATCCAAAATCCAGGATTTAGGAGGTATCACCTTGATCCTTTATGGAGTATCCTTGTGATAAGAGGAGATTGACCGAGCGTAGCATAGGAAACTCCTTTCCTATCAAGAGTATGTCATCCACGTACAATACGAGGATCACCACCATACTCCCTACTACCTTTCTGTATATACAAGGTTCATCTACAATTTTGATGAAGTCAAACGCTTTTACTACCACATCAAAACAGACGTTCCAACTCAGCGATGCCTGCTTTATCCCATAAATCAACTTGCACACGTTTCCGCTGCTCCCACTATCTACAAGGCCCTCTGGCTGTGTACTTATAGACGCTCTCTTCTAAATCACCATTTAGAAAAGCAGTCATGACACCCAACAGCCAGATATCGTAGTCATGGTATGTAGCAATGGAAAGTAGGATCTGGATGGACTTAAGCATAGGGACTAGAAAAGGTTTCATCATTATCAACATCTGTTCGATGACGAGAACTTTTTGCAACAAGCCTTAGCTTTGAAAGTCTCAACTTTTCCATGTACACCATGTAATCTTCTCAAGATATACTTGCTCCTGATGGGTATTTAACCCTTCAGATAAAGCAACCAAAGTCAATACTTTGTTGGTGTAAATGGATTCTATCTCAGATCACTTAGCATCCAGCCATTCTCACAGAGTCACCACTCTTGATGGCCTGCTCGAAACTAGTTGGGTCATCATCTCATGATGCAATCCTCGCTCCCACTGTCATAGAGAAAACCGAAGTATCTCTTGTAAGTCTATGTAATCCACCCCGATACTTACGGGGAGGCGGAAAAAGTAAAAATCAAATTTTTTATCACAAGGAAACATAGACTAACCATGAAGGATCTTTGCTAAACAAAAACTAACAAACTAACTGCAAGTTCTAGCTATTAGGTTAGATGGTTATACCTAGATCTTGAACTCCTTCTCTTCTTGTTGTGGTCCTCCTTCTTGCTTGCTTCTTGGAGTGGTGTAGACGGCCCCTCCTCTTCGTCTTCTCTTTGCCGAAGAAAGATCCACCCGAAGGCCTCTACCTTGAGCTCCTACATCAACCAAGAAGTAACTAGAGTGCTTGGGTTGCTAGACAAAGAACCCTAGAATGAGTAGAGTGATATTTTGATGGTTTAGTCTCAAAAGCTTACGATTTTCTACACATGAAACACTTAAGCTTTGAGAGAGGAAGTGGGAGAGCTATCCAAGAGAGAGAAAGAGCATGAAAGAATGAGCAAGTTTACAACCATGCTCTCATATGAGAGAATATGAAAAAATAATAATAATAACAATAAAGATAATTGTGATGGTTAGCTGAAATGACCATTATCATTTCACATTTAATGCAATTTGCAAGAATCAAGAAGCATCTTGCAAAAGAAATGATCATGGTCAAATAGTCAACAAAAGTCAAATGGTCAACCCAACCCTAACCATGGAAAAAATATCCTTAATTAATATTATTAATCATATTTCTCATTCTCATTAGGGTTTAGAAAAAGTCAACGGTCAACAACTCTAATGAGATTCCTCTGCCTCTGTTAACTGTGCATACACACCCGCATCCGTGTTCCGAGGAACACGGATACAATGAGACAAAACCAATCCAAAAATAAATACCAGGATCTGGCATAAACCAAAACCCGCTAGTAATAACTGCCCGGACACCAAACGTGCACAAGTAGGCGGATGTGAACGAAACCCGTCGCAAAACCATGCGACCTCTACTCTGTTTTGCCCAAAGGCGAACAACCCTGTGTGTGGGACTCTAAAGACTCGACGCTACTCTGGCAGTGGGTCTAACCACAGGCCGCAAGCGGTACTAGCTGTACGTAACGGTCCCCAGGTAGATGCCGATAAGAAGACTGATGAGGTGAACCCATCCGAACTCCTACTGAGCCTGAATGTGATAATCTCCGTACAGTCCGGTCTGTTCGTCTGAGAGTATCGCATGTCGGGCCTAGGGGGCAGTAAACGTCAGTCCCCTAATAGCAGTACAAGTCGTGTTGGAGTGTAGCCCAGAACACCCTGAGAAAACACTGGAAACGCTACCAGTACATCTCGCTTGCCCTGGCCAGGGACTTTGTGTAATGGCTCTCCTAGACACAGCGCGATATCAACTCCCAATACAGGGAGAGACGAATCCTGTCTAACCGTCACTGCCTCCAAGTGCTTCGGGGCTGCACCCAACTACTACCTGTTTGCACGACTCATTTGAGCCGTGGTAGGGTAGTAATCTAAGAACAGTGGGAACACACTCGAGGTGAAGTGACAGTGTCAAGTCAACGGACTATGCTGTACTCATGTCACCTGGGAGTCACCTGGGAACTGATAACTGACGATATGTATAATACCAAACCAACAGTTCCCAGCGAGTCCTGTCCAGTGTACTCGTAACCTAACGAGCACCTGCATACTATCTCCAGTACGACGTACTGATGGCTGTGGGACAGACCATCTCCCCTCCTGAGATGAGAAGCGTATACACTAGTCTACTCTGGAGTATCGATGCCCTGTCTCGATAATCCTATGACCAGGGACCTGTATAAGGATATGCTTATAGACTACCCAGCCCCCACTAGTGTGACTGCCATCACAACGCTGGTAATCAAGCAAAGATCCTAAGGGCTCCACTAATATGTATAAGCGATATGCTAAAAGAAACATATGCACATATTGAAGTAGAAACAAACCAAGAAGCATACTACCATTTTGAGCAAGGTTGTCTATACAACTGTGAATATCTCAAGCTTCCATTAAGTAATATACAAACTAGTATGATACAGTGATGGCCTCTAGGGCATATACACTAACAATCTCCCACTTGCACTAGGGCCATGTACTGGCGTATCGAAGACCTATCATCTCGATCAGCCGCTCGAACTGAGTCTGAGGTATGGCCTTCTTGAATGGATCAACAGTGTTATCTTCTGTAGCAACCCTCCGAACCTCGATCTCCCGGCGATCTATGATCTCCCTGATCAGGTGATACCGCCTCAAGATGTGTCCGGACTTCTGATGGGACCTGAGTTCCTTTTCTAAAGCTATAGCCCCGTTATTGTCACAATACAGAGGTATTGGATCAACAATGGACGGAACCACCTGAAGTTCTATTAAGAACTTCCTCATCCAGACGGCTTCTTTTGCGGCATCTGATGCTGCGATATATTCCGCTTCCATCGTTGAGTCAGCAACGGTTTCCTGTTTGGAACTCTTCCAACACACCCCCTCCATTCAGGGTAAAGACATAACCCGACATAGATTTGGAGTCGTCCTTGTCACTCTGGAAGCTGGAGTCCGCAAAGGCCTCCATCTGGAGGTCTTTTCCGCCATAAACCAAAAACATATCCTTAGTCCTTCTCAGGTACTTCATAATGTTCTTTACCGCTATCCAGTGCTTCTTCCCAGGGTTTGACTGATACCGGCTTACTACACTCAGTGCATAAGCTACATCTGGTCTGGTATACAACATCGCATACATTATAGATCCTACCGCAGAGGCGTAGGGTATAATAGACATGCGATCCCTTTCCAAATTAGTCTTGGGAGATATCTCTTTGGAGAGAGCGATCCCGTGACAAGCCGGTAAATTACCGCGCTTGGAATCTTCCATACTGAATCTTTTTAGTATGGTGTCGATGTACCTGGACTGTGAAAGTCCTAATATCCTCTTGGACCTATCACGATGGATCCGGATCCCCAGAATGTAAGAGGCATCACCCAGGTCTTTCATGGAGAACCTGTGTGACAAGAACCCTTTGACAGATTGTAGCATAGGAATGTAATTTCCTATCAAGAGAATGTCATCCACGTATAAAACGAGGAATACGACAGTTCGTGCAACAATTATACTATAAATGCATGGTTCATCTGAATTTTTGATAAAGCCAAATTCTTTGACCGTCTCATCAAAACAGATGTTCTGTCACGACCCGAAAGTACGGAACATGACCGGCACTTAGATTACGAAGCGTCTAGAGGCGCCACGTAACCTAAGTAAGCCGAAGCCCAGAAATCTAAACCATATGAAAGAAGAAGAAGTAAAAGAAACATGAAGAAAAACAAGTTTAAAAGTATCAGCAAATTTTCCCAAAAATTTCCGCAGAGTCTTCTCTGTAAAAACTGGCCCCCAAACGGGTACAACAAGTATAATATACATAAACAACAATAAAAAGCATCCCCAACGGGAGCTAACTCAACGCCAACAGGCGGAAACAACCACAACAAGCATAATAATATACAACGCCAAAGGGCGAGGCTCAAAACTCAAAAGAAAACAAAACCACCAGATCAGAATAATACATGCGCGACTCTAAGGTCGAAATAAAAGACTGGTCCAATAAACTTATCAAGTAATACAAGTATGGTTGATGGAGCTTACTAGATACAAATGAAAGAATAAAAATACAATGGTGGTTCAGATACAAGTGAACCAACCTACCGTGCAAATCACCCTGAAGAAAAGATGTGCCAGCAAGCTGCCAGGGAAACCTGTACATCGAACCTGTAATAAAATTTGGCACAACAGGGGTGAGTTGCCAACTCGTGAGTAGAAGACATCTACGAAAAGAAATCGAATGCACGACGCTATCCTAGGTTATAATAATACACTACTAAGTCCCAATCATCTAATAATAGCAGGGTAATACTACGTGGAAGTGCAGATACTCCGTGCTCGTGTCAGTGCCTCATATAGTACTATGTCATATGAATGGATATGCATGCACCATGAATGTAAAATAACCAATCCTAAAATCCAGAAATATCTGTATAAGAAATCTTTAGCTGTTATCAAAGTAAAATGTGTATAGAAATCTGAAATCTCAACAATGAAATCCATGGAAATCCGTGTCAAGCATCGACACAAACATGTAAATCTCAAGTCTCATGGTCTCAATACCTCGGGCTCCGTCAGTCCGGATCGGCCCATATCATCAAATCTCACGACAACGGTCGGTATCCTCCGGATATCCGCCGCGCCAGACATCCCGGTAGGTAGCTTTCCCCTGCCAGGCTCATCGTCTACAACTCGATCTTCTTGCCCCGGGGTACCATACCGGGCCCACCATGTACCCGAGACGGTTCATCCACTCCTCGAATCGGGTCTCGAAATCCATCAGAAAACATGAAATCTCATGGTGGACGACACATACATCACGAGAAAACCGCATCTTATGTTTTTTTAAAAAGAGAGGAGGAGGAGAGAGAGAGAAGTTTTTACATATTCTTGCGGTTTTCCCCAAAATCCAGAAATCTCATAGAAATCCAAATCTCAAAATCATGAGTAACTATATGATAAGTGTCGGCATATGCCCATAATACTGCATGATAACATGAAAATATGAATGCATGAATGTCTAAGCAATAAATAACATGTCTGTACTAATGTCAGAGAATAATCACAATATTATATCGGTCTAGTTGTTAACTGATTCTATCCATAAAAGACAATATGATCTAAAGTGTACGTGACATAGCAATTACCGATGATGATGTGTGTGAGCTGGCAAATAAGTGTGCGTGGAATATGCGCATCATCGGTAATAGTGCCGGTGTCCTAACAGGTAAAGTTTATACTGATTATAGCAACATATAAAAGAACATGCACCATGATGATTACAGTATGAATGCAAGACAGATGTGCATTATCCACTCCTCTGCGATATACGAGTACGAATACGACTATATGACTCAAACCTAAACTAGTGTCTATCTAACCTTCTAATGAACTAAACCTAAGAAACTAGTCAATAAGAAACAAGAGTCTACCTAAGGTCTGAATCAATATCTCTAATAGTCGGCGATCCAGCCTCAATAGCGTCACGTACGTAGTACGGCTTCCTCGAATCAAGAGTGCGGATCAATCATCATATCTATGCCCCGTACGGTAAAATCCATCGTACGGCATCCCAATATCGGGGTACGGGTCAAGTATCTCCTAGGTGTCTCATTATTCGTATAATGTCATCACCAATACATCTCATGATCAAGGTGCTAAACTGTAATCGCCTATATCAATCATATATCATTGCCATCATAATAAGCATCATTAGTTTATCCTCAGAAATATCATGTCATATGTATCATATTGTGATTAAGTCATACTGAAATCATATCGTCCTCAAGCCACACCTCTATGATATCGACATCAGGTCACACCTATATGATGTCGTAATCAAGTCATACATATCCCATATCGTGATCAGTCATAAGTTACAGTTCGGGATCTATTTTAGAGTTCCATGTACCTCAATATCATCACTACCCATTATAATTTATGTATACCTGTTCATTATCTCATTCTCTAATGATCCGCTAACACTTTAATACGACTATAGAGTCAAGAATCACGGCATCAAGCCCAGTTATGCCGTTTCAGTCCCGTGTATCATATCACATCAATCAATCCCATATACGTGTTGTATATACATGTATATACCTATACCTAGTTCTATATATATATACACATACCCGTATACACCATGTCGAGTTTCAGTGCGTGCGTGTGTGTTTCTACCTGAAACTTACGAACCTCTTCCAAAATATTCATCCGCTGGTATGGTCTTCCTAAATCTGTCTAGTCCAGCCTAGGGTCATTACTAGGGTCCCGCTCATTTAGAATCTAGGGTTAGATCTGGTTCCCTAATGATAATAAGTACTATTCCTATGCTACGTTGCGGGGGTGCTAAACGCCATCCACCCGACTTCCCCCCGTAGATATACATCTACTCACCTGGTCCATGTCTGCCGAAGACAGTATCGCCATCCTCCTCTTCATCGCCCGCAGTCCACATGAGGGTACCTAAACGCAAACATATAAATAGTATCGTAAACTGAATCACATACAAAAGTCAAAACGACGCAAGGAACCAGCATAGGTTAAAACCTATGTCCCGTTCACGCAAAAGAACCGAATATCACTCGATATCGGCGTACAAACTCCGATGGATCGAGATAAACATCAACAATTAACTCGTAGTTTTAAAGCACCTTACTTATATTATAAAACATGATTAAATCCATCAAAACCCTAAAATCAATCAAATCGTCCGATTTCGAAAAACCCGAAAACGCCAATTTACCGTTTTTCTTCAAAACTTGACATTTAAATGAAACCAATGGTTATAAAACTCATTAAATAGCATAACTAGACTTTACAAACCATTACTATATTTTTATTACACAAATTTATATAAATTTGAAATTTCTAGTTTGCAACCTTTAGTAATTTTTAACATTTTCAAGCAAAATACCACAATTCCACAACAAAACATGATTTTGCATGAATTAATGTATTAAACTACAATTCATGATGATAATGATATAATGAAACCATGATTATATTTTTAATTTCATTTATTTAGGAATTTCCAAAATCTAGTTTACAAAATACTAGCACTTTATTACTATTTTCCAATTATCACAAGAAAGTAGTGATCAAACTAAGTTTTTCATTCCTTTAATATGCTCATATTCTCATTAAAACTACCATCTAATGATAACCACCTTAATAAGAATTTTATTTTACCCACAAACACATTTTAGAAAAATCTAGTTAGCTAAATAGTTTAATTAAAACAATTTGAATAAACAATTTATTATACAACAACCATGCAAGATTTTTCCACTTCTAAAAATGGTAGACTAGTTATTATAACCCTAATTAATTAATAAAAATCATAACTTGAATTTACAAACCCTAACTTGAATTTTAAAATTTGCAACTAGAATTAATTTAACAAATCTAATTATGCTTTAAAAGAAACATCTAATAGAAATAAAACAAAAGAAGGAAATTTATACCTTCAAAATATGAAATCCAAACATGAAATGAGCCTCCAAAATGCATGCTTTCCCACTCCAAAATCCATGTAAATAAGAGCAAAGAACAAAGGGTAGGAATTTATTAGGATTTTGTGCAATTTTTATTGAATTTTGGAGGATTTTTGATGATTTTTGAACAAAAAATGAAGTGGAAATGGGGGGGGGGGCTGCCATGGGGGTGTTGAGGCCGGCCACAATTAGGAGGAGGGGATGGAGAATGAGAAAAGTGAAGAAAGATGTAGAAAGTTCCCCAAAAATATCATATCATTATGTCTTTTCATGCTTTTATTAAATTTTCTTTTAATTCTTTACTATAGCAACTCAAGAAAACTCTAGAAAATTGGAAAAATTTGCAAATGAATTTTACATGATACTCATTAAATTATAATATGCCATGGCTCACTTTTACAAATTAAAACCATTCAAATTTGTAATTTACACTAATTTAGTGTAAAAATAAAGCTTATGTTAATATTTAAAATAATTAATTTAGGAAAAATATTTAATTAAACTAAAAATTTATAAGTGGCTAAATAAACACCATTTACTAGTAATTACATAATTAAAATAGGTATTTTTGAAATTATAATGAAAAACAATCACGGTTTAGTTTTACGAAAAATACATTTTACTTTACCGAAAATCATAAAATTCACTTAAACAATTTTATTCATTTAATTATTTATTTAATTATTTTTAAAACGTTACATGTTCCAACTCCACGATGCCTGCTTCAGTCTATAAATGGACTTAAGCAACTTGCACATCTTCCCGCTGCTCCCACTCTGAATGAAACCCTCTGGCTAGTCTATATAGACACACTCCTCTAAATTTCCATTTAGAAAAGCGGTTTTTACGTCCATCTGCCAAATCTCATAATCGTAGAAGGCAGCAATAGAAAGAAGGATCCGAATGTATTTGAGCATAGCCACTGGAGAAAAGGTTTCGTCATAGTCCAAACCAGGTCTTTGACGAAAACCCTTTGCAACAAGTCTAGCCTTATAGGTCTCAACCTGTCCATCTACACCAATCTTCCTTTTGAAGATCCATTTGCAGCCTACGGGTTTTACCCCTTCTGGAGCAACGTCCAAAGTCCATACTTTGTTGGTGTACATGGACTCCATCTTGGTCCGCATTGCATCCAGCCATTTTACCGAGTCAGTGCTCTGAATGGCCTGCTGGAAGCTAGTCAGCTCATCATTATTAATGATGCAATCCTCTCTATCCCCGTCTATGAGAAAACCGTAGTATTTCTCGGGCGGATGAGACTGCCTACTACTCCTGCGGAGCGGCGCAGGAATGTCCTGTTCTTTCGAACCTTCTGGTTCTACTAAGCTTTCAGTAATAGATCGTGGTTCTGGAATTTCTTCCAGTTCTATTGCGCTCCCACTTGTTTCTTTTTCTAAGAACTGATGTTCCAGAAAGTGGGCATGACGAGAGACAAAAACCTTTTGTTCTTCTGCGTAATAGAAAAGATACCCCCTAGAGTTCTTTGGGTATCCCATAAACTTGCATTGTACTGAGCGTGCCTCGAGTTTGTCTGCATGTTGCTTTTTAACAAAAGCTGGACATCCCCAAATCTTAAAATATTGATGATAGGGTTTCTTCCCACTCCACATCTGATATGGTGTGGTAGGCACTGTCTTAGTTGGAACTCGGTTCAAAAGATATGCAGCTGATTCTAGTGCATATCCCCAGAAAGATCGCGGCAACTCCGCGTTACTCATCATGGAACGTACCATATCCAATAGGGTTTGGTTACGTCTCTCCAATACACCATTATATTGTGGGGTGTATGGAGGAGTAAGTTGAGAGAAAATTCCATTCTCTTTTAGGTAACCTAGGAACTCGGCACTCAAGTATTCACCACCTCGATCAAATCTCAGTGTCTTGATACTTTTGCATGTTTGTTTTTCTACTTCATTCTTGTATTCCTGGAATTTTTCAAAGGCTTCCTGGAATTTTTCAAAGGCTTCAGATTTATGCTTCATCAAGAAGACATGCTCGTACCTCGAAAAAATCATCCGTAAAAGTAATGAAGTAAGAATAACCACTTCGCGCATGTGTAGACATTGGACCACATACATCGCTGTGTACGAGTCCCAAGAGCTCGCTCACTCTTACTCCGTGTCCAGTGAACGGAGTCTTTGTCATCTTTCCTTTGAGACATGATTGACAAGTTGCATATGATTGATATTCGAACAGATCCAAATATCCTTCTTTATATAACTTAGTCAACCTTGTCTCATTGATGTGACCCAGTCTACAATGCCATAAGAAAGCATGATTTAATTCTGGAGACTTTCTTTTGTGTGTATTCTGGATATTGAAAATCTGTGGTTTGTTCAATACGTATATACCGTTGCTTAATGTACCCGACCCAATCAAAACATGATTAAGGTGAATGTTTACAACATTGCTTACAAATGCAAAATCATACCCTTCTTTAGACATTAACGATATAGATATGATATTACAAGTCGCACTGGGTACAAAATAACAGTCGCGCAAAACCAAAACATGTCCATCTGTGAATCCTAGGTGATAGTCCCCCACGGACTCAGCATCCATGCTTGCTCCGTTTGCAACTCTGAGGGTCATATCACCTGCCTTCAAAACCCTACGCCTTCTCAGTGCCTGCAAAGAATTACAGATATGAGGTCCTGATTAGGTATCCAATACCCAGGAGGTAGAGTTGATTGATAGACAGTTTTCAATAACATACACACCTGAAGCCGAAACCACAACTTGCTTCGGGTCCTGGTTCTTGGCCTTCCAAGCCCTGCAATCTTTCTTCCAATGTCCTTTCTTATGACAATAAAAGCACTCTTCCTTCCCCACAAGCTGTCCCGCTACCTTTGCTACCTTTGCCTTTCCCTTGGCTTCCATTTTACTAACACCGCCCCTTGGTTTGGTGGGGGCCTTCTTCTTCTTTCCTTTGGCTTTCGCCTTGGACCTAGAAGAAGAAGGTCCTCCAACAGACAAAGTGGGTGTTTCCCTTACTTTCTGTAGGGTGCTCTCTGTACTCCTCAACATGTTGAGGAGTTCCAGAAGTTCAACTTCTTTTCCTTGCATGTTGAAGTTCAGGATAAACTGGGCGTAAGTAGAAGGAAGGGACTGGAGAATTAAGTCATTGTAGAGCTCGTTCTCTAACGTGGTCCCGAGGTCCGCGAGCTTTTCAATGTAACCAATCATCCTAAGCACGTGTTCCGCTACAGATGATCCGACGGCCAATCTCGCTGAAAACAACTTTTTTGAGATTTCGTATCTGGCGATACGAGATTGCTCTCTATACAGATCCTTAGTATGGAGAAATATAGATTCAAGGTCCATATTCTCGTGCCTCCTCTGATGTTCATTGTCCATAGAGGCAAGCACGAGGTACTTGGCCTTCGCACAGTCAATCTCCCAGGTCTTACGGATTTCCTTATCCGCGACACTGGATTCTGGACCTGGGACGGCGAGGGCTTTAGTGGTAAGGAGATACCCCAACTTGTCATAAGTGATTGCCATTTTGACATTCCTGAGCCAATCTTTGTAGTTTGGCCCTATCAGTATATTTTTATCTAGTAGTAACTTAAGGCCGATCATGATGTTTGGTCGCTGCAATTATGAGAGAGAGAAGAAACACTTTAGCATGATGCTCTTGCAAGTTTAGAGTGGTTTTTAGTTTGTCTAAACAGGATGGCTCCCACTGTTTCTCGAATCCTTCCTCAAACCATAAAAGAAGAACTAGTCGGGATCGATCACACTGTACAATACTTGCTTAACCATTCAGCCAGGCCAGTGTCGGTACTTCGAGGGAGGTTTTACGACGCTTTCGCAAAGTTCCTTAATTAAGTAACCTCTTTTCCCTGTGGGCGTAGCCCCGCTAACACTTTTCTAGACACCTACTTGGTTTATAGCATTGATCGTTAAGTGAGAAAGTTTCCCAAGGAGTAGCATATACTCACAGTAGGATCGAGATCCAAATATCATCGTGTGATAAAGCTGAAGGAATCCTACCAGAATCATCACACTCCAAATGGTATGCAGCACTAGCAAGTTTCAGTTTCTTTAGAAACTCCCGATGTGGTTTTTGCCCCCATGCACTTATGACCTTGATGAAGGCCAACATATCATAAGTCACATGTCAAGTTCTACCCATCATTTACCAGATTAATTTGAACCCACCCGTACATACCCTTGACGAAGGCGAAAATGGTAGTACGACTGTCTCAAACCAACGCATCTATCTATGCAACAGATAAATATTCGGTAGCTACCAATCACTATGCCTTGGCGAAGGTCAAAATACATAGCTTGAATACTACTGAATATTTAACTGAAATGACGGAGAGCTACGAATGGTTTTGGCGAAACCGTGAACGTAGTGAACTTAATATAATCGAAGGAACCTGATACCTTTTAAAAGGAGTGGTTTAAGCTCCGCGTTTTTTTAAAAGTTTTCTGTTTTGAAAAGAAACCGAGTGGTTTTGAAATTGTTCCAACGATTTAACTTTGGTTTGTTTTCTTTGCATTAATATAATGCGTCCCATCAATTAATCCTACCATTGCAGAAAACAATGAAAATATGACGTACGCTTATGCCATCCGCATTCGCCACGGGAACCCGTCATCACCCGTTAGGTTACTTAACTAACGACAGAGCGGGGTCTGGACTAGCGCGGATGCAAAACATAAGCAACGCCTACTAGATATCATATATAGATATATATACATTCGTCAGATGCAATGATAGCCATTCCAGATCACAGATGAACACATTGGATATGCTAGGAATCCGCGTTTCGTTCGAGCTTGCAACGAAAGACGGATTACACGGTCGCGATGAATAGCCACACCCTACCCTAGACCCCTACGGCTGCGGCAAACTACCCGCCAAGTAACCTAAGCGAAGAAACCTCCCTCCACAACGTGAGTAAGCCACTCGGCACTTCAAAGTACTCGGTAGTTTGTGCACCCCACCTTGGGTCTATCCTAGAAGCAAAAACAGTAAAAGAAATAATATATAATAGCGGCTACAACCTCAACCCGGATGTGCGGCCATAAAAATAATATTACATCAATTTACAATTTACATCAAATGAAAGATAAATAAACTCTCATCTCACAAACCCCGGCTATTCATCCGCGACAATCCAACAAGTTCATATACACAATCCAACATCATAGATCACAGATATGTACAACCCCTAATAATCGACGTATAGCGATTAGTCGACATTCAGTACATATATCACATTACAGATATAAAAAATTAGCTAAAGTTCATAGAATTTTGATCAATATACCAATTTGAAACTACCCCAAACACAACAATGTTCTGTGGAGAATCTGGACAGAAACAATGTATCTTAAAAATCACAAAACATCAAGCTGAACATACTGCAGGAAAAACGAGTCGTGACCGGGTCGACTCGGCCCCGGATCCGTGGTGAAACGCGTGGTTTCGCCGCGCTTCCGCGGCGGTCTTATCGAGTCATGGGCTCGTTTTTCTTGGGTGTTCCTAAAAAACCCTGCACGTATTTTTCAGGTCTGTGGAAATATTTTAAGACCTGTTTTTAAAATCGGCAGAAAGTACAAGATTTTGATGTATTTTGCGATTTCTTTTTCCAGATCGAAGTTCTAAACACTTTGCTAACATGTTAGTTGTTGTTTAGCTAGGCTCTGATACCACTGTAAGTCTATGTAACCCACCCTAGTACTTACGGGGAGGCGGAAAAAGTAAAAATCAAATTTTTTATCACAAGGAAACATAGACTAACCATGAAGGATCTTTTCTAAACAAAAACTAACAAACCAACTTCAAGTTCTAGCTACTAGGTTAGATGGTTATACCTGGATCTTGAACTCCTTCTCTTCTTGTTGTGGTCCTCCTTCTTGCTTGCTCCTTGGAGTGGTGTAGACGGCTCCTCCTCTTCGTTTTCTCTTTGCCGAAGAAAGATCCACCCGAAGGCCTCTACCTTGAGCTCCTACCTCAACCAAGAAGTAACTAGAGTGCTTGGGTTGCTAGACAAAGAACCCTAGAATGAGTAGAGTGATGTTTTGATGGTTTAGTCTCAAAAGCTTATGATTTCAACACATGAAACACTTAAGCTTTGAGAGAGGAAGAGGGAGAGCTATCCAAGAGAGAGAAAGAGCATGAGAGAATGAGTAAGTTTACAACCATGCTCTCATATGAGAGAATATGAAAAAATAATAATAATAACAATAAAGATAATTGTGATGGTTAGTTGAAATGACCATTATCATTTCACATTTAATGCAATTTGCAAAAATCAAGAAGCATCTTGCAAAAGAAATGATCATGGTCAAACGGTCAACCCAACCCTAACCATGGCACAATTATCCTTAATTAATATTATTAATCATATTTCTCATTCTCATTAGGGTTTAGAAAAAGTCAACGGTCAACAACCCTAATGAGATTCCTCTGCCTCTGTTAACTGTGTATACACACCCGCATCCGTGTTCCGAGAAACCCGAATACAATGAGACAAAACCAATCCCAAAACAAATACCAGGATTTGGCTTAAACCAAAGCCCGCTAGTAATAACTTCCCGGACACCAAACGTGCATAAGTGCGCGGATGTGAACGAATCTCGTCGCAAAACCATGCAACTTCTACTCTGTTTTTCCCAAAGGCGAACAACCCTTTGTGTGGGACTCTAAAGACTCGACACTACGCTGGCAGTAGGTTTAACCATAGGCCGCAAGCGGTACTAGCTGTATGTAACGGTCCCTAGGTAGATGCCCATAAGAAGACTGATGAAGTGAACCCATCCGAACTCCTACTGAGCCTGAATGTGACAATCTCCGTACAGTCCGGTCTGTTCGTCTGAGAGTATCGCATGTCGGGCCGAGGGGGCGGTAAACGTCAGTCCCCTAATAGCAGTACAAGTCGTGTCAGAGTGTAACCAAGAACTGAGAAAACACTGGAAACGCTACCAGTATATCTCGCTTGCCCTGGCCAGGGACTTTGTGTAACGGCTCTCCTAGACACAGCACGATATCAACTCCCAATACCGGGAGAGACGAATCCTGTCTAACCGTCACTGCCTCCAAGTGCTTCGGGACTGCACCCAACTACTACCTGTTTGCACGACTCATTTGAGCCATGGTAGGGTGGTAATCTAAGAACAGTGGGAACAAACTCGAGGTGAAGTGACAATGTCAAGTCAACGGACTAAGCTGTACTCATGTCACCTGGGAACTGATAACTGACGATAGGTATAATACCAAACCAACAGTTCCCAGCGAGTCCTGTCCAGTGTACTCATAACCTAACGAGCACCTGCATACTATCTCCAGTACGGCGTACTGATGGCTGTGGGACAGACCATCTCCCCTCCTGAGATGAGAAGCGTATACACTAGTCTACTCTGGAGCATCGATGCCCTGTCTCGATAATCCTATGACCAGGGACCTGTATAAGGATATGCTTATAGACTACCCAGCCCCCACTAGTGTGACTGCTATCACAACGCTGGTAATCAAGCAAAGATCCTAAGGGCTCCACTAATATGTATAAGCGATATACTAAAAGAAACATATGCACATATTGAAGTAGAAACAAACCAAGCAACATACTACCATTTTGAGCAAGATTGTCTATACAACTGTGAATATCTCAAGCTTCCATTAAGTAATATACAAACTAGTATGATACAGTAATGGCCTCTAGGGCATATACACTAACAATCTCTCTGTTGGGTGAGGAACCTTACCAGATCGGCGGAGAGGCTGAGGTTCGTTGGGATCTATTGAATCCTCTGGTTCTACCAAATCATCTGTTGTAGTTTGTATAGCTAGAACTCCTTCCAGTTCTACCTCATGACCACTAATTTCTTCACAAGAAATTTCCTTTCCAAAAGGCGGCATGCTGAGAAACAAAACACTTTTTGCTCTTCAATGTGGTAGAAGATATTCCCTTGCGAATGCTTGGGATATCCAACAAACTTCCACAGAACTGACCTTGCCTTGAGCTTGTCCGGATTTTGCTTATAGACATAGGCCGGACAATCCAAATCTTGATATACTTAAGAGATGGACTCTTCCCATTACATATCACATATGGAGTGGTAGGCACCTGATTTGATTGGAACCCTATTCAATAGGTATGCATCTTCTCAAGAGCATAACCCACAAAAAGAAATAGGCAACTTAGTAGTACTCATCATAGAGCACACCATATCACATAGGGTGCAATTGCTCTGCCCCAATATACCAACGTCATGTGGTGTATACGTACAGATATATCAATTTGAAATTGGTGCATAACAACGGATATTCAAAACCAAATATTTGCCGTCCGACAAACAACCCAGGTGATTTTCTCAAATATCACCGATTACAACGAATCCCAATATAATAAGGATGATCACCCAATTCCCAATAACTTACTCCCACTCATCATCTGTAAAACCATGCAGATGTGAGAATCAAACCTGGTAAATACATACCCTGGAGCAAGTGTCTAATTGGGAAATTAGTTTTCTTTTAACAGTACACAGTGAAACTGAAACATTGAAATGTTTCGATGGGGTATCCGGGTATTCCTAGTAATGCCTCTTCCATTATCCAGATTCACAACTGTAACCGTATAATTCTTTGCCATCTCTCCAAATCCCTTTATATGTCTTTAGTCATTACCTTCTGTACACCCCTTTAGGCCAAATGGTTTTCTTCCTTCCCTACCGTTCGGCACCAGCCTATGGTTTGGAAGAAGACTATCCAATAAGCATAATGGGTGTACTGTCCTAATCCTAGGAGCACTCGCAATGCGAGAGAAGGTGAAGATAAAAGACAACCGAATAAACCTTATTCCTAATTCTCCTGAACCAGGATCCATCCCCGAACTGGAACAAGTTCCTTTCGAGTTCGTATATAACCATACGATGGATTATCCAATAAACTGTGGATCTTCGTAGTGATACGGAGTGTCCAGGAGAAATACAAAGGTGATTTAGGATTGGCGAAGAAATATTTGGTTTGGTCGTGAATAGCAGTCGCAATTTACTTTGCCCTCTAACTAATCCCTTTCTATGTCTTAACTTAATACCTTCTACACACCATCGTTATGCTAATTGGTTTTCTTCATTCCCCACCGTTCGGCACCAGCCTAAGGTTTGGAAGAAGACTATCCAATTTGCGTAATAGGTGTACTATCTCCTAAACCAAGGAGTACTCGCAACCTGAGAGAAGGTAAAAGGAAAAGACAACTGAATAGTCCTATTCGTTTTCTCCAGAACCGGAAACCATCCTCGAATAAATTCCTTTGAGTTCGTATATAACCATACGATGGTTTTTTCCAATGGAAGTGGACGTTCATAGTAATACGGGGTGTCCTGGAGAAAAGGGTAAAAGTAGGAGTGGCAATGAGGTCTGCAACTCTGACAATCCAAAAGCCAGTGTTTAAGAAGGTTCGGTCAACTTGGTCACTGAGTCATAGTCTAGGGTCGGGTCAATGGTCGCTGCCAAAGAGAGAGAGAAAAGAAACACTCAGCGTGCACTCTAACCTAGATCAGAATGGTTATCACTTTATCTAATCAGGAAACCTCCCACTGTAACGTCAAATTCTTCCCCAAACCTGGAAGAAGAATTAGCCGGGATCACCCGAGGAGTAAACATACTCATCAGTGGGAATCGGGATCCAATTATCATCGCATGATAACGTGACGGAATCCGCTCACGTTATCACACTCCAGAAGGTATGCGCATATCTGGCAAGTTTCAGTTTCTTTAGAAACTCCTGATGTGGATTTTTGCCCCATGCTCTTATGACCTTGGCGAAGGTCCACAAATCATAAGTCACATGTCAAGTTCTACCCGTCATTGTCCAGGTTAATTTGAACCCACCCGTACAAGCCCTTAACGAAGTTCAACAAGGCTCTACGACTGTCCCAAACCAACGCATCTATCTATGCAGCAGAAAGGTAACAAGCAGGTACCATACACTATGCCTTGACGAAGGTCAACAAACATAGCATGAATACTATGTGCTACCCGTCTGAAACGACGGAGGGCTACGAATGGTTTCTGGGGAAAACCTTTAACGTAATGAACTTGATATCGTTGAAGGAACGGATAGCTTTTATAAAAATATAGTAACAAAAACCTTTACTAAAGAGGTCACTCCCGGTGAAGGGATCTCGGCTCTTTCCCCGTAGGATGGGATGCAGGATATTCCAACTGAATACCACGATGCAAGGCAAAAGTAATCGGCTATAGTGAAGTTATTGCCCTGACGCAAACTTCTGTCCAAGGGGTCACTCCCGGTGAAGGGATCTCGGCCCTTGCCTCGTCGACTGAGGAGCAGGATATTCCAACTGAATACCACTGTGCAAAACAAAAGAGAACGTCCTTGCAATAACAGCTTTTTGAAAAGTGTTCCAACAACATCAGAATAGGTTAGTTTATCTTGCATTGATCCGAATCAACGCTGTCCCATCAATTGATCACACCACAAAGAACGAAAATAATGACGTACGTATATGCCATCCGCATTCGCCACTGGGTCCCGTCATCACCCGTTAGGTTAGCTAACTAACGACAGAGCGGGGACTGGACTAGCGCGGATGCAAAACATATACAACATCTACTAGTATATATATCAATATATAATATTCGCTCAAGGCGTGATAAAATGCAACATCACAGAAATGTACAGCATCACAGAATAATACAGATATCTGGGATCCCCGGGTTTCATAGAGCCGCTACTGAAACCCGACGTTCCCCTGATCGTGTGGATAGCCTGTGCAATGAGATCCTAGACCCCTACGGGCGCGGCAAGTTACCCGCCAAAACCTGAAGCGAGGCAGCCCCCTTCAGCAACGTGAATGGACCACACAGCACTTCACAAAATCCGGTAACATGTGCACCCCTCCTGGGTCAACCTGTACCCCCTACGAGTGCGGCGAATAGCCCGCCAATTCTAGAGTAAAGCCCCTTCCGTCTCAAAGACATGAGATGCGGGCTCGTTGCCTCTAGAACCCGGCAATCCGTGCACCCCTCCGCGGGGTAATCCTAGTACAGAAAGTAAAATATACATACAACGGGTACATCGACCTCGACCCGGCCGTGCCCCAAAAGAATAATACAAACAGGCAGTGACGGCAGTCCACATGTCGGACGCTCGCCCCGCAATATCAAATGTACATATAAAACAAAACTGTACTACCATTGCATCCAGGCTATCCCCACGATCAATCCGCAACATCACAGCACAACACAGAACATCAACGTGAATGTCACGTTCGCAAATCCGTCTAAAAGGGCTATAGCAGTTAGAAAGGATTTACCGATCAAATGACATTCACGGTCGTAGATATAATGTAAATACTGTGAACTAGCATGTTTAAAATATCCGATCGAACAAATTTATCAAAGTGGGCCCCAAGCATCACTGTAGCACTCACAGAAAATCTGGGCCCAAAAAGAATATCACAAAACCCATAATTCCATGTCAGAAGCCCACTGGAAAAAATTGGTGAAATGAAGCCATATTACTGCGGCGGAACCGCGGCCAAAGTGGGGTTATGGCCACGGTTCCGCGGCTATATTGAGGGATTAGGTCACCAAATTTTTACAGTGTTCTTAGAATTCTGTGCAAATGTTTCTGAAACAACCTGAAAAATTTTTAGAGCCAAAAAAATTTCGACAGAAACATGTGCTTTGGAAAATACGGTTTTTGGGAATTTTGTTCGATCGAGTTCTAAACATACTAGAGCAAGCTAGACTAAGTTAATGGCATGGCTCTGATACCAATGTAAGTCCACGGCGGCGCCCCGGCCGTCGATCCGACGCCGGAATGCGGAAACGAAAAACTTTGCAAACTAGCAAACCGGCACCACCGCGCACTTTTAACCCGGATCGGGCCATTAACCTAGCTACTAGCAAACTAAAAGATGGGTGAAGAGATATACCATGCGATCCGTGTCCTTCGATCTTCGTCTCCACTCCGATCTCCCGCGGAATCTCCGTCCGTCACCTCCTAGTCGAAAAGGGCACCACGTAGCCGGGTTCGTTTACGGGCTCCTACCTCTGGACCAAGGCAACTCGGGCGCGAAGTTAGCTAGCCGACGCGTCCAAGATTTGCTGTAAATGTAGTGTAGTAGGCTATGTCTCTTTGGGGTTTATGTTGCCATGGATGTGGAGGAATGAAGATAAGGAAAAATGGTGCTTTCATTTTTCCTAGCATGAAATGAGATGAAGAAAAATGCAACCACTCAAAATGAATCTCTCTCATTCTCTCCATGATGTGGCCGGCCCCTCTCTTAAGAATGGTGGAGGGAAATTAATCAATAATTCAAGAGAAGAAAGGGGATGAATATGTGAAGAAAAAGGTCACACCCACTTCTATTCTCATCTAATCAAAGCACCATCACACAAAAGCCAAGGAATGGACTCAAAAAGCATCTCATGATGAAGGAACAATCATGAAGCCACACATAAGCAAGAAACCCCTCCACAATAAGTTATTTGCAAACTTGCAAATAACCCCCTCCATCAGAAAGTCTGGCCGCGAAAGAACAAAGGAAAACCGGCCGGAACAGAATGCAAACTGGCAACGTCAGAAAACTTATCCCATAATAAATTACAGGAAAACCCCGCTACTGCATATACATGCCCGCATTTGTATTCCCACTGAACACAAATGCAAAGAGACAAAATCTACACTATCTAATACTAGGATCCGGCTTAAGCCAAAGCCGGCTAGTAAAAACCGTCCGATCACGATCCATGCAATACCGCACGTATCTGATCGAACCCTGCCATATCTCCATACGGCCTCTACAGCGTTTCGCCCGAAACCTGAGTAACTGAGTGTGGTGGACTCTAAAGACTCGTCAATACTATGGCTGTGGATTTAACCACTAGCACGTCAGAGGTATTAGCCATACGTGATGGGCCACCAGCTATTGACCAAAAGGGACGTCGATGAGCGAACTCATCCTGACACCCTACTGAGCCTATCAGTGACAATATCCGTACAGTCCGGTCCGTTCGTCTATGAGTATCGCATGGCGGGCCTTGAGGGTTGGTAAAAGTCAGACCCCCAAAAGCGGTACAAGTCATGTCGGAGTGCAGCCCAGAACCCCCTGAGATACTACTGGAATACCTACCAGCAAATCTCCTACCTTGGCCAAGGACTTTTCATGTACTGACTCTCCTAGACACAGCGCGACCTCACCCCTAATACCGGGAGAGACGAACCCCTGCAGATCCGCTCACTGCCTCCATGTGGCTCGGGACTGTACCCAACTAAAACCTGTTTGCACGTCTCCTTTGAGCGTGGTAGGGTAGTAATCAAAGCACAGTGGAAACTCACACGAGATAAATGACGATCTCAGGTCGATGAACTAACCTGTACACATGTCACCAGGGAACTGCTATCTGACGTCTGGTATAATCCCAACTAGCAGGTTCCCCGCGAGTCCTGTCCAGTGTACTCATAACCCAATAAGCACCTGTATACATCTTAGGTGAACCAACTGACACCAGTGGCTTGTGAGACCGGCCACCGCCCCTCGTCGGGGTCTCGACTGTGTTAGTTGTATGTATGCCTTAGAGGCCAGTATTGTACAGATGATGTATATTATATTGGATGCTTGGACATATATAGAGATGACTTTCTTGCTCGACATGATAGTATGCTATCTGGTTGCTCTTTATCTTAACATGTACACTAGTCTCTTTATACTGTCTTATAGTTACATGTTGATAAAGCCCTTAGGATTTGTACTTGACTACCTGGACTATGATGCAGATCATACTAGTGGGGACATGGTAGTCCATAAGTACATCCTTCAAGGTCCCTAGTCGTGGGTGTATCGAGACGGGGCATCGATATACCAGAGTAGACTAGCGTATACGCTTCTCGACCCATGTGATGAGCGATGGATGATCCTATATCCATTGGTGTTTGACATCAGAGATGGTATACGGGTGCTCAGTGGAGACTGAGTACACTGGACGGACTCACCGAGAACTTCCAGATGGTATTATACCTCACGTCAGATGGCAGTTCTCAGGTGACACTTATACAGGTTAGTCTGTAGACCCGAGATCGTCATAGAGTCTTGTGTGATTCCCACTGTGCTTTGATCTCCACCTTACCACGTCCATGAGGGCGTGCAAAACGGTGGTCTTTGGGCACAGTCCCGAGTCACATGGAGGCAATGAGCGATAGGAGGGGTTTCGTCTCTCCCGGTATTGGGGGTTGATGTTGCGCAGTGCTCGATTGGCCGTAGCAGGGAAGTCCCTGGCCAGGGCTGATCAGAGATTTGCTGGTAAGTGTTACCAGTAGTTTCTCGACCCGTTATGAGCCTCACATCGGCATGACTTATCAGGTTATTGGGGTCTGACGTTTACCACCCCTAGACTTGATATGCGACATATCAGACGAAGAGACCGGACTGTACGGTAAGTGTTACTGGTCGGATTCGCAGGAGTGTGAGCGGGCTAGCTCGTTGATCTTCTGATCGCTCAATACCCGGGTGGCCGTTACGTTTAGCAGACCGCTTGCGGCTTGTGGGTGTCTGATATGATCATCATCTGCTACCGGCGTATTGACGGGTCTTTAGAGTCCTACACAGAGGTTTCCTGGCTCAAGCGAAACGAAATAGGAGCGCATATGAGATATGTGCAGGACCGAGAATAATGCGTGTATGTGATACCGTATTCCATTCTCGCGATATATGTATCGAATGGTTATATTCGATATAACCTAGTTATCGAATCGATGATCGATTCGATAAGCCGATACATTGAATACTAGTCGGTCATGTGCGACATGACCGGATCATTGAATCAAGTGTTGATTTAATGATTTAATGTATAATTATATATTTGATATATTACTTTGCATTAACTAGTATTGGTTCACTTTAAACGGATTTTTCTCACTTGGATTGCACATTGTATATGTGATATACTTTTGTGCACTTTTTGTATCATGTTTGATGATACTTGATCATATGGTTAAGTGAATAGAATTAAACCATGGTTATTATGATAATTAGGGTTTTGCATATTTATTTATTCATTTATTTGTTTATTCCTTTATTTGGATAAGTTTAAAGAGAATGGTGGCTTTCTTTTGTCATTAGTTGAAGCTTCATGAAGCTTTGACTTCTTTAACCATTCTTGTCTTCTTGCTTAACCCTAACCCACTTAATTCACCATGGTTTATTCTCTACACTTAACCCTAGTTTAAGTTATGATAAGTATTGATTTTCTATTTCTTTTTAATAGAACTTATCATAACCATCTTCATCTTCTTCTTCTTCTTCAAGCTTGCTACTTTAATGGCAACTTGAGATCTAGTGAGAGAAATCCAAATATAAAGTGAACCCACCTCCTATTTCTTCGTCCTCTACCTCTTGCCAAGTGGTTTTGGGTGTTTTCTTCACAAGTTTCACTACTTGGTGAAGTCGGAGCTTGAACTAGTGCAACCTCGACGTAGATCGTCTTTGACACGAAGCCGACGACCTTGCTCGCCCGTTTTCCCGATGAAGCCGACGAATGAATCTAGGATTCGTGATGGACAGCGAGAGCACACCCACGTGGAGCTAAGGAAGTGGAAATCCGGATCTACAAAGGTTGTAGCATCTAACTTCTAGTTAAATAGTTAACTAGTTTCTTGTTTCGCCTAAACATCTAGTCTAAGATCCGTAGTCTAGGGTTTCTCGGCACCATTTTTTTTAAATTGGCATGTTCGATGCCTTGTGAGAACTCTATAGGATGCCTAGGAACCTTTCACTAGTATCAGAGCCTAGCTAGAGCCTTAGGCGAAGTCTAGACGGAGTTTGAAAGCCGGACGAACCGAAAACCTAACCCCTAAATAGCTCTCTGGACTTTTTCTAAAAAAATAGGATTTTTGTCAATTAAAAATATGCAGAAAATCAAGCAGGGTGTTATTTGAATTACTATGAAATACGAGGGCCTGAATCGACTTTTCCACCACGGAACCGCGGCACGTGCTATGCACGATGCGGCGGTTCAGCGGCCGTACTGTTCCTTTGTGTGATGATTTTTGCACAGTAACTCATATAATTTAATGCTGAATTTTCTGGGATATTTTTGTTGTGACTATACAGAAGAGTATTCTGGGGTACTATTGGGAATCAAAGTTTCGATCGGATTATCAAATTTCGTCTTTGTGTTTTTCCGGATAATCTTTTGAATATGTTAAAAAGTTCGACCGGATATAAATACCCAATTTTTTCCCTGTCGGGAAATTTCCAAGTGTTGGATTTTTCCGTAGTTTAACGACGTTCTAAGTAATGCAAGTAATGCGATGGACCCTCTAGAAGACAACAAAGCTTAACTCGATTATGTGACCGTCTTGAACTGCCCTTTGAACCTTCGGGTTTGGGGCAGTACGGCGTGCCACATGTGAGGCGTTGGCTTGACCCTTCTACGGCTGGACCGTTGGTACTGAGGCACGAACTGAATGTTGCTAGACTTATTTCATGTGTTGAGCTATATCGGGAAAACTTGGGTATTCGACTGTTCGATCGAAAAGTTTAACATTTTCTGTTTATCTGGAATGTGATACAATAATTGGAATTCACAAGTAGTTATGAGATAACTGAATGAATGTTATAAATCTAGCAATTTAGTCCCGTATGATATTGAAAAGAGTTTTCGATAATGAGACTAAAATGCGGGATTTATATCTGTTAGGCATGCGATGTCTAAAGAGGTTGCGGATTCCAACTGTTGTAGTTTTACACTTTCTTTTCTGTGACCGTAAGTGTAGTATGTTCATATCGCCGGTTTCGTTGCTATACGTCAACGACAATTGGGGTATGCATACTTACTTACGTTGATGACATGTGATGTTATGTGTTGCTGGATATGTTATATTGGATCGTCGTGTTCGAATAGCCGGGGTTTTTTTATGTGAGATGAGTGTTTTCCATTTTCATTCATGTAAAAACTTGTATGTAATATTCTTTTATTTGGGGCACTTCCAGGTAGCGGAAGATGTCACCTTTTGTATATTATTTACTTTTCCGCATTAGGATAGACCCAAGGAGGGGAGCACAAGTAACCGGGTTCTGGGGTCCAGTGGGAGACCAACTCGAGGAGTCGAGTCCGGGTCTCCTAACCCTAGAATTGGAAGGGTTGCTTGCCGCTCTCGTAGGGGTCTAGAGGTGTGGGATTGTCTATTCGTTACGACCGTGGAATCCGTGTTTTATACTGGCTCGTATTGAAAACACGGACGTCCTAGTATATCCAATATTTCATATGTTTATTCTGCTGCGATATCTGTGTTGTGACTCTGTGATGGATATAGTATATAGTATATATGATATATTATATAGACGTTACTTATGTTTTACACCCGCGCTAGCCCTGCCCTGTCGTTAGTTACCTAACCTAACGGTGCACGAGGGGACATCGAGGCGAATGCGGATGGCATAAGTGTACGTCATATCTATCTGTGATGTTTAGGTATTTAAATGATGGGACTTCATTAATGTGATTAATGAAAGATAAGAAACCTAAGATGTTGTGGAATCGAATTTTGAAATAAAACAGGTAGCTACAGTTCTTGCTTTGCACAGCGGTATATATGATATACCCTGCACCTTATTCGATGAGGAAAGGACCGAGATCCTTTCACCGGGAGTGACTCCTTTAGCAATAACTGGCAGATGCTACACACTCGGTTTGCTTTTGACTGCTTTTGGGTTTTTGCTTTGCACAGTGATATATATGATATATCTCGCACCTCATTCGACGAGGAAAGGGCCGACGATCCCTTTACCGGGAGTGACCCCTTTAGCAAAACTGGAAAAGCCTCAAAATCACTCCATTTTAAAACTTCATTTGATTCTACAACGATATCAAGTTCATTACGCTCATGGTTTTCAGAAAAACCTGGCGTAGCCCTCCATCATTTCAGATAAATCCTACTTAGTATTCGTGCTACGTTTGTTGACCTCCGTCAAGGCGTAGTGTGCGGTAGCTAACTAGTATTTGTCTGCTTATGTATATGATGCAGATTGGATTAGGGTAGTCGTACGACCTTGTTGACCTCCGTCAAGGGTCGTGCGGGTGGGTTTGATTCAATCAAGAAATGACGGGTTGAACTTGACTTGCACCCTGTGGTTTGTTGACCTCCGTCAAGGTCATAGGATGCTTGGGGCAAAATATTATCGGGAATTTCAAGTGTTGAAATTTGCAATGAGATTGCATACCTTCTATGAGATAGTTGGATCCCGATACCCACTGCGAGTAAGAGTTACTCCTGGGAGAGTTTTACACATTACAATTAGCTGATCAAGTAGGTGTCTAGAAAGGTGTCAACGGGGTTATGCCTCTGGGAAAACGAGGTTTACATTAATTAGGTTCGTGCGAAAGCACGGGGGACCTCCCTCAAAGTACCGACACTGGCCTAGCTGAAAGATTGGCGAACTTGTAGTGTGTAATTAATCCCGGCTAGTCTTTCCTTTTAGGGTTTGGAGGAAGATTTGATAAAAAGCAGTGGGAGCCATCCTGATTTGATAAGATAATAACCAATCTGATCTTGCACGAGCATACGCTAAAGTGTTTTCTTCTCTCTCTCTACAGGTAGCGACCATTTCATGCCCTAATGAAGATAATAATATGGATGTATTGACCGAACCCGCATGTTATACTGTGCTGGGGAACGTTGGTTCCGTTCTTTCCTATAAGAGTTATAGGAATGAACAGGATATAGGGGAATACCAGGATTCCCATGCCACCCGAATGAAGAAAGTACATGTTGATGCATTTTCTTCGGGTGTGTTCGTTACTGAGAACTGTTTCTCTATTTGCTCTACGTCCTGGGTATTGGATACCGGGTCAGGATCCCATATATGTAATCAGTTACATGGGCTCAGGAAAGGTAGAGAACTTGGAGAAGGTGATAAAGACATTAGAGTTGGAAATGGTGCAATTGTTGCAGCTAAGACTGTCGGGGAATATCACCTTGTATTACCAACTGGTAATACATTGGTTCTGAACGAATGCTATTACATGCCGAACCTGATATGCAACATTATATCGGTTTCTTTATTAAGTAAAGAGGGATATAATTTTGTATTACAGGACAATGTTATGAACATTTTCCGTAACCAAAAGTTGGTTAGATCAGGCACGTTGTGCAATGGCATTTATGTTCTAAACCAATCAACAGTTCTGAGCATAACAAACACACACAAGATGAAGAGTTCTGAACTGAACGAATCCTTCTTGTGGCATTGTCGACTGGGTCACATCAATGCGACACGACTGGCTAAGTTGCATAAGGATGGATATTTAAATCCGTTTGAATTTTCATCCTATGACACTTGCCAGTCATGTCTCAAAGGCAAGATGACAAAAGCTCCGTTTACGGGACACGGAGAAAGAGTTACCGAACTCTTGGGACTGATACATAGTGATGTATGCGGTCCCATGTCTACACATGCCAGGGATGGTTCTTCGTACTTCATTACATTCACTGACGATCTCTCTAGATTCGGATATGTGTTCCTGATGAAACACAAATCAGAAGCTTTTGAGAAATTTAGAGAATATAAACAAGAAGTCGAGAACCAAACCGGAAAAAGTATTAAAATCCTTCGATCAGATCGAGGAGGTGAATACTTGAGCAATGAATTCCTGGACTTCCTAAAAGAGAATGGGATTCTCTCTCAGCTAACTCCTCCATATACACCACAGCACAACGGTGTATCGGAGCGGAGAAACCGCACCCTATTAGATATGGTGCGCTCTATGATGAGTGTAGCTGAGTTACCTGTTTCCTTCTGGGGATATGCACTGGAAACAGCAGCATACCTACTGAACAGGGTTCCCACCAAATCTGTGCCTACCACACCATATGAGATATGGGAAGGGAAGAGACCATATCTTAATTTTATAAAGATATGGGGTTGCCCGGCCTATGTCAAAAGACAAAAACCGGAAAAACTCGAGGCAATATCTGTTTTGTGTAAGTTTGTTGGATATCCCAAACATTCGCGAGGGTATATCTTCTACCACAGTGAGGAACAAAGAGTATTTGTTGCTCAACATGCCACCTTTTTAGAAATGGAATTTCTTGCAAAAGAGATTAGTGGCTCTGAGGTAGAACTGGAAGAGGTTCCAGCTGAACAAAACACAACAGAAGATTTAGTGGAACCAGAGGATTCAGTAGCTCCCAATGAACCTTAGCCACTCCGCCGATCTAGTAGGGTTCCTCGCCAACCTGAGAGATACTACGGTTTTCTCATGGATGGTGGGAGCGAGGATTGCATCATGGAGGATGATGACCCAACTAGCTTCGAGCAGGCCATCACGAGTAGGGACTCAGTGAAATGGCTGGATGCTATGCGGTCCGAGATGGAATCCATGTACACCAACAAAGTATGGACTTTGGAAGTTGCTCCTGAAGGGGTAAAACCCATTGGGAGCAAGTGGATCTTCAAGAAGAAACTTGGTGTAGATGGGAAAGTGGAGACTTTCAAAGCTAGACTTGTAGCAAAGGGTTTTCGTCAAAGACCAGGTGTGGACTATGACGAAACCTTTTCTCCAGTGGCTATGCTTAAATCCATCCGAATCATGCTTGCCATTAAAGCAAGCATCGCGGAGTTGGAACATCTGCTTTGACGTCGTTATCAAAGAGTTTGATTTCGTCAAAAATCCAGATGAACCTTGTATCTACAAGAAGGAGGCAGAGAGTAAGGTTGTCTTCCTCGTATTGTACGTTGACGACATACTCTCGATAGGAAATGATATTCCTATGCTGCAAGCGGTCAAGCTCTTCTTATCACAAAGATTCTCAATGAAAGATCTTGGTGATGCCTCCTGCATATTGGGAATTAGGATCTATAGAGATAGATCCAAACGGATTTTGGGATTGTCCCAATCCAGGTACATTGACACCATACTAAAGAGGTTTAGTATGGAAGAGTCCAAGCGTGGGAACTTGCCCACGATCTCTGGAGTCACTCTCTCCAAAGAGATGTCTCCCAAGACTGATTTGGAGAGAGCTCGCATGCAAGGGATACCCTATGCTTCGGCAGTAGGCTCTATCATGTATGCGATGCTATGTACCAGACCCGATGTAGCATACTCACTAAGTGTAGTGAGCAGGTATCAAGCTGATCCTGGAGAGAGTCACTGGACAGCTGTGAAGAGCATTCTCAAGTACTTACGAAGGACTAGAGATATGTTCTTGGTGTATGGTAAGGGAGAGCTCCAAGTGGAGTCCTTTACCGATTCGAGCTTCCAGAGTGATAAGGACGACTCTAAGTCGCAGTCGGGCTTTGTCTTTACCCTTTACGGAGGGGCGGTTAGCTGGAAGAGTTCCAAGCAGGAAACCGTGGCAGACTCGACGATGGAGGCTGAATACATCGCTGCCAACGATGCTGCCAAAGAGGCTGTCTGGGTCAAAAAGTTCATTACTGAACTTGGAGTGGTTCCATCCATTGAGCGTCCAATACCTTTGTATTGCGATAACAATGGAGCGGTGGCTTTGGCCAAGGAACCCAGGTCCCATCAGCGATCCAGGCATATTCTGAGGCGGTATCACCTGATCCGGGAGATAGTTGATCGCCGGGAAATCGAGGTCAGGAGGGTTGACACGAAGGACAACACTGCGGATCCACTCACGAAGGTCATTCCCCAGATACAGTTTGAGAGACTTTTCGGGATGCTAGGTATGCGATACTACAGCAGCTGGCCCTAGTGCAAGTGGGAGATTGTTAGTTGTATGTATGCCCTAGAGGCCAGTATTGTACAGATGATGTATATTATATTGGATGCTTGGACATATATAGAGATGACTTTCTTGCTCGACATGATAGTATGCTATCTGGTTGCTCTTTATCTTAACATGTACACTAGTCTCTTTATACTGTCTTATAGTTACATGTTGATAAAGCCCTTAGGATTTGTACTTGACTACCTGGACTATGATGCAGATCATACTAGTGGGGACATGGTAGTCCATAAGTACATCCTTCAAGGTCTCTAGTCGTGGGTGTATCGAGACAGGGCATCGATATACCAGAGTAGACTAGCGTATACGCTTCTCGACCCATATGATGGGTGATGGATGATCCTATATCCATTGGTGTTTGACATCAGAGATGGTATACGGGTGCTCAGTGGAGACTGAGTACACTGGACGGACTCACCTTGAACTCCCAGAAGGTATTATACCTCACGTCAGATGGCAGTTCTCAGGTGACACTTGTACAGGTTAGTCTGTAGACCCGAGATCGTCATAGAGTCTTGTGTGATTCCCACTGTGCTTTGATCTCCACCTTACCACGTCCATGAGGGCGTGCAAAACGGTGGTCTTTGGGCACAGTCCCGAGTCACATGGAGGCAATGAGCGATAGGAGGGGTTTCGTCTCTCCCGGTATTGGGGGTTGATGTTGCGCAGTGCTCGATTGGCCGTAGCAGGGAAGTCCCTGGCCATGGCTGATCAGAGATTTGCTGGTAAGTGTTACCGGTAGTTTCTCGTCCCGTTATGAGCCTCACATCGGCACGACTTATCGGGTTATTGGGGTCTGACGTTTACCACCCCTAGACTTGATATGCGACATATCAGACGAAGAGACCGGACTGTACGGTAAGTGTTACTGGTCGGATTCGCAGGAGTGTGAGCGGGCTAGCTCGTTGATCTTCTGATCGCTCAATACCCGGATGGCCGTTACGTTTAGCAGACCGCTTGCGGCTTGTGGGTGTCTGATATGATCATCATCTGCTACCGGCGTATTGACGAGTCTTTAGAGTCCTACACAGAGGTTTCCTGGCTCAAGCGAAACGAAATAGGAGCGCATATGAGATATGTGCAGGAGCGAGAATAATGCGTGTATGTGATACCGTATTCCATTCTCGCGATATATGTATCGAATGGTTATATTCGATATAACCTAGTTATCGAATCGAAGATCGATTCGATAAGCCGATACATTGAATACTAGTCGGTCATGTGCGACATGACCGGATCATTGAATCAAGTGTTGATTTAATGATTTAATGTATAATTTTTTTGTGATATATTACTTTGCATTAACTAGTATTGGTTCACTTTAAACGGATTTTTCTCACTTGGATTGCACATTGTATATGTGATATACTTTTGTGCACTTTTTGTATCATGTTTGATGATACTTGATCATATGGTTAAGTGAATAGAATTAAACCATGGTTATTATAATAATTAGGGTTTTGCATATTTATTTATTCATTTATTTGTTTATTCCTTTATTTGGATAAGTTTAAAGAGCATGGTGGCTTTCTTTTGTCATTAGTTGAAGCTTCATGAAGCTTTGACTTCTTTAACCATTCTTTTCTTCTTGCTTAACCCTAACCCACTTAATTCACCATGGTTTATTCTCTACACTTAACCCTAGTTTAAGTTATGATAAATATTGATTTTCTATTTCTTTTTAATAGAACTTATCATAACCATCTTCATCTTCTTCTTCTTCTTCAAGCTTGCTACTTTAATGGCAACTTGAGATCTAGTGAGAGAAATCCAAGTGGTTTTGGGTGTTTTCTTCACAAGTTTAACTACTTGGTGAAGTCGGAGCTTGAACTAGTGCAACCTCGACGTAAATCGTCTTTGACACGAAGCCGACGACCTTGCTCGCCCGTTTTCCCGATGAAGCCGACGAAGGAATCTAGGATTCGTGATGGACAGCGAGAGCACACCCACGTGGAGCTAAGGAAGTGGAAATCCGGATCTACAAAGGTTGTAGCATCTAACTTCTAGTTAAATAGTTAACTAGTTTCTTGTTTCGCCTAAACATCTAGTCTAAGATCCGTAGTCTAGGGTTTCTCGGCACCATTTTTTTTAAATTGGCATGTTCGATGCCTTGTGAGAACTCTATAGGGTGCCTAGGAACCTTTCAGACTATATACACTAGTCTACTCTGGAGTATCGATGCCCTGTCTCGAAGCTCCCACTACTAGGGACCTTTTAAGGATGTGCTTATAGACTCCAGCTCTCATGTATATGATCGCCCTCATACTGCTGGTAGTCAAGCAAGGATCCTAGGGGCTCTATCAACGTGTAATAGCGACTCGTAAGGTTACCTAAAGCAGTACATGATGATAAAGATAAACCAGATAGCATACTATCATCTCGAGTAAGACTGTCCTACCGGTATAGGTCCTCCCTCAATCATTGCAATCACGTGCCTGTGATCCAATAATTGACTCTGAGGGCAGTATATCCAACAATCTCCCACTTGCACTCAAGGCTAATTATTGCGATGTCGCATACTCACAGCCTGTGTGATACCGAACACCCAACTCCTCTACTAGTCAGTCTCACAAAGCTCGTTTGCGATACCATTGTTTTCGAGGAATAGCCTCAGTGAATGGATCTGCTGTGGTGTCTCTTTCTATGTCTCTCTTTATCTCAAGTTCGCGGAGAAATCCATCTCCCGAAATGAGCAATACCTGTCTTAGAATGTCTGGATGTCTGATGGGACCTAACTCATAAATGAACTACAAATCCAAATGTCTTAGACTGTATCGTCAACTAAACTTAATCAGTATCCTGCACCATTCTTCCCTCAGTATCCACCTGGACCGCCTGTCCAAAATACCGCCCCTCGTCAGAGGGAAAACTATAACTCTGACAGTCACTCTGTCATCCATGTCACCTTGGAGGCCTGGAATGATAACCGTTTCCCGAAGGAGGCTGCCGTTATCATATCCCTAGAACATCCACTTATGTTCTAAAACTGCTTCCGAATGTTTCTCCAGGATTGGATCAATGTCAACTTATTGCATCTACTGCAAGAACAACATCTGGTGTGGTACTTGACATCTCACGATTGACTCAATTGCCTAAGCAAGTGATCTGCCAATCATGCACATCCCTCTCTACTTTAGTCTGTAAGACACCTTTAGAGAGGGTGACTCCATCACCTGCAGGTACACTACCGTGCCAGGAGTCGTCCATTCTAAATACTCATAGAATGCTGTCTAAGTACCCAGATTGGGAAACTACCCAAATCTAGATTTAAAACTATAGATCTAGTAACCAGAATGTCTGATGTAATATCCAAGTCCTTTGTGGAGAAACCACTGTGTGACAACCAAAGAATAACCGATCGTAGTATAGGAATATCACTTCCTACTCTGTATATGTCATCCAAATACCAGGACATCACACGCTACTACCTTCTTAATAGATCCATCCCCTATTCTGATGAAGTCAAACCTATGACTGTCACATCAGAAATAGATGATCTATGTCCGCTATATCTGCTTTAGTCTATAAATAGACATAAGCCAACTGTCCACCAATGCTTCCGCTGCTCCCACTGACTACGACAACCCTCAGGCAGAGTCATATAGACGTACACTTCTAAAACCAGTTTAGAACGACGCTATACTCATCCTACTGCCGGGTCTCACAGTCTGGAACAACAGCAATGGCAAGTCTGGGTAAACAAGAACCTCCCTGTCACCGTCCTTGAGGCTACCGGAGTACCTCTCAGGTGCCTGAGGTTACCCACCATATCTGCGGAGTGGCCAATGGAATGTCAAACCAGATTGAATCTTTAAGTTCTTATCAAATCTTCAGTAATCGTTTGCGGTTCTGGAATCACTTCCAGTTCTACCATACTCCCACTACTGTTTTCTGAAAAAATCCAATTTTATTAAAACTGTCGCGAGTCAAGAACAATATCACTATTGATCTTCCAGATGGTAGAAAATCAACCCTCGTCATAGCCCGGGTCAACCCACAAACAGCCATTATAGAAACGTGCCTTGAGCTATCCAGAGTCTGGTTTTAAGCATAAGCTGAACAACTCCCCGTACCTTAACATCGTTAAGTTATGAATTGTTCTATATCCAATACAGAAACAGAGGCACTGATTTAATTGAACAAGATTCAAATCATGCAGCTGTCTCCAGTGCATGTAAACTAAATGGAAGGAGGCCGATCAGCGTTACTCAACTTAGGAGTACTTCCAATTACGAGTAACCTGAAAGAGAAGCAAGTTCTCTTAATCATTACTATCAACTGAATGCCATACACAAGTATCTACATCTTCGATCACCTTGAAGAATCCTGATACTTGCAACATCTGGTTCTCTACTTTATTCATATACCTATAACTTCTCAAAACTTGGACCTTGTATTTCTACGAAACACATGTCTAAGAGCTAGAGAAGTCACATGTAAACAGAATATAGTACGAGAACCAACCCCTCTGTCCTAATGGACACAGGACAATATACAATACTCTGTATAAGTCCCCTGAGTCTAATAAATCAATCCCTGTGTGTCGTAGGTTGAAAACTGTACTATGGTTATGAAGAATTACACCGCTGTTTAATGCTCCTTACCTAACCATCCACTGATATAGGTAAATGTGATAGATATAATTTCAAAAAGGTATATCTCACTCTATAAAAATAGACGTAAAGATATATCAATTTGAAATTGGTGCATAACAACGGATATTCAAAACCAAATATTTGCCGTCCGGCAAACAACCCAGGTGATTTCCTCAAATATCACCGATTACAACGAATCCCAATATAATGAGGATGATCACCCAATTCTCAATAACTTACTCCCACTCATCATCTGTAAAACTATGCAGATGTGAGAATCAAACCTGGTAAATACATACCCTAGAGCAAGTGTCTAATTGGGAAATCAGTTTTCTTTTAACAGTACACAGTGAAACTGAAACATTGAAATGTTTCGATGGGGTATCCGGATATTCCTAGTAATGCCTCTTCCATTATCCAGATTCACAACTGTAACCGTATAATTCTTTGCCATCTCTCCAAATCCCTTTATATGTCTTTAGTCATTACCTTCTGTACACCCCTTTAGGCCAAATGGTTTTCTTCATTCCCTACCGTTCGGCACCAGCCTATGGTTTGGAAGAAGACTATCCAATAAGCATAATGGGTGTACTGTCCTAATCCTAGGAGCACTCGCAATGCGAGAGAAGGTGAAGATAAAAGACAAGCGAATAAACCTTATTCCTATTTCTCCTGAACCAGGATCCATCCCCGAACTGGAACAAGTTCCTTTCGAGTTCGTATATAACCATACGATGGATTATCCAATAAACTGTGGATCTTCGTAGTGATACGGAGTGTCCTGGAGAAATACAAAGGTGATTTAGGATTGGCGAAGAAATATTTGGTTTGGTCGTGAATAGCAGTCGCAATTTACTTTGCCCTCTAACTAATCCCTTTCTTTGTCTTAACTTAATACCTTCTGCACACCATCGTTATGCTAATTGGTTTTCTTCATTCCCCACCGTTCGGCACCAGCCTAAGGTTTGGAAGAAGACTATCCAATTTGCGTAATAGGTGTACTATCTCCTAAACCAAGGAGTACTCGCAACCTGAGAGAAGGTAAAAGGAAAAGACAACTGAATAGTCCTATTCGTTTTCTCCAGAACCGGAAACCATCCTTGAATAAATTCCTTCAAGTTCGTATATAACCATACGATGGTTTTTTCCAATGGAAGTGGACGTTCGTAGTAATACGGGGTGTCCTGGAGAAAAGGGTAAAAGTAGGATTGGCAATGAGGTCTGCAACTCTGACAATCCAAAAGCCAGTGTTTAAAAAGGTTCGGTCAACTTGGTCACTGAGTCATAGTCTAGGGTCGGGTCAATGGTCGCTGCCAGAGAGAGAGAGAAAAGAAACACTCAGCGTGCACTCTAACCTAGATCAGAATGGTTATCACTTTATCTAATCAGGAAACCTCCCACTGTAACGTCAAATTCTTCCCCAAACCTGAAAGAAGAATTAGCTGGGATCACCCGAGGAGTAAACCAACTCATCAGTGGGAATCGGGATCCAACTATCATCGCATGATAACGTGACGGAATCCGCTCATGTTATCACACTCCAGAAGGTATGCGCATATCTGGCAAGTTTCAGTTTCTTTAGAAACTCCAGATGTGGATTTTTGCCCCATGCTTTTATGACCTTGGCGAAGGTCAACAAATCATAAGTCACATGTCAAGTTCTACCCGTCATTGTCCAGGTTAATTTGAACCCACCCGTACAAGCCCTTGACGAAGGTCAACAAGGCTATACGACTGTCCCAAACCAACGCATCTATCTATGCAGCAGAAAGGTAACAAGCAGGTACCATACACTATGCCTTGACGAAGGTCAACAAACATAGCATGAATACTACGTGCTACCCGTCTGAAACGACGGAGGGCTACGAATGGTTTCTGGCGAAAACCTTTAACGTAATGAACTTGATATCGTTGAAGGAACGGATAGCTTTTATAAAAATATAGTAACAAAACCTTTGCAAAAGAGGTCACTACCGGTGAAGGGATCTCGTCTCTTTCCCCGTAAGATGGGGTGCAGGATATTCCAACTGAATACCACGATGCAAAGCAAAAGTAATCGGCTATAGTGAAGTTATTGCCCTGACGCAAACTTCTGTCCAAGGGGTCACTCCCGGTGAAGGGATCTCGGCCCTTGCCTCGTCGACTGAGGAGCAGGATATTCCAACTGAATACCACTGTGCAAAACAAAAGAGAACGTCCTTGCAATAACAGCTTTTTGAAAAGTGTTCCAACAACATCAGAATAGGTTTGTTTATCTTGCATTGATCCGAATCAACGCAGTCCCATCAATTGATCACACCACAAAAAACGAAAATAATGACGTACGTATATGCCATCCGCATTCGCCACTGGGTCCCGTCATCACCCGTTAGGTTAGCTAACTAACGACAGAGCGGGGACTGGACTAGCGCGGATGCAAAACATATACAACATCTACTAGTATATATATCAATATATAATATTCGCTCAAGGCATGATAAAATGCAACATCACAGAAATGTACAGCATCACAGAATAATACAGATATCTGGGATCCCCGGGTTTCATAGATCCGCTACTGAAACCCGACGTTCCCCTGGTCGTGTGGATAGCCTGTGTATTGAGATCCTAGACCCCTACGGGCGCGGCAAGTTACCCGCCAAAACCTGAAGCGAGGCAGCCCCCTTCAGCAAGGTGAATGGACCACCCAGCACTTCACGGAATCCGGTAACTTAGGCACCCCTCCTGGGTCAACCTGTACCCCCTACGAGTGCGGCGAATAGCCCGCCAATTCTAGAGTAAAGCCCCCTCCGTCTCAAAGCCATGAGATGCGGGCTTGTTGCCCTCTAGAACCCGGCTATCCGTGCACCCCTCCGCGGGGTAATCCAAGTACAGAAAGTAAAATATACATACAACGGGTACATCGACCTCGACCCCGTCATTCCCCAAAAGAATAATACATACAGGCAGTGACGGCAGTCCACATGTTGGACGCTCGCCCCGCAATATCAAATGTACATATGAAACAAAACTGTACTACCATTGCATCCAGGCTATCCCCACGACCAATCCGCAACATCACAGCACAACACAGAACATCAACATGAATGTCACGTTCGCAAATCCGTCTAAAAGGGCTATAGCAGTTAGACAGGATTTACCGATCAAATGACATTCACGGTCGCAGATATAATGTAAATATTGTGAACTAGCATGTTTAAAATATCCGATCGAACAAATTTATCAAAGTGGGCCCCAAGCATCACTGTAGCACTCACAGAAAATCTGGGCCCAAAAAGAATATCCCAAAACCCATAATTCCATGTCAGAAGCCCACTGGAAAAAATTGGTGAAATGAAGCCATATTACTGCGGCGGAACCGCGGCCAAAGTGGGGTTATGGCCGCAGTTCCGCGGCTATATTGAGGGATTAGGTCACCAAATTTTTACAGTGTTCTTAGAATTCTGTGCACATGTTTCTGAAACAACCTGAAAAATTTTTAGAGCCAAAAAAATTTCGACAGAAACATGTGCTTTGGAAAATACGGTTTTTGGGAATTTTGTTCGATCGAGTTCTAAACATACTAGAGCAAGCTAGACTAGGTTAATGGCATGGCTCTGATACCAATGTAAGTCCACGGCGGCGCCCCGACCGTCGATCCGACGCCGGAATGCGGAAACGAAAAACTTTGCAAACTAGCAAACCGGCACCACCGCGCACTTTTAACCCGGATCGGGCCATTAACCTAGCTACTAGCAAACTAAAAGATGGGTGAAGAGACATACCAAGCGATCCGTGTCCTTCGGTCTTCGTCTCCACTCCAATCTCCCGCAGAATCTCCGTCCGTCACCTCCTCGTCGGAAAGGGCACCACGTAGCCGGGTTCGTTTACGGGCTCCAACCTCTGGACCGAGGCAACTCGGGCGTGAAGTTGGCTATCCGACGCGTCCAAGATTTGTTTTAGATGTAGTGTAGTAGGCTATGTCTCTTTGGGGTTTATGTTGCCATGGATGTGGAGGAATGAAGATAAGGAAAAATGGTGCTTTCATTTTTCCTAGCATGAAATGAGATGAAGAAAAATGCCACCACTCAAAAATGAATCTCTCTCATTCTCTCCATGATGTGGCCGGCCCCTCTCTTAAGAATGGTGGAGGGAAATTAATCAATAATTCAAGAGAAGAAAGGGGATGAATATTTGAAGAAAAAGGTCACACCCACTTCTATTCTCATCTAATCAAAGCACCATCACACAAAAGCCAAGGAATGGACTCAAAAAGCATCTCATGATGATGGAACAATCATGAAGCCACACATAAGCAAGAAACCCCGCCACAATAAGTTATTTGCAAACTTGCAAATAACCCCCCATCAGAAAGTCCGGCCGTGAAAGAACAAAGGAAAACAGGCCGGAACGGAATGCAAACTGGCAACTTCAGAAAACTGATCCCATAATAAATTACAGGAAAACCCCGCTACTGCATATACATGCCCGCATTTGTATTCCCACTGAACACAAATGCAAAGAGAAAAAATCTACACTATCTAATATTAGGATCCAGCTTAAGCCAAAGCCGGCTAGTAAAAACCGTCCGATCACGATCCGTGCAATACCGTACGTATCTGATCGAACCCTGCCATATCTTCATACGGCCTCTACAGCGTTTCGCCCGAAACCTGAGTAACTGAGTGTGGTGGACTCTAAAGACTCGTCAATACTATGGCTGTGGATTTAACTACTAGCACGTCAGAGGTATTAGCCATACGTGACAGGCCACCAGCTATTGACCAAAAGGGACGTCGATGAGCGAACTCATCCTGACACCCTACTGAGCCTATCAGTGACAATATCCGTACAGTCCGGTCCATTCATCTATGAGTATCGCATGCGGGCCTAGAGGGTTGGTAAAAGTCAGACCCCCAAAAGCGGTACAAGTCGTGTCGGAGTGCAACCCAGAACAACCTGAGATACTACTGGAATACCTACCAGCAAATCTCCTGCCTTGGCCAAGGACTTTTCATGTACTGACTCTCCTAGACACAGCGCGACCTCACCCCCAATACCGGGAGAGACGAACCCCTGCAGATCCGCTCACTGCCTCTATGTGGCTCGGGACTGTACCCAACTAAAACCTGTTTGCACGTCTCCTTTGAGCGTGGTAGGGTAGTAATCAAAGCACAGTGGGAACTCACACGAGACAAATGACAATCTCAGGTCGATGAACTAACCTGTACACATGTCACCAGGGAACTGCTATCTGACGTCTGGTATAATCCTAACTAGCAGGTTCCCGGCGAGTCCTGTCCGGTGTACTCATAACCCAATGAGCACCTGTATACATCTTAGGTGAACCAACTGACACCAGTGGCTTGTGAGACCAGCCACCGCCCCTCGTCGGGGTCTCGACTGTATACACTAGTCTACTCTGGAGTATCGATGCCCTGTCTCGAAACTCCCACGACTAGGGACCTTTTAAGGATGTGCTTATAGACTCCAGCTCTCACGTATATGATCGCCCTCATACTGCTGGTAGTCAAGCAAGGATCCTAGGGGCTCTATCAACGTGTAATAACGACTCGTAAGGTCACCTAATGCAGTACACGATGATAAAGATAAACCAGATAGCATACTATCATCTCGAGTAAGACTGTCCTACCGGTATAGGTCCTCCCTCAATCATTGCAATCACGTGCCTGTGATCCAATAATTGACTCTGATGGCACTATATCCAATAGGACCTACATACATCATCATGTATCAATCCCAAGAGTTCTTCTAACTCTTTCTCTGTTTCTAATAAACGGACCTATGGTCATCTTATCTTTGTGACATGACTGGCAAGTTTCACAAGATGTAAATTCAAACTGATCTAAATATGTATCTTTATGTAACTTCAGCTTGCCAGGTCACATTGATATGCCCTAGTCTACAATGCCTCAAGAAGGATTCGTTCATTTCTGAACTCTTCCTTTTTTGTGTGTCCTGTATATTAAGAACTGCATTTTGATTTAGAACGTATATGCTTTTAGATAACGTGCCTGAACCAATCAACTCTTGATATAGGAAATGTTCAAAATATTATCCAACAATACAAAATTATGTCCATCTTTACTAAATAAAGAGAAAGATATGATATTGTGTATTAGGTTCGGTTTCGAATAACATTCGTTCAGAATCAATGTATTTGTTAATACATGGTGATATTTGCCAACAAGCTTGGCTGCAACACTTGCACCTTTTCCAACACTTGAAACTTTATCACCCGTTCTCAGTTCACTACCTATCTATAGCCCATGCAACATATTACATATGCGGTATCCCGATCCGGTATCCCATACCCAGGACGTAAAGGATACTGAGAAACATTTCTCTGTAATGAACACACCCGAAGATGATGCGTCAGCATGCACTTTCTTCATTTGGGCGGCACGAGAATCCTGGTAATCCCCTATTTCCTGCTTGGTCTTATAACAATTATAAGTTGGAGCGGGACCAACGTTCCTAAGCTCAATATAACAAGCGGGTTCGGTCAATACATCCATATTATTATCTTGATTAAGGCGTGACATGGTCGCTACCTGGAGAGAGAGAGAAGAAAACACTCGGCGTATACTCTTGCAAGATTAGATTGGTTATTAATATATCTAATCAGGATGGATCCCACTGTTTTAGTCAAATCTTCCTTCAAACCCTAAAAGGAAAGACTAGCCGGGATTAATTACACGCTACAAGTTCGCCAATCTTTCAGCCAGTCCAGTGCCGGTACTTTGAGGGAAGTTCCTCGTGCTTTCGCATGGACCTAATTAAAATAAACCCCGTTTTCCAAGAGGCATAACCTCGTTGACACCTTTCTAGACACCTACTTGATCGGCTAATTGTAATGTGTAAAACTCTCCCAAGAGTAACTCTTACTCTCAGTGGGTATCGGGATCCAACTATCTCATAGAAGGTATGCAATCTCATTGCAAATTTCAACACTTGAAATTCCCAATAATATTTTGCCCCTGACCTCTTATGACCTTGACAAAGGCCAACAAACCATAGGATGCTAGTCAAGTTCAACCCGTCATTTCCTGATTGAATTAAACCCACCCGCATGACCCTTGACAAAGGCCAACAAGGTCGCATGACTACCTTAACTCAATCACATCATATACTTATGCAGATAAGCAGTAATCAGCTACCGCACACTATACTTGACAAAGGCCAACAAACGTAGAACGAATACTAACTATTACTTATCTGAAATGACGGAGGGGTACGGCAGGTTTTTAAGAAAACCCTTTGCGTAATGAACTTGATATCGTTGTAGAACCGAGTGATTTTGAAAAAGAGTGTTTTTGAGGCTTTTACTAGTTTTGCTAAAGAGATCACTCCTGGTGAAGAGATCTCGGCTCTTTCTTTATCGAATAAGGTGCAGGATATTTCACAAATACCACTATGCAAAGCAAAAACTATAAAAGCAATCAAAAGACAAACCGAGTTTGTAGCATCTGCTAGTTTCGCTAAAGAGTTCACTCCCGGTGAAGAGATCTCGGCTCTTTCCTTATCGAATAAGGTGTTGGATATTCTACAAGGAATACCGCTATGCAAAGCAAGAACTAGAGCTACCAGTTTTCGAGACAAGTTTCTACAACATCTTTAGGTTTCTTTTATTTCATTAATCTCATTAATGAAGTCCTATTTATTATGCTTCCCAAGTATCATATATGACACGAAAGCAGTAATATAATATATATATATATATATAAATATATAATATAAGCATTCGTCTCAGAATATAATCAATGATCACATCACAGAATATCGCAGCAGAATAAAACATATGAAATATTGGATGATTTCCGTATTTTAGATTAAGCCTGTATAAAACACGGATTCCACGGTCGTGATGAATAGCCAATCCCACACCCCTAGACCCCTACAAGAGCGACAAGCAACCCTACCAATTCTAGAGTTAGGAGACCCGCTCTCGACTCTTCGAGATGGTCTCCCACTGGACCCTAGAACCCGGTTACTTGTGCTCCCCGCCTTTGGTCTATCCTAATGCGGAAAAGTAAATAATATACAATGGTGACATCATCCTCAACCCGGAAGTGCCCTAATAAAAGAATATTACATAAATTGAATTTTACATGAATGAAAATGAAAAACTCTCATCTTACATAAAACCCCCCGGCTATTCAATCACGACGATCCAATATAACGTATCACAGCAACACATAACATCGCATGTCATCAACGTAAGTAAATATGTGTATCCTAATTGTCGTTGACATATAACACCGAAACCGGCGATACACCACATATTACACTTACGGTATTAAAAAAGAAAGTGAAAAACTACAACAGTTGGAATCCGCAACCACCTTAGACATCATAAACCCGAAATATCTCATATTCAGATTTCATGCCTAACCAAATGAATTCTTTAGACATTACATGCCTAACAATTATAAACCCCGCATTTTAGTCTCGATATTCAAAACACCTTTTAATATCTAGTCGGGTAATTCAACAAGATTCCCGACATCCTGATCAAATGCTCGTCGAAAACTTTAGTAGACGGCCGCACCCCTCGATACCGTCGACGAAGTGCACTAAGGCGGAACACCGCTACCGCAAGCACCCGAACGGAAGTTTTTGGCGACGGGGTTCTCCTACAGTCACTTGGTCGGGGTTATGGCTATCTATTAAGTTTACTCAGCGAGTATCCGCGTACGCTACGTGATTGCGACGAACTTTTGATCTCATCAAAATCCCGTGGTAACCGATCAAATGAAACTGAACTGCTAGATTTATAAAATTCAAACTAGTTATCTCATAACTACTTGTGGATTCTAAATATTGTATCCCATCACATGATATACGGACGACGTTAAACTTTTCAATCGATTCATCAAAGTCCCACAATTTCCCGACTGCTCAACACTTGAGCACAGTTTTAGTAATACCCAGAATATGCTACAGTACCTATGCACCAGCCGTAAAAGGGCAAACCCAAGCCTCACTCATGTCGCCACGGAACTACGGCAAACCCTAACCTTTGACCGCAGTTCCGCGATCCAAAAAGTCGAGTTAGGGTTTCATTCTTCTAGAGGGTTCAAAGGATCACTTGCATGTTTTTCCGAATACGTTAAACTTGGAAAAATGGATTTTTGACATTCGATCGAACCTTTTAACTTCTTCTATACAACATGTGAATTACCCGAAACAATGTTAAAAATATGAATACGAAACACTCCGAATTGTTTATAGTGTAAGATTACATCACATGCAAAATTAGCAAAAACAAACAACACCTGAAACATCAAAACCCAGTCACTGGAACACAGGCAAAAAATCAGGGGGTGAGCTCGGAATTTTGCCGAGATCTAGGGTATAGGGATCGGCCAAAAATTCTCCAAATTTCCTCAAATTTTGTCAGTGTTCATGTTATATGCCATATAGCACTCTATAGTTGTTTAAAAAAATTTTAGACAATTATTTGAAAACGACAGAGAGCAGGTTTAGGCGTTGCAAGTTTCACGGTATTTCGGTTTCGTAATCTTAACAAAACCCGTATAAATTTCTAGCATGGCTCTGATACCATGCAGGGTTACCTAGCACAGCACCAAGGTTTCGGGAGGCATCGCCCAAGCCAAGTTCAAATTTTTGTTGTTCTAGCTAACCCTAACTAAGAATCGTTTACTAGAAATCGACAGAAAAGTAAATGCAAACACTTTGCAAGTGAAAGAGAGCAAGGAATACAACCTTTGTAGATCGGTCCTTCACTTCATTAGCTCCGTGTAGTCAAACCTTCGCTGCGAACGTGAACTCCGGACTCTAGAGAGGCTCCCATAAAGAAACGAACATGCTTGCTTCAAAGACTTCGAGGCCGAAGATGATCTACGTCGCAGAGACACTAACCCAAGTTATTCTTCACTAACTATGGAATTAGTGAAGCAAATACCCTATACTAAATGGCAAGTAGTAGAGGATGATGAAGTAGGAAGTTTGCTCACGTTAGAAAACATTTTCTCAATCATTCTCTCACAACTCCATTGAAGCTAGAAAGGTTTGAGGAGGAAGAAGAAGAAGAAGTGATAACTCATCAAAATGAATTATTGTGAGGTTAGAAATGCAACCAAGGTTTAAGCATGTCATGCTTAACCATTGTAAAGAATTAACCATAAGCTATGGTTAAAGGTTAGGTCAAAAATATCTTAAGCAAGACAAAGAGAATGGACAAAGTCAAAGATGCCTTGAAGCTTCTACAAGCTTTCAACAAATATCAACCATGACATTTATCCATAACATTCGAATTACTTAATGATAAATTATAAACCCTAATCTTACCCCTAGCATAGTTTAACCCTCATTAACCCTGGTTGCATTTGTAACTTTGCTTGATACTGTAGGGTTCCTAGGCACCCTAGTGAGGTCTCACAAGGCATCGAACATGCCAAATTTAAAAATTATGGTGCCGAGAAACCCTAGTTAACTGATCATCACTAGATGTCTAGGCGAAAAACAAAACTAGTTAACTATTTAACTAGAAGTTAAGATGCTACAACCTTTGTAGATCCGGATATCCACTTGCTTAGCTCCATGTGGTCGTCCCCTCGCTGTCCATCACGAACCTCGGACTCTCGCGACGGCTTCATCGGAGAAGTGAGCGGAATAGTTCGACGGCTTCGTGTCAAAGATGATCTACGTCGAGGTTGCACTAGTTCAAGCTCCGACTTCACCAAGTAGTGAAACTTGTGAAGAAAACACCCGAAACCACTTGGCAAGAGGTAGAGGATGAAGAAATAGGAGGTGGGTTCACTTTAGATTTGGATTTCTCTCACTAGATCTCTAGTTGCCATTAAAGTAGCAAGCTTTTCTTTTTAAGAAGAAGATGAAGAAGATGATAGAATATGATAAAAATCTTAATCAAAAAGGAAAAGAAAATGATATTTATCATATCCTAACCATGGTCAAGTGTAGAGAATTGACCATGGTTAGTGGGAGTGGTTAGGTTTAAGTATGAAGACAAAATAGCATCATTAGAAAAAGCTTCATGAAGCTTCACCATTCTTCATGATAAATGAAGCCATTTTATTTTCATAAAAACCAATGAATAAATAATGAATGGATTAAATAATAAGTGAATAAATGATAAACCCTAACCACTCTCATAACCATGGTTCAATTCTTTTACACATAGTCAAGTCAACATGCATCATCAAACATGATACAATCATGTGCACAAAACATATCACATATACAATGTGCACATCAAGTGAGAAAAATCCGTTTAAAGTGAACCAATACTAGTTAATGCAAAGTAATATATCAAATATATAATTATACATTAAATCATTAAATCAACACTTGATTCAATGATCCAGTCATGTCGCACATAACCGACTAGTATACAATGCATCGATTTATCGAATCAATGATTCGATAACTAGGTCATATCGAATATAACCAATCGAAACATATATCGCGAGAATGAAATGCGGTATCACATACACGCATTATTCTCGGTCCTGCACATATCTCATACGCGCTCCTATTTCGTTTCGCTTGAGCTAGGAAACCTCTGTGTAGGACTCTAAAGACTCGTCAATACGCCGGTAGCAGATGATGATCATATCAAGCACCCACAAGCCGCAAGCGGTCTGCTAAACGTAACGGCCACCCGGGTATTGAGCGATCAGAAGATCGACGAGCTAGCCCGCTCACACTCCTGTGAATCCGACCAGTAACACTTACCGTACAGTCCGGTCTCTTCGTCTGATATGTCGCATATCAAGTCTAGGGGTGGTAAACGTCAGACCCTAATAACCCGATAAATCGTGCCGATGCGAGGCTCGTAACGGGTCGAGAAACTACTGGTAACACTTACCAGCAAATCTCTGATCAGCCCTGGCCAGGGACTTCCCTGTTACGGCCAATCGAGCACTGCGCAACATCAACCCCCAATACCGGGAGAGACGAAACCCCTCCTATCGCTCATTGCCTCCATGTGACTCGGGACTGTGCCCAAAGACCACCGTTTTGCATGCCCTCATGGACGTGGTAAGGTGGAGATCAAAGCACAGTGGGAATCACACAAGACTCTATGACGATCTCGGGTCTACAGACTAACCTGTATAAGTGTCACCTGAGAACTGCCATCTGACGTGAGGTATAATACCATTTGGGAGTTCTCGGCGAGTCCGTCCAGTGTACCCAGTCTCCACTGAGCACCCGTATACCATCTCTGATGTCAAACACCAATGGATATGGGATCATCCATCACCCATCACATGGGTCGAGAAGCGTATACGCTAGTCTACACTGGTATATCGATGCCCCGTCTCGATACACCCACGACTAGGGACCTTGAAGGATGTACTTATGGACTACCATGTCCCCACTAGTATGATCTGCATCATAGTCCAGGTAGTCAAGTACAAATCCGAAGGGCTTTACCAACATGTAACTATAAGACAGTATAAAGAGACTAGTGTACATGTTAAGATAAAGAGTAACCAGATAGCATACTGTCATATCGAGCAAGAAAGTCATCTCTATATATGTCCAAGCATCCAATATAATATACTACATCTGTACAATACTGGCCTCTAAGGCATACATACAACTAACAATCTCCCACTTGCACTAGGGCCAGTTGCTGTAGTATCGCATACCGAGCATCCCGAAGAGTCTCTCAAACTGTATCTGGGGAATGGCCTTCGTGAGTGGATCCGCCGTGTTGTTCTTCGTGTCAACCCTCCTGATCTCGATCTCCCGGCGATCAACTATCTCCCGGATCAGGTGATACCGCCTCAGAATATGCCTGGATCGCTGATGGGACCTGGGTTCCTTGGCCAAAGCCACCGCTCTATTGTTATCGCAATACAAAGTTATTGGATGCTCAATGGATGGAACCACTCCAAGTTCAGTAATAAACTTCTTGATCCAGACAGCCTCTTTGGCAGCATCATTGGCAGCGATGTATTCAGCCTCCATCGTCGAGTCTGCCACGGTTTCCTGCTTGGAACTCTTCCAGCTAACCGCCCCTCCGTAAAGGGTAAAGACAAAGCCCGACTGCGACTTAGAGTCGTCCTTATCACTCTGGAAGCTCGAATCGGTAAAGGACTCCACTTGGAGTTCTCCGTTACCATACACCAAGAACATATCTCTAGTCCTTCGTAAGTACTTGAGAATGCTCTTCACAGCTGTCCAGTGACTCTCTCCAGGATCAGCTTGATACCTTCTCACTATACTTAGTGAGTATGCTACATCGGGTCTGGTACATAGCATCGCATACATGATAGAGCTTACTGCCGAAGCATAGGGTATCCCTTGCATGCGAGCTCTCTCCAAATCAGTCTTGGGAGACATCTCTTTGGAGAGAGTGACTCCAGAGATCGTGGGTAAGTTCCCACGCTTGGACTCTTCCATACTAAACCTCTTTAGTATGGTGTCAATGTACCTGGATTGGGACAATCCCAAAATCCTTTTGGATCTATCTCTATAGATCCTGATTCCTAATATGCAGGAGGCATCACCAAGATCTTTCATTGAGAATCTTTGTGATAAGAAGAGCTTGACCGCTTGCAGCATAGGAATATCATTTCCTATCAAGAGTATGTCGTCCACGTACAATACGAGGAAGACAACCTTACTCTCTGCCACCTTCTTGTAGATACAAGGTTCATCTGGATTTTTGACGAAATCAAACTCTTTGATAACGACGTCAAAGCAGATGTTCCAACTCCGCGATGCTTGCTTTAATCCATAAATGGATTTAAGCAGCTTGCACACCTTCCCGCTGCTCCCACTGTCTACGAAGCCCTCTGGCTGAGTCATCTACACGCACTCTTCTAAATCACCATTTAGAAAGGCGGTCTTAACATCCATTTGCCAGATTTCGTAATCATGATAAGCAGCGATGGCAAGCATGATCCGGATGGATTTAAGCATAGCCACTGGAGAAAAGGTCTCGTCATAGTCCACACCTGGTCTTTGACGAAAACCCTTTGCTACAAGTCTAGCTTTGAAAGTCTCCACTTTCCCATCTACACCAAGTTTCTTCTTGAAGATCCACTTGCTCCCAATGGGTTTTACCCCTTCAGGAGCAACTTCCAAAGTCCATACTTTGTTGGAGTACATGGATTCCATCTCGGACCGCATAGCATCCAGCCATTTCACTGAGTCCCTACTCGTGATGGCCTGCTGGAAGCTAGTTGGGTCATCATCCTCCATGATGCAATCCTCGATCCCACCGTCCATGAGAAAACCGTAGTATCTCTCAGGTTGGCGAGGAACCCTACTAGATCGGCGAAGAGGCTGGGGTTTGTCGGGTACTACTGAATCCTTTGGTTCCACTAAATCTTCAGTTTGAGTTTGTGTAGCCGGAATTTCTTCCAGTTCTACCATGTCCCCACTAATTTCTTTTGCAAGAAATTCCTTTTCTAAAAAGGTGGCATGTCGAGAAACAAACACTTTTTGTTCCTCTGTATGGTAGAAAAGATATCCATGTGAATGTTTGGGATATCCCACAAACTTACATAGAACTGACCGTGCCTCGAGTTTGTCCGGATTTTGCCTTTTGACATAGGCCGGGCAACCCCATATCTTAACTCGTTTAAGACATTGTCTCTTCCCACTCCATATCTCATATGGTGTGGTAGGTACAGATTTAGATGGAACTTGATTCAATAGGTATGCTGCTGTCTCCAGCGCATAACCCCAGAAGGAAATAGGTAACTCAGCTGTACTCATCATAGAGCGCACCATATCTAATAGGGTGCGATTTCTCCGTTCAGATACACCGTTGTGCTGTGGTGTATATGGAGGAGTCAGCTGAGAGAGAATCCCATTCTCTTTTAGGAAGTCCAAGAATTCATTGCTCAAGTATTCCCCTCCTCGATCAGATCGTAGGATTTTAATACTTTTTCCGGTTTGGTTCTCAACTTCTTGTTTATATTCCCTAAATTTCTCAAAAGCTTCTGATTTGTGTTTCATCAGGAACACATACCCGAACCTAGAGAGATCGTCAGTGAATGTAATGGAGTATGAAGAACCATCCCTGGCATGTGTAGACATGGGACCGCATACATCACTATGTATCAGTCCCAAGAGTTCGGTAACTCTTTCTCCGTGTCCCGTAAACGGAGTTTTGGTCATCTTGCCTTTGAGACATGACTGGCAAGTGTTATAAGATGAAAATTCAAACGGATTTAAATATCCATCCTTATGCAACTTAGCCAGTCGTGTCGCATTGATGTGACCCAGTCTACAATGCCACAAGAAGGATTCGTTCAGTTCAGAACTCTTCCTCTTGTGTGTGTTTGTTATGCTCAGAACTGTTGATTGGTTTAGAACATAAATGCCATTGAACAACGTGCCTGATCCAACCAACTTTTGGTTATGGAAAATGTTCATAACATTATCCTGTAATAAAAAATTATATCCCTCTTTACTTAATAAAGAAACCGATATAATGTTGCATATCAGGTTCGGCATGTAATAGCATTCGTTCAGAACCAATGTATTACCAGTTGGTAATACAAGGTGATATTCCCCGACAGTCTTAGCTGCAATAATTGCACCATTTCCGACTCTAATGTCTTTATCACCTTCTCCAAGTTCTCTACCTTTCCTAAGCCCATGTAACTGATTACATATATGGGATCCTGACCCGGTATCTAATACCCAGGACGTAGAGCAAATGGAGAAACAGTTCTCTGTAACGAACACACCCGAAGAAAATGCATCAACATGTACTTTCTTCATTCGGGTGGCATGGGAATCCTGGTATTCCCCTATTTCCTGTTCATTCCTATAACTCTTATAAGATAGAACGGAACCAACGTTCCCCAGCACAGTATAACATGCGGGTTCGGTCAATACATCCATATTATTATCTTTATTAAGGCATGAAATGGTCGCTACCTGGAGAGAGAGAGAAGAAAACACTTTAGCGTATGCTCGTGCAAGATCAGATTGGTTATTATCTTATCTAATCAGGATGGCTCCCACTGCTTTTTATCAAATCTTCCTTCAAACCCTAAAAGGAAAGACTAGCCGGGATTAATTACACACTACAAGTTCGCTAATCTTTCAGCCAGGCTAGTGTCGGTACTTTGAGGGAGGTCCCCCGTGCTTTCGCACGAACCTAATTACTGTAAACCTCGTTTTCCCAGAGGCGTAACCTCGTTAACACCTTTCTAGACACCTACTTGATCGGCTAATTGTAATGTGTAAAACTCTCCCAGGAGTAACTCTTACTCGCAGTGGGTATCGGGATCCAACTATCTCATAGAAGGTATGCAATCTCATTGCAAATTTCAACACTTGAAATTCCCGATAATATTTTGCCCCTAGTGTCCTATGACCTTGACAAAGGCCAACAAATCACAGGATGCTAGTCAAGTTCAACCCGTCATTTCTTGATTGAATCAAACCCACCCGCACGACCCTTGACAAAGGCCAACAAGGTCGTACGACTACCCTAAAACAATCTGCATCATATGCATAAGCAGATAATCACTATTTAGCTACCGCACACTACGCCTTGACAAAGGCCAACAAACGCAGCACGAATACTAAACAGTTCTTATCTGAAATGACGGAGGGCTACTACAGGTTTTTCTGAAAACCTATTGCGTAATGAACTTGATATCGTTGTAGAATCAAATGGAGTTTTGAAATGGAGTGATTTTGAGGCTTTTCTAGTTTTGCTAAAGGGGTCACTCCCGGTGAAGGGATCGTCCGCCCTCTCCTCGTCGAATGAGGTGCGGGATATATCATATATATCACTGTGCAAAGCAGAAACTATAAAAGCAATCAAAAACAAACCGAGTGTGTAGCATCTGCCAGTTATTGCTAAAGGAGTCACTCCCGGTGAAGGGATCTCGGTCCTTTCCTCATCGAATAAGGTGCAGGGTATATCATATATACCGCTATGCAAAGCAAGAACTGTAGCTACCTGTTTTGTTTAAAATCTGATTCTACAACATCTTAGGTTTCTTTATCTTTCATTAATCACATTAATGAAGTCCCATCATTTAAATACCTAAACATCACAGATAGATATAACGTACACTTATGCCATCCGCATTCGCCTCGATGTCCCCTCGTGCACCGTTAGGTTAGGTAACTAACGACAGAGCAGGGCAGGGCTAGCGCGGGTGTAAAACATAAGTAACGTCTATATAATATATCATATATACTATATACTATATCCATCACAGAATCACATCACAGATATCGCAGCAGAATAATCATATGAAATATTGGATATACTAGGACGTCCGTGTTTTCAATACGAGCCAGTATAAAACACGGATTCCACGGTCGTGATGAATAGCCAATCCCACACCCCTAGACCCCTACGAGAGCGGCAAGCAACCCTGCCAATTCTAGGGTTAGGAGACCCGGACTCGACTCCTCGAGTTGGTCTCCCACTGGACCCCAGAACCCGGTTACTTGTGCTCCCCTCCTTGGGTCTATCCTAATGCGGAAAAGTAAATAATATACAAAGGGTGACAACTTCCACTACCTAGAAGTGCCCCAAATAAAAGAATATTACATACAAGTTTTTACATGAATGAAAATGAAAAACACTCATCTCACATAAAAACCCCCGGCTATTCAAACACGACGATCCAATATAACATATCCAGCAACACATAACATCACATGTCATCAACGTAAGTAAGTATGCATACCCCAATTGTCGTTGACGTATAGCAACGAAACCGGCGATATGAACATACTACACTTACGGTCACAGAAAAGAAAGTGTAAAACTACAACAGTTGGAATCCGCAACCTCTTTAGACATCACATGCCTAACAGCATTTTAGTCTCATTATCAAAAACTCTTTTCAATATTATATGGGACTAAACTGCTAGATTTATAACATTCATCCAGTTATCTCATAACTGTTTGTGAATTCCAATTATTGTATCCAATTCCAGATAAATAGAATATATTAAACTTTCCGATCGAACATTCGAACACCCAAGTTTTCCCGAAACCATCCAACACATGAAATAGGTTCAAAGACATCCGTTTCATGACTCAGTACCAACGGTCCAGCCGTAGAAGGGTCAAGCCAACGCCTCACAAGTGGCACGCCGTACTGCCCCAAACCCGAAGGTTCAAAGGGCAGTTCAAGACGGTCACATAATCGAGTTAAGGTTTGTTGTCTTCTAGAGGGACCATCGCGTTACTTGCACTACTCAGAACGTCCTTAAACCACACAATAATCCAACACTTGGATATTTTAGACAGGGGAAAGATTGGGTATTTATATCCGGTCGAACTTTTTAACATATTCAAAAAAATATCCGGAAAACACTTAGACAAAGTTCGATAATCCGATCGAATCGTCGATACCCTATACAACCCCAGAATACTCAACTCTGCAGTCAAATTAAAATTCCCAGAAAACTCAGAACAATTAATCAGGTATTACTGTGCAAAGAAGTGGGGCTGACGTCATCAATGAGCCGCGGAACCGCCGCAGAAGCCATGATTCTGCCGCGGTTCCGCCGCAGTTTATACTGTTCACAGGAAAGGTTTTGCACAGTAATTCTTAGATTTTATTGCTGATTTTTTTAAGCAATTTTAATTGAAAAAAACCACGAATTTGAAAAATTTCCAGAGAGCTATTTTGGGGTTGGGTTTTCGGTTCGTCCGGGTTTCAATCTCCGTCTAGACTTCGCCTAAGGCTCTAGCTAGGCTCTGATACCACTGTAGGGTTCCTAGGCACCCCAGTGAGGTCTCACAAGGCATCGAACATGCCAAATTTAAAAATTATGGTGCCGAGAAACCCTAGTTAACGGATCGTCACTAGATGTCTAGGCGAAAAACAAAACTAGTTAACTATTTAACTAGAAGTTGAGATGCTACAACCTTTGTAGATCCGGATATCCACTTGCTTAGCTCCATGTGGTCGTCCCCTCGCTGTCCATCACGAACCTCGGACTCTCGCGACGGCTTCATCGGAGAAGTGAGGGGAATAGTTCGACGGCTTCGTGTCAAAGATGATCTACGTCGAGGTTGCACTAGTTCAAGCTCCGACTTCACCAAGTAGTGAAACTTGTGAAGAAAACACCCAAAACCACTTGGCAAGAGGTAGAGGATGAAGAAATAGGAGGTGGGTTCACTTTAGATTTGGATTTCTCTCACTAGATCTCAAGTTGCCATTAAAGTAGCAAGCTTTTCTTTTTAAGAAGAAGATGAAGAAGATGATAGAATATGATAAAAATCTTAATCAAAAAGGAAAAGAAAATGATATTTATCATATCCTAACCATGGTCAAGTGTAGAGAATTGACCATGGTTAGTGGGAGTGGTTAGGTTTAAGTATGAAGACAAAATAGCATCATTAGAAAAAGCTTCATGAAGCTTCACCATTCTTCATGATAAATGAAGCCATTTTATTTTCATAAAAACCAATTAATAAATAATGAATGGATTAAATAATAAGTGAATAAATGATAAACCCTAACCACTCTCATAACCATGGTTCAATTCTTTTACACATAGTCAAGTCAACATGCATCATCAAACATGATACAATCATGTGCACAAAACATATCACATATACAATGTGCACATCAAGTGAGAAAAATCCGTTTAAAGTGAACCAATACTAGTTAATGCAATGTAATATATCAAATATATAATTATACATTAAATCATTAAATCAACACTTGATTCAATGATCCGGTCATGTCGCACATAACCGACTAGTATACAATGCATCGATTTATCGAATCAATGATTCGATAACTAGGTCATATCGAATATAACCAATCGAAACATATATCGCGAGAATGAAATGCGGTATCACATACACGCATTATTCTCGGTCCTGCACATATCTCATACGCGCTCCTATTTCGTTTCGCTTGAGCTAGGAAACCTCTGTGTAGGACTCTAAAGACTCGTCAATACGCCGGTAGCAGATGATGATCATATCAAGCACCCACAAGCCGCAAGCGGTCTGCTAAACGTAACGGCCACCCGGGTATTGAGCGATCAGAAGATCGACGAGCTAGCCCGCTCACACTCCTGCGAATCCGACCAGTAACACTTACCGTACAGTCCGGTCTCTTCGTCTGATATGTCGCATATCAAGTCTAGGGGTGGTAAACGTCAGACCCTAATAACCCGATAAATCGTGCCAATGCGAGGCTCGTAACGGGTCGAGAAACTACTGGTAACACTTACCAGCAAATCTCTGATCAGCCCTGGCCAGGGACTTCCCTGTTACGGCCAATCGAGCACTGCGCAACATCAACCCCCAATACCGGGAGAGACGAAACCCCTCCTATCGCTCATTGCCTCCATGTGACTCGGGACTGTGCCCAAAGACCACCATTTTGCACGCCCTCATGGACGTGGTAAGGTGGAGATCAAAGCACAGTGGGAATCACACAAGACTCTATGACGATCTCGGGTCTACAGACTAACCTGTACAAGTGTCACCTGAGAACTGCCATCTGACGTGAGGTATAATACCATTTGGGAGTTCTCGGCGAGTCCGTCCAGTGTACCCAGTCTCCACTGAGCACCCGTATACCATCTCTGATGTCAAACACCAATGGATATGGGATCATCCATCGCCCATCACATGGGTCGAGAAGCGTATACGCTAGTCTACACTGGTATATCGATGCCCCGTCTCGATACACCCACGACTAGGGACCTTGAAGGATGTACTTATGGACTACCATGTCCCCACTAGTATGATCTGCTTCATAGTCCAGGTAGTCAAGTACAAATCCTAAGGGCTTTACCAACATGTAACTATAAGACAGTATAAAGAGACTAGTGTACATGTTAAGATAAAGAGTAACCAGATAGCATACTATCATATCGAGCAAGAAAGTCATCTCTATATATGTCCAAGCATCCAATATAATATACAACATCTGTACAATACTGGCCTCTAGGGCATACATACAACTAACAGATACATTTAACATATATCACATATACATCAATGTATCCAAAGTGAGAAAAGAAATCATAAGTGAGCTAATACTAGTTAATGTAATGTAATATATCAAATATATAATTATACATTAGATTATCAAATCATCTCTTGATTTAATAATCCGGCTATATCACCTATAACAGACAAATATCATATGAATCAACTTATCGAATCAACACTTGATCCGATAACCCGGCTATATAATATATAACCGACCGATATCTCATATCGGGAGAATAGAATACGGTGTCTCATATCATATCAATATCGGTCCCGCATATATCACATATGTTCTCATACTCCATTTCTCTTGAGCCAGGAAACCCCTGTGTATGACTCTAAAGACTCGTCAATACGCCGGCAGTAGGTGATGATCATATCAAACACCTACTAGTCGCAAGCGGTCTGCTAAACGTAACGGCCACCCGGGTATTGAGCTATCAAAAGATCAACAAGCAAGCCTGCTCACACTCCTGCGAATCCAATCAGTAACATTAACGTACAATCCGGTCTCTTCGTCTAATATGTCACATATCTCGTCTAGGGGTGGTAAACGTTAGACCCCAGTAACTCGATAAGTCGTGTCGATATGAGGCTCATAATGGGTCGAGAAACTACTGATAACACTTACCAGTATATCTCTGAATCAGCCTTAGCCAAGGACTTCCTGTTATAGCCAATCGAGAACAGCGCAACATCGACTCCCAATACCGGGAGAGACGAAACCCCTCCTATCGCTCATTGCCACCATATGACTCGGGACTGTACCCAAAATCCACCATTTTGCACGTTCTCTTAAACGTGGTAAGGTGGAAATCAAAGCACGGTTGGATTAACACAATACTCTATGACGATCTCGGGTCTACAGACTAACCTGTACCAGTGTCACCAGAGAACTCCATCTGACGTTAGGTATAATACCATCTGGAAGTTCTTGGCGAGTCCGTTCTGTGTACCCAGTCTCCATTGAGCACCCATATACTGTCTCTGATGTCAAACACCAATAGATATAGGATCATCCATCGCCCATCTACATGGGTTGAGAAGCTATACGCTAGTCCACTCTGGTATATCGATGCCCTGTTTCGATACACCCTCGACTAGGAACATTTGAAGGATGTACTTATCGACTACTCTGTCCCCACTAGTATGATCTGCATCATAGTCGAGGTAGTCAAGTACTCATCCTAAGGGCTTTATCAACATGTAACATAGAGACAATCAGAGTACGTGTTAAGATAAAGAGCATCCAGATAGCATACTATCATGTCAAGAAAGAAAGTCCTCCATATATATGTCCAAGCATCCACTACAATATACATCGTATGTACAGTAATGGCCTCTAGGGCAAACATATCACTAACAACATGTTGGTAAAGCCCTTAGGATGTTGTAACTGTTAGTGTATACCATTACTTTATCATACTTGTATGTATATTACTTGATGGAAGCTTGGGATATTCGCAGTTGTATAGACAATCTTGCTCGAAATGGTAGTATGCTACTTGGTTTGTCTCTGCTTTAATGTGTACATGTGTTTCTTTTATTGTATCACCTATACGCATTAGTGGAGCCCTTAGGATCTTTGCTTGATTACCAGCGTTGTGATGGCAGTCACACTCGTGGGGGCTGGGTAATCCACAAGCACATCCTTATATTCACGTCCCTAGTCGTGGGATTATCGAGATAGGGCATCGATACTCCGGAGTAAACTAGCGCATGCGCTTCTCATCCCAGTGGGGGAGACGGTCTGTCCTACAGCCGTCAGTACGTCGTACTTGAGATAGTATGCAGGTGCTCGTTAGGTTACGAGTACACTGGACAGGACTCGTAGGGAACTGATTGGTTGGTATTATACCTATCGTCCGTTATCAGTTCCCAGGTGAAATGAGTATAGCTTAGTCCGCTGACTTGACACTGTCACTTCGCCTCAAGTGTGTTCCCACTGTACTTTGATTACTACCCTACCACGGCTCAAAGGAGTCGTGCAAATAGGTAGTAGTTGGGTGCAGTCCCGAAGCGCTTGGAGGCAATGACGGTTAGACAGGATTCGTCTCTCCCGGTATTGGGGGTTGACATCGCGCTGCGTCTAGGAGAGCCATTACACGAGTAGTCCCTGGCCAGGGCAAGCGAGATATACTGGTAGGTTTCCAGTGTTATCTCAGGGTGTTCTGGGCTTCACTCCGACACGACTTGTACCGCTATTAGGGGACTGACATTTACCGCCCCCCTAGGCCCGCCATGCGATGTATCAGAAGAACAGACCGGACTGTACGGAGACTGTCACATTCAGGCTCAGTAGGAGTTCAGATGGGTTCACCTCGTCAGTCTTCTTATCGGCATCTACCTGGGGACCGTTACGTACAGCTAGTGCCGCTTGCGGTCTGTGGTTAAACCCACTGCCAGCGTAGTGTCGAGTCTTTAGATTCCCACACAGAGAGTTATTCGCCTTCAGGCAAAATGAGTAGAGGTCGCATGGTTTTGCGACAGGGTTCGTTCACATCCGCGCACTTGTGCACGTTTGATGTCCGGACAGCTTGTACTAGCGGGCTTTGGTTTAAGCCGGATCCTAGTATATGATTTGAGATTGGTTTTATCTCTTTGTGTTCGTGTTCCTCGGAACATGAATGCGGGTGTGTATGCACAGTTAATTGAGGCGGAGGAAGAGGTTTTTCATTAGGGTTTTGGAACGGGTGTGTATGCACAGTTGACAATCGTCTTTTTCCAAACCCTAATGATCTTGCGATTTATCAATTAATAATATTAATTAAGTGAAATTGTGTCATGGTTGGGCTTGTTGACTTGTTGACCAAGGTTGACTAGTTGACTAGGTTTGAAACATTGACCATCATCATTATCTTTTTAGATGCTCTTTGATCTTTGCAAAAACATTTATTGTGATATGATAATGGTCTCTTCAAACTATCCATCACCTTTTCATTTTGGATTAATATTATTATTTGAAAAATCACATATATTTTGTTATGGTTGTAAAAACCATTTCATTCTATCATATAGTTTCTCTCTCTTCCTCAAGCTCTCCCCTCTCATGTGTTGAGAAACACTTGAGCTCGAGAAAAACCTCTCTAAAATAATCTCTACTCTCATCTAAGGTTCTAGGATTAGCACTTCTAGCATCTTAGTTACTTCTAGCTTGAAGTTGAAGCCAAAGGTTGAGGCTCTCGGGTGGATCCTTCTTCGACTAGAGAAGACGACAAGGAGATCACTTCCGTTCACTCCAAGGAGCAAGGAGAGAAGGACATAAAGCCCTAGATATAACCTCTTTTCCGAGTAGCTAACTCTCTTTAGCTTGTTAGTTAGTTTTGTTTAGAAAAGATCCCGCCTTTCGTTAGTCCATGTTGCCTTGAGTGCTAAAAATCCGATTTTTATACCGTTTCCGCCTCCCCGCAAGCACCGGGGTGGGCAACGTGGACTTACAGTGGTATCAGAGCCTAACTAAACATAAACTAGCTAGTTAGTAAAGTGTATAGAAGTTCGATCGGTAAAAATCGCTAAACTAAAATTACAAAACCCTAAGTTTCTGTTGAATTTTTTTTCTGCTTAAAAAATAAAAAATCATACTTCAAAAATCGGCTCAGGGTTTTGTCAAGAAGCACACCAAAAACGGTCCAGTGAACAGTTCAAAGAGCGGCGGTTCCGCGGCAAAAGCATGCCTATTGCCGCGGAACCGCGGCCGTTTTGACTCCGTTCTGGACCGAGTTTGGTGCAGTATTCCTCTGTTAAGGTTTTGGGATTTTTAAGATGGTTTATTTCTTCCCAGATTTTCCAGAAAAGAAATTTGTATTTTGGGTGCCTATAAATCCGTATTTTTGATCGAACTTCATTACATTTTGACTAATGGGTTATATCTGTGATGTTTATATGTATTGAACGTCTGCTAATCGCTATACGTCGATTAGTGGGGGTTATACATATCTGTGATCTGTGTTTGTTGATGGTATGTGTATATGAATGCGTTGGATTGTCGCGGGTGAATAGCCGGGGGTTTTATGAGACGAGAGTTTTCTTTTCTTTCAATTCATGTAACATGTAAATTGATGTAATATTATTTGTATGGCCGCACAAACGGGTCGGGGTTGTATCCGTCATTGTATAATTCTTTTTACAGTTTTTGCTCCTAGGATAGACCCATGGAAGGGGTGCACAAACTACCGGGTATCTCGAAGTGCCGAGTGGCCTACTCACGGTGTTGAGGGAGGTTGCTTCGCTTCGGATACTTGGCGGGTAGTTTTCCGCACCCGTAGGGGTCTTGGGTGGGGTATTGGCTATTCACCGCGACCGTGTAATCCGCTTTTCATTGCAGGCTCGAATGGATTGCGGATTCCTAGTATATCCAATGTATTCATCTGTGATCTGTAATGTCTATCATTGCTATATATCTATATACGATATCTATTTAGGCGTTGCTTATATTTTACAGCCGCGCTAGCCCAGCCCCCTTTCTGTCGTTAGTTAAGTAACCTAACGGGTGATGACGGGGCCCCGTGGCGAATGCGAATGGCATAAGCGTATGTCATATTTTGGTTGTTTTCTGCAATGGTAGGATTAAATGATGGGATGCATTAAAAGAACTAATGCAAGAAAAATAAACCATGTAAAAGTCGATTGGAACACTTTGAAAACCACTCGGTTCTTTTCAAAACTAAACTTTTAAATGCGGAGCTTGAACCACTCTTTTTAAAAAGCTATCTCATTCCATCGATTATATCAAGTTCACTACGTTCACGGTTTCGCCAAAACCATTCGTAGCCCTCCGTCATTCCACATGAATGGTCAAATAGTATTCAAGCTATGTATTTTGGCCAAAGTCAAGGCATAGTGATTGGTAGATATTGGGTATTCATGTGCAGCATAGGTAGATGCGTTGGTTTGGGACAGTCGTGCTGCCATTTTGGCCAAAGTCAAGGGTTGGTACGGGTGGGTCGAAATTAACCAGGAGAATGACGGGTAGAACTTGACATGTGACTTATGATATTTTGGCCAAATTCAAGGTCATAAGAGCATGGAGCAAAAATCCACATCGGGAGTTTCATAAGTACTAAAACTTGCTAGCGCTGCATACCATTTGGAGTGTGATGATTCTGGTAGGATTCCTTCAGTTTTGTCACGCGATGATATTTGGATCCCGATCCTACTGTGAGTATATGCTACTCCTTGGGAAATTTCTCACTTAACGATCAATGCTATAAACCTAGTAGGTGTCTAGAAAGGTGTTAGCGGGGCTACGCCCCCAGGGAAAAGAGGTTATTTAATTAAGGAACTTCGCGAAAGCGTTGGAAAACCTCCCTCGAAGTACCAACACTAGCCTGGCTGAACGGTTAAGCAAGTATTGTGCGGTGAGATTGATCCCGACTAATTCTTCCTTTATGGTTTGAGGAGGGATTCGAGAGACAGTGGGAGCCATCCTGTTTAGAAAAATTAAAAACCACTCTAAACTTGCAAGAGCATCATGCTAAAGTGTTTCTTCTTTCTCTCCTAATTGCAGCGACCAAACATCATGACTGGACTTAAGTTACTACTAGATAAAAACATACTGACAGGGCCAAACTACAAAGATTGGCTCAGGAATGTCAAAATGGCAATCACTTATGACAAGTTGGGGTATCTTCTTACCACCAAAGCTCCCCCTGTCCCAGGTCCCAAAACCAGCGTCGCGGATAGGGAAATCCGTAAGACCTGGGAAATCGACTGCGCGAAGGCCAAGTGTCTCGTGCTTTCCTCTATGGATAACGAACATCAAAGTAGGCATGAGAATATGGACCTCGAATCCATATTTCTCCATACAAAAGAACTGTATGGAGAGCAATCTCGTATCGCAAGATACGAAGTGTCGAAGAAGTTGTTTTCGGCAAGATTGGCCGTCGAATCATCGGCAGCGGAACACGTGCTTAAGATGATTGGCTACATAGAGGAGCTCGCGGACCTTGGGACCACGTTAGAGAATGAGCTCTATACGGACTTGATTCTTCAGTCCCTTCCTTCCACTTACGCCCAGTTCATCCTGAATTTCAACTTGCAAGAAAAGGAAGTTGAACTTTCAGAGCTCCTCAACATGCTGAGGAGTGCAGAGGGCACCCTACAGAAAGGTAGGGAAACATCCACTTTGTTTGTAGGAGGATCTTCCTCTTCTAGGTCCAAGGCGAAAGCCAAGGAAAAGAAGAAGAAAACCCCCGCCAAACCAAGGGGTGATGTTAGTAAGAAGGATACGAGGGGAAAGGCAAAAGCAACAAAGGTAGCAGGGAAGCTTGTGGATAAGGAAGAATGCTTTTACTGTCACAAGAGTGGACACTGGAAGAAAGATTGCAGGGCTTGGAAGGCCAGAACACAGGATCTGAAGCAAGTTGCGGCTTCAGCTTCAGGTGTGTATGTTATTGAAAACTGTCTATCAATAAACTCTACTTCCTGGGTATTGGATACCGGATCAGGATCTCATATCTGTAATTCTTTGCAGGGGTTGAGAAAGCGTAGGTTTTTGAAAGCAGGTGACATGACCCTCAGAGTTGCAAACGGAGCTAGCATGGATGCTGAGGCCGTGGGGGACTATCTCCTGGGTTTGTCAGATGGACATTTTTTGGTTTTGCATGGTTGTTATTTTGTACCAAATGCAACTTGTAATATCATTTATGTATCTTTATTATCTAAAGAAGGTTATGAATTTGCATTTGTAAGTAATGTTGTGAACATTCACCTTAATCAAGTTTTGATTTGGTCAGGTACATTGAACAACGGTATATACGTATTAAACCAACCACAGATTTTCAATGTCCAGAATACACACAAAAGAAAGTCTCCAGAAATCAATAAAACTTTCTTATGGCATTGTAGACCGGGTCACATCAATGAGAGAAGGTTGACTAAGTTACATACAGAAGGATATTTTGATCCGTTCGAATATCAATCATATGCAACTTGTCAATCCTGTCTCAAAGGAAAGATGACAAAGACTCCGTTCACTGGACACGGAGTAAGAGCGAGCGAGCTTTTGGGACTCGTACACAGCGACGTGTGCGGTCCAATGTCTATGCATGCACGACGCGGTTATTCTTACTTCATTACTTTTACGGGTGACTTTTCAAGGTACGGATATGTCTTCTTAATGAAACATAAATCCGAGGCTTTTGAAAAATTCCAGGAATACAAGAATGAAGTAGAAAAACAAACAGGCAAAAGTATTAAGGCACTAAGATCTGATCGAGGTGGTGAATACTTGTGTGCCGAGTTCCTGGGTTACTTAAAAGAGAATGGAATTCTCTCTCAGCTTACTCCTCCATACACTCCGCAACATAACGATGTATCGGAGAGACGGAACCAAACCCTATTGGATATGGTACGGTCCATGATGAGTAACGCTGAGTTGCCGCGATCGTTCTGGGGATATGCGCTAGAATCAGCTGCATACCTTTTGAACCGAGTTCCAACTAAGACTGTGCCTACTACGCCATATCAGATGTGGTGTGGGAAGAGACCCTATCTTAATCACATTAAGACATGGGGATGTCCAGCTTTTGTCAAAAAGCAGCATGCGGACAAGCTCGAGGCACTCTCAGTACAGTGCAAGTTTGTGGGATATCCAAAGAATTCCAAGGGATATTTCTTCTATTGCGAAGAGGAACAAAAGGTTTTTCTTTCTCGCCATGCCCACTTTCTAGAAAACCAGTTCATAGAAAAAGAAACAAGTAGGAGCGCAATAGAACTGGAAGAAATTCCAGAACCACGAGTTATTACTGAAAGCTTAGTAGAACCAGAGGGTTCGAAAGATCAGGACATTCCCACACCACTCCGCAGGAGTAGTAGGCAGTCTCATCCGCCCGAGAGATACTACGGTTTTCTCATAGACGGGGATAGAGAGGATTGCATCATAGATTGTGATGAGCCTACTAGCTTCCAGCAAGCCATTCAGAGCGTTGACTCGGTAAAATGGCTGGATGCAATGCGGACCGAAATGGAGTCCATGTACACCAACAAAGTATGGACGTTGGACATTGCTCCAGATGGGGTAAAACCCGTAGGATGCAAGTGGATCTTCAAAAGGAAGATTGGTGTAGATGGACAGGTTGAGACCTATAAAGCTAGACTGGTTGCAAAGGGTTTTCGTCAGAGACCTGGTTTGGACTATGACGAAACCTTTTCTCCAGTGGCTATGCTGAAATCCATTCGGATCCTTCTTGCCATTGCTGCTTTCCACGATTATGAGATTTGGCAGATGGACGTAAATACCGCTTTTCTAAATGGAAATTTAGAGGAGTGTGTCTATATGGACCAGCCAGAGGGTTTCATTCAGAGTGGGAGCAGCGGAAAGGTGTGCAAGTTGCTTAAGTCCATCTATGGACTAAAGCAGGCATCGCGGAGTTGGAACATCTATTTTGATGAGACAGTCAAGGAATTTGGCTTTATCAAAAATCCAGATGAACCATGCATCTATTGTAGATTTGTAGCAAGAACTGTCGTATTCCTCGTTTTGTACGTGGATGACATTCTGTTGATAGGAAATGACATTACTATGCTACAATCTGTCAAGGGGTTCTTGTCACACAGGTTCTCCATGAAAGACCTGGGTGATGCCTCCTACATTCTGGGGATCCGGATCTATCGTGATAGATCCAAGAGGATATTAGGACTTTCGCAGTCCAGGTACATCGACACCATACTGAAAAGATTCAGTATGGAATATTTCAAGCGCGGTAATCTACCGGCTTGTCACGGGATCACCCTCTCCAAAGAGATGTCTCCCAAGACTGATTCGGAAAGGGATCGCATGTCTATTATACCCTACGCTTCTGCGATAGGCTCTATAATGTATGTGATGTTGTGTACCAGACCAGATGTGGCTTATGCACTGAGTGTGGTAAGCAGGTATCAGTCAAACCCTGGGGAGAAACACTGGATAGCGGTAAAGAACATTCTCAAGTACCTGAGAAGGACTAAAGAGATGTTCTTGGTGTATGGCGGAAAAGACCTCCAGATTGAGGCCTTTGCTGACTCCAGCTTCCAGAGTGACAAGGATGATTCCAAGTCCATGTCAGGCTTTGTCTTTACCCTCAATGGAGGGGCGGTGTTTTGGAAGAGTTCCAAACAGGAAACCGTTGCTGACTCGACTATGGAAGTGGAATATATCGCTGCTGCAGATGCCGCAAAAGAAGCCGCCTGGATGAGGAAGTTCTTGAAAGAACTTCAGGTGGTTCCGTCCATTGTTGATCCAATACCTCTGTATTGCGACAACAACGGGGCTATAGCATTAGCGAAGGAACCCAGGTCCCATCAGAAATCCAGACACATCTTGAGGCGGTATCACCTAATCAGGGAGATCGTGAATCGCAAGGAGATCGAGGTTCGGAGGGTTGCTTCAGAAGATAACACTGCAGATCCATTCACGAAGGCCTTGCCCCAAACTCAGTTCGAGCGGCTGATCGAGATGATAGGTCTTCAATACGCCAGTACATGGCCTTAGTGCAAGTGGGAGATTGTTAGTGTATATGCCCTAGAGGCCATTACTGTATCATACTAGTATGTATATTACTTGATAGAAGCTTGGGATATTCACAGTTGTATAGACAATCTTGCTCGAAATGGTAGTATGCTACTTGGTTTGTCTCTGCTTTAATGTGTACATGTGTTTCTTTTATTGTATCACCTATATGCATTAGTGGAGCTCTTAGGATCTTTGCTTGAGTACCAGCTTTGTGATGGCAGTCACACTCGTGGGGGCTGGGTAATCCACAAGCACATCCTTATATTCACGTCCCTAGTCGTGGGATTATCGAGACAGGGCATCGATACTCCGGAGTAGACTAGCGCATGCGCTTCTCATCCCAGTGTGGGAGACGGTCTGTCCCACAGCTGTCAGTACGTCGTACTTGAGATAGTATGCGGGTGCTCGTTAGGTTACGAGTACACTGGACAGGACTCGTAGGGAACTGATTGGTTGGTATTATACCTATCGTTAGTTATCAGTTCCCAGGTGACATGAGTACAGCTTAGTCCGCTGACTTGACACTGTCACTTCGCCTCAAGTGTGTTCCCACTGTACTTTGATTACTACCCTACCACGACTCAAAGGAGTCGTGCAAACAGGTAGTAGTTGGGTGCAGTCCCGAAGCGCTTGGAGGTAGTGACGGTTAGACAGGATTCGTCTCTCCCGGTATTGGGGGTTGACATCGCGCTGTGTCTAGGAGAGCCATTATACGAGTAGTCCCTGGCCAGGGCAAGCGAGATATACTGGTAGGTTTCCAGTGTTATCTCAGGGTGTTCTGGGCTTCACTCCGACACGACTTGTACCGCTATTAGGGGAATGACGTTTACCTCCCCCTTAGGCCCGCCATGCGATGTATCAGACGAACAGACCGGACTGTACGGAGACTGTCACATTCAGGCTCAGTAGGAGTTCAGATGGGTTCACCTCGTCAGTCTTCTTATCGGCATCTACCTGGGGACCGTTACGTACAGCTAGTGCCGCTTGCGGTCTGTGGTTAAACCCACTGCCAGCGTAGTGTCGAGTCTTTAGGGTCCCACACAGAGAGTTATTCGCCTTCAGGCAAAATGAGTAGAGGTCGCATGGTTTTGCGACAGGGTTCGTTCACATCCGCGCACTTTTGCACGTTTGATGTCCGGACTGCTTATACTAGCGGGCTTTGGATTAAGCCGGATCCTAGTATAAGATTTGAGATTGGTTTTATCTCTTTGTGTTCGTGTTCCTCGAAACATGAATACGGGTGTGTATGCACAGTTGATTGAGGCGGAGGAAGAGGTTTTTCATTAGGGTTTTGGAACGGGTGTGTATGCACAGTTGACAATCGTCTTTTTCCAAACCCTAATGATCTTGTGATTTATCAATTAATAATATTAATTAAGTGAAATTGTGTCATGGTTGGGCTTGTTGACTTGTTGACCAAGGTTGACTAGGTTTGAAACATTGACCATCATCATTACCTTTTTAGATGCTCTTTGATCTTTGCAAAAACATTTATTGTGATATGATAATGGTCTCTTCAAACTAACCATCACCTTTTTATTTTGGATTAATATTATTATTTGAAAAATCACATATATTTTGTTATGGTTGTAAAAACTATTTCATTCTATCATATAGTTTCTCTCTCTTCCTCAAGCTCTCCCCTCTCATGTGTTGAGAAACACTTGAGCTTGAGAAAAACCTCTCTAAAATAATCTCTACTCTCATCTAAGGTTCTAGGATTAGCACTTCTAGCATCTTAGTTACTTCTAGCTTGAAGTTGAAGCCAAAGGTTGAGGCTCTCGGGTGGATCCTTCTTCGACTAGAGAAGACGACAAGGAGATCACTTCCGTTCACTCCAAGGAGCAAGGAGAGAAGGACATAAAGCCCTAGGTATAACCTCTTTTCCGAGTAGCTAACTCTCTTTAGCTTGTTAGTTAGTTTTGTTTAGAAAAGATCCCGCCTTTCGTTAGTCCATGTTGCCTTGAGTGCTAAAAATCCGATTTTTATACCGTTTCCGCCTCCCCGCAAGCACCGGGGTGGGCAACGTGGACTTATAGTAACACCTTAGGATTTCAATTAGTGTTAATTAAGCGATAATGCGGGTTCTTGTTAAAAAGTTTACCAATTTGGTTTCCTCACATTTTATAACAATTAATTAATATTTTATTATTATTTGTTTTGTTTTGAACAAACATGTGCATGTTAATGTGAGAGTGGTAAGTGTTAATCTTGTTTATTAGACCATGTCAACCTTAAGTTAATCCATCCTTCCTTGCTTAACCCTAACCTCTAGATATTTGTGTGAGATATTTTCGTTTGTGTTTTGTTTGGAGAGGAGGTGGCAAGGTGACTCATGGGGAGTCATGCTTGCATTAATGGTGAAGTGAGGGAGAGAGTTAATGCTAGGTGCGCTCACCCTCCACTCACCTCTCACCCTTAACACCTCACACACTCTCATTCTCTCTCACACAATCTCTTCCTCATTATTTCTTCATCCCCTCTAAGACTCAACTTAAACCCTATCATTTCCTTCACTAATCCCTCACTAAACTTCATCAAATCTCACCCAAATCACTTCTTACTCCTTGTTTTGCCTCTTAGATGCCTTGGAGTTTGGAAAGCTAGGATCTTTGAGCTTGTGGGAGTAGGTAATGATCTCTATCTGTTAAATATGATGTTAAAGTGTTGTGTAGCTTGTTAGTTTTAGTTTAGAACAATTAAAGTAAAGTTTCATGCACATATCGTATTTTTAGTGTCATATTGTGATATCTGTGATCTGCTGTGACCCAGAGTGTGTACTAGAAAATCTAGCAGTGTAGTTATGTTGTAGCAGAGACCATAAGCTTTCAACTAAAGCACAAACCCATATTGCTCGGATTTGGTCGGCGACACAGTGAGGAATTGCGGAGACCTCGGCCTCCTTGAGAAGTTTGGGCTTGGTTTTTCTAGGGTAGCTGTCTGCATCTATTTTGGTGTGTTTGGTCCTGTTTGATTTTTGGGTTTTTACTGTATAAAAAATCTGGGATCACTTTGCCAGTTTCTAGTGTTACGAATACGTGTGTTACGTTATCTGACACGGTACGTGTACTTTATGTAGCTTTCGCTTTTGGGTTGGTTTCATAGTGTCGCTATGCACGTTAGCCACAAGACGAACACTTGAGAGTATGTTTGGAGTTAGTGCGTCGGTCAAACGTAGTGGTTACGTATTATTGGTCGATTGCTAATATTCGCTTTTTATATTGTTTATGATCTTAGGGTCGCAGGCGGGGACTTCGGACGCTGCAAAGAAGGGAAAGAGAGTGGTTGGCTTTACTTAGCCCAAGATCATCTGTGAGTAGATTTAATATCTACGAGGGAATCGCTCGTATGGCGTTATGCGTCTGGGCTAGATATGATATGATATTAGTCGCATGTTTATATTATACATATAGAGTTTGCGCATAAACTTCATTGCATATTATTATTTGTTGTGCTTGGACTTGTACCCATTGGACACTGCACTATTATTGACGGCTTATGTTGCACGAGCACTGATTGTATGCCACACACACCGTCGATAATTTCCATGACACGCACAACCCATATACATACGAGATATATTTGACATCTATACATACGTGATATTGTATGGTTAGGGACATTGAGACATTGACTCATATTCCATTATGCATATGACATATAGCATACCTGTATATCTACATGCTTACACATATGCCTTGCCACGCCTACATGCTAGCTACCTATATACCTATATGGTATTGTACCATTAGAGATAGGTATATACACATATGAGACATAGCTACATGTACATCTTGCATACATACTTATATGTTCACCCTTATATGATGTTGCGTTGGATTTCGGAGAAATTAGGAACCGCATGATATATTTAATAACTTGTTGCAGTTAAATAGTGGTTTTTCCATTATATGCTCATATTACTGTTTCATGTTGCATATATTATATTTCATGGATTTCTCATTGATATATGGACATATGATATTTTCTGGACGTTTTACTCCTGGGTATATATATCAGAGGTATAGGACGCTGATATATATACATGTGTTGGAGATAGTGCCCTCAGAGTCAATTATTGGATCACAGGCACGTGATTGTAATGATTGAGGGGAGGACCTGTCCCAGTAGGACAGTCTTACTCAAGATGATAGTATGCTATCTGGTTTATCTTTATCATCGTGTACTGCATTAGGTGACCTTATGAGTCGCTATTACACGTTGATATAGCCCCTAGGATTCTTGCTTGACTACCAGTAGTATGAGAGCGATCATATACGTGAGAGCTGGAGTCTATAAGCAAATCCTTAAAAGGTCCCTAGTCGTGGGAGTTTCGAGACAGGGCATCGATTCTCCAGAGTAGACTAGTGTATACAGTCGAGACCCCGACGAGGGGCGGTGGCCGGTCTCACAAGCCACTGGTGTCAGTTGGTTCACCTAAGATGTATACAGGTGCTCATTGGGTTATGAGTACACCGGACAGGACTCGCCGGGAACCTGCTAGTTGGGATTATACCAGACGTCAGATAGCAGTTCCCTGTTGACATGTGTACAGATTAGTTCATCGACCTGAGATCGTCATTTGTCTCGCGTGAGTTCCCACTGTGCTTTGATTACTACCCTACCACGGCTCAAAGGAGTCGTGCAAACAGGTTTTAGTTGGGTACAGTCCCGAGCCACATGGAGGCAGTGAGCGGATCTGCAGGGGTTCGTCTCTCCCGGTATTGGGGGTGAGGTCGCGCTGTGTCGAGGAGAGCCAGAACATGAAAAGTCCTTGGCCAAGGCAGGAGATTTGCTGGTAGGTATTCCAGTAGTATCTCAGGGTGTTCTGGGCTGCACTCCGACACGACTTGTACCGCTATTGGGGGTCTGACTTTTACCAACCCCCTAGGCCCGCCATGCGATGCTCATAGAAGAACGGATCGGACTGTACGGATATTGTCACTGACAGGCTCAGTAGGGTGTCAGGATGAGTTCGGTCATCGACGTCCCTTTTGGTCAATACGTGGTAGCCCGTCACGTATTGGCTTATACCTCTGACGTGCTAGTGGTTAAATCCACAGCCATAGTATTGACGAGTCTTTAGAGTCCACCACACTCAGTTACTCAGGTTTCGGGCGAAACGCTGTAGAGGCCGTATGGAGATATGGCAGGGTTCGATCAGATACGTGCGGTATTGCATGGATCGTGATCGGACGGATTTTACTACCCGGCTTTGGCTTAAGCCGGATCCTAGTATTAGATAGTGTAGTTTTTGTCTCTTTGCATTTGTGTTCAGTGGGAATACAAATGCGGGCATGTTTTTGCAGTAGCGGGGTTTTCCTGTAATTTATTACGGGATCGGTTTTCTGGGGTTGCCAGTTTGCATTCCGTTCCGGCCGGTTTTCTCTTTTTCCTTCACGGCCGGACTATTCGTTGGAGGGGGTTAATTGCAAGTTTGCAATTAACTTAGTTGTGAGGGGCTTTCTTGCATATGTGGCTTTATGATGTGACTAGCTTCATGATGATATTCTATTTTGGTCATTTCATTTGCTTATCTTGTTAGTGGACTTTGATGAGAATGAAGTGTGACCCTTTTTCCATGCTTATCTCTCATTTTCCTTTTTGATTAATTGATTTTTTTTCTCCACCCATGAAGAGGGGGCCGGCCACTGTTGATGAGGGGTGAGGTTTATTTGTGTGGAAAATTTCCTTCATGCAATTTTCGTGGGTCCCCCCATTTGTGAGTGTGCTGATTGTTTTTGTGAGGAGGGAATTTCTTATGCATGGTTTTAATATATACACTTCATCCACAAAGATTCCACAGAGCACCAAATTGTTCTTGGCCGAGCTCTTTTGCTAGCAAGCTTTGATCCATAGAAAATTCTTGCGCATAAATTCCTCCATAAATGGAAACCTCATAAACCCCAAAGAGACATGGCTACTACACTATTCTACAGCATCCCTTGGATGCGTCGGCTAGCCAACTTCGCGCCCGAGTTGCCTCGGTCAAGAGGTGGGAGCCCGTAAAAGATTCCGGCTACGTGGTGCCCTTTCCGACGAGGTCGTGACGGACGGAGATTCCGCGGGAGATCGGAGTGGAGACGAAGACCGAAGGACACGGATCGCTTGGTATACTTCTCTACTCTTTTCTTGTTTGCTAGCAGCTAGGTTAATGGCCCGATCCGGGTGAAAAGTGCGCGGTGCTGCCGGTTTGCTAGTTTGCAAAATTTTTGTTTCCGCGTTTCCGGTGTCGGTTCGACGGCCGGGGTGCCCCCGCGGACTTACATTGGTATCAGAGCCACGCCATTAACCATGCCTAGCTTGCTCTAGTATGTTTAAAACCCGATCGAACAAAATCCCAAAAACCGTATTTCTAGTGCATGTGTTCTCTGTTAAAATTTTTCCAGCTTCAAAAATTTTTCAGGCCATTGCAGAAAGACATGGAAGAAATTCTAAGAATTCTGGGAAAATACGATTCACTGATTCCTTACTATGACCGCGGAAACGCGACCAAACCCCTGGTTTGGCCGCGGTTCCGCGGTGGGTAAGTGGAATCGTTGAACCAAATTTTTCCAGTAGACTTTTGAATAGGAAATAGGGGTTTTGGGATATTATTTTTGGGCCCAGATTTTCTGTAAGTGCTACAGTACTGCTTGGGGCCCACTTTGATAAATTTGTTCGATCGGATATTTTAAACATGCTAGTTCACAGTATTTACATTATATCTGCGACCGTGAATGTCACTCGATCGGAAAATCCAGCCTAACTGCTATAGCCCTTTTAGACGGATTTGCGAACGTGACATTCACGTTGATGTTCTGTGATTGTGCTGTGTTGTTGCGGATCGATCGTGGGGGATAGCCTGGTTGCAATGCTAGTACTGTTTTGTTTTATATGTACATTTGTTATTGCGGGACGAGCGTCTGACATGTGGACTGCCGTCACTGTCTGTTTGTATTATTATTTTGGGGCACGACCAGGTTGCGGTCGATGTACCCGTTGTATGTATATTTTACTCTCTGTACTAGGATTACCCCATGGAGGGGTGCACGGATAGCCGGGTTCTAGAGGGCAACAAGCCCGCATCTCATGGCGTTGAGACGGTGGGGGCTTTACTCTAGAATTGGCGGGCTATTCGCCGCACTCGTAGGGGGTATAGGTTGACCCAGGAGGGGTGCCCAAGTTACCGGATTCCGTAAAGTGCTGGGTGGTCCATTCACGTAGCTGAAGGGGGCTGCCTCGCTTCAGGTTTTGGCGGGTAACTTGCCGCGCCCGTAGGGGTCTAGGATTTCATTGCACAGGCTATCCACACGACCAGGGGAACGTCGGGTTTCAGCAGCGGCTCTGTGAAATCCGGGGATCCCAGATATCTGTATTGATCTTTGTTGCTTCTTATCACGCCTTGAGCGAAAATTATATATTATATATTCTAGTAGATGTTGTATATGTTTTGCATCCGCGCTAGTCCAGTCCCCGCTCTGTCGTTAGTTAGCTAACCTAACGAGTGATGACGGGACCCAGTGGCGAATGCGGATGGCATATACGTACATCAGTATATTTTCGTTCTTTGTGGTGTGATCAATTGATGGGACTGCGTTGATTCGGATCAATGCAAGTTAAAAAAACCTATTCTGATGTTGTTGGAACACTTTTTAAAAAATCTGTTATTGCAAGGGCGTTCTCTTTTATTTTGCATCGTGGTATTCAGTTGGAATATCCTGCTCCTCAGTCGACGAGGCAAGGGCCGAGATCCCTTCACCGGGAGTGACCCCTTGGACAAAAGTTTGTGTCAGGGCAATAACTTCACTATAGCCGATTACTTTTGCTTTGCATCGTGGTATTCAGTTGGAATATCCTGCACCTCATTCTACGGGGAAAGAGCCGAGATCCCTTCACCGGGAGTGACCTCTTTAGCAAAGGTTTTCGTCACTATATTTTTATAAAGCTATCAGTTCCTTCAACGATATCAAGTTCATTACGTTAAAGGTTTTCACCAGAAACCATTCGTAGCCCTCCATCGTTTCATATGGATAGTCAATAGTATTCAAGCTGTGTATGTTGGCCAAAGTCAAGGCACGGTGTTTGGTAGCTGTTGGGTATTCATATGCAGCATAGATAGATGCGTTGGTTTGGGACAGTCGTACTGACATTTTGGCCAAAGTCAAGGGTAGGTACGGGTGGGTTCAAATTAACCAGGAGAATGACGGGTAGAACTTGACATGTGACTTATGATATGTTGGCCAAAGTCAAGGTCATAAGAGCATGGGGTAGAAATCCACATCGGGAGTTTCAAAAGAACTGAAACTTGCCAGATATGCGCATACCTTCTGGAGTGTGATAACGTGAGCGGATTCCGTCACTTTATCATGCGATGATAGTTGGATCCCGATTCCCACTGATGAGTTGGTTTACACCTCGGGTGATCCCGGCTAATTCTTCCTTCAGGTTTGGGGAAGAATTTGACGTTACAGTGGGAGGTTTCCAGATTAGATAAAGTGATAACCATTCTGATCTAGGTTAGAGTGCACGCTGAGTGTTTCTTTTCTCTCTCTCTTTGGCAGCGACCATTGACCCGACCCTAGACTATGACTCAGTGACCAAATTGACCGAACCTTCTTAACACTGGTTTTTGGATTGTCAGAGTTGCAAACCTCATTGCCACTCCTACTTTTACCCTTTTCTCCGGGACACCCCGTATTACTGCGAACGTCCACTTCCATTGGACAAAACCATCGTATGGTTATATACGAACTCGAAGGAATTCGAGGATGGTTTCTGGCTCTGGAGAAAACGAATAGGACTATTCAGTTGTCTTTTCCTTCTACCTTCTCTCAGGTTGCGAGTACTTCTTGGTTTAGGAGATAGTACACCTATTATGCTTATTGGATAGTCTTCTTCCAAATCTTAGGCTGGTGCCGAACGGTGGGGAATGAAGAAAACCAATTAGCATAATGATGGTGTACAGAAGGTATTAAGTTAAGACAAAGCAAGGGATTAGTAAGAGGGCAAAGTAAATTGCGACAGCTATTCACGACCAAACCAAGTATTTCTTCGCCAATCCTAAATCACCTATTTCTAAGGTTCATTCGGTTGTCTTTTATCTTCACCTTCTCTCGCATTGCGAGTGCTCCTAGGATTAGGACAGTACACCCATTATGCTTATTGGATAGTCTTCTTCCAAACCATAGGCTGGTGCCGAACGGTAGAGAAGGAAGAAAACCATTTGGCCTAAAGGGGTGTGCAGAAGGTAATGACTAAAGACATAAAAAGGGATTTAGAGAAGTAGCAAAGAATTATACGGTTACAGTTGTGAATCTGGATAATGGAAGAGGCATTACTAGGAATACCAGGATACCCCAACGAAACATTTCAATGTTTCAGTTTCACTGTGTACTGTTAAAAGAAAACTGATTTCCCAATCAGACACTTGCTCCAGGGTATGTATTTACCAGGTTGGATTCTCACATCTGTATGGTTTTACAGATGATGAGGGGAAGTAAGTTATTGGGAATTAGGTGATCATCCTCATTATATCGGGATTCGTTGGAATTGGTGATGTTTGAGGAAGTCACCTAGGTTGTTTGCCGGTCGGCAAATATTTGGTTTTGAATATTCGTTGTTGTACATCAATTTCAAATTGATATATCTGTACGTCTATTTTTATAGAGTGAGACATACCTTTTTGAAATTATGTCTATGACATTTACCTATACCAGTGGATGGTTAGGTAAGGAGCATTGAACAGCGGTGTAATTCTTCTTAACCATAAGTACAGTTTTCAACCTACGACACACAGTGAATGAGTCACTAGACTCAGGGGACTTATACAGAGTATTGTATATTGTCCAGTTTCCTTTAGGACAGAAGGGTTGGTCCTCATACTATATTCTGTTTACTTTTAACTTCTCTAGTTCTTAGACATGTGTTTCGTACAAACACAGGGTCTAAGTTTTGAGGAGTTATAGGTATAAGGATAAAGTAGAGAACCAGATATTGCAAGTATCGGGATTCTTCAAGGTAATCGAAGATGTAGATACTTGTGTATGGTATTCAGTTGATAGTAATGTTTAAGAGAACTTGCTTCTCTTTCAGGTTACTCATAATTGGAAGCATTCCTAAGTTGAGTAACGCAGATCGGCCTCCTTCCATTTAGTTGACATGCACTGGAGACAGCTGCATGATTTGAATCTGGTTCTAATTAAATCAGTGCCTCTATTTCTATATTGGATATAGAACAGTTCATATCTTGACTTTGTTAAGGTATGGTGAGTTGTCCGGCTTATGCTTAAAACCAGACTCCGGATAACTCAAGGCACGTTTCTGTAATGGCTGTTCGTGGGTTGACTCAGGCTATGATGAGGGTTAACTTTCTACCATCTGGAAGATCAATAGTGATATTGTTCTTGACTCGCCACAGTTTTATCAAAAATGGATTTTTTCAGAAAACAGTAGTGGGAGTATGGTAGAACTGGAAGTGATTCTAGAACCGCAAACGATTACTGAAGATTTGATAAGAAACTAAGGATTCAATATGGTTTGACATTCCATTGGCCACTCCGCAGATATGGTGGGTAACCTCAGGCGCTCGAGAGGTACTTCGGTATGCTCAAGGACGGTGGCAGGGAGGTTCTTGTTTACCCAGACTTGCCATTGCTATTGTTCCATACTATGAAACCCGGCAGGAGGATGAATATAGCGTCGTTCTAAACTAGCTTTAGAAGTGCATGTCTATATGACTCTGCCAGAGGGTTGTCGTAGTCAGTGGGAGCAGCGGAAGCATTGGTGGACATCAGGCTTATGTCTATTTATAGACTAAAGCAGATATAGCGGAGATAGATCATCTATTTCTGATGTGACAGTCATAAGATTGACTTCATCAGAATAGGGGATGGATCTGTTAAGAAGGTAGTAGGGTGTGATGTCCTGGTATTTGATGACATACACAGAGTAGGAAGTGATATTCCTATACTACGATCGGTTATACTTTGGTCGTCACAATCGGAAGCAGTTTTAGAACATAAGTTGATGTTCTAGGGAATTGATAACGGCAGCCTCCTTGAGGAGACGGTTATCATTCCAGGCTTCCAAGGTGACCTGGATGGCAGAGTGGCTGTCAGAGTTATAGTTTTCCCTCTGACGAGGGGCAGTATTTTGGACAGGTGGTCCAGGTGGACACTGAGGGAAGGCATGGCGCAGGATACTGATTAAGTTCAGTTGACGATACAGTCTAAGAAGTTTGGATTTGGAGTTCACTTATGAGCTAGGTCCCATCAGACATCCAGACATTCTAGGACAGGTATTGCTCATTTCGGGAGATAGCTTTCTCCGGGAACTTGAGATAAAGAGAGACATAGAAAGAAACACCAGAGCGGATCCACTCACTGAGGCTATTCCTCGAACGCAATAGTTTCGCAAACGAGCTTTGTGAGACTGACTCGAAGAGGAGTTGGGTGTTCGGTATCACACGGGCTGTGAGTATGCGACATCGCAATAATTAGCCTTGAGTGCAAGTGGGAGATTGTTGGAGATAGTGCCCTCAGAGTCAATTATTGGATCACAGGCACGTGATTGCAATGATTGAGGGGAGGACCTGTCCCAGTAGGACAGTCTTACTCAAGATGATAGTATGCTATCTGGTTTATCTTTATCATCGTGTACTGCTTTAGGTGACCTTATGAGTCGCTATTACACGTTGATAGAGCTCCTAGGATTCTTGCTTGACTACCAGCAGTATGAGGGCGATCATATACGTGAGAGCTGGAGTCTATAAGCAAATCCTTAAAAGGTCCCTAGTCGTGGGAGTTTCGAGACAGGGCATCGATTCTCCAGAGTAGACTAGTGTATACAGTTGAGACCCCGACGAGGGGTGGTGGCCGGTCTCACAAGCCACTGGTGTCAGTTGGTTCACCTAAGATGTATACAGGTGCTCATTGGGTTATGAGTACACCGGACAGGACTCGCCGGGAACCTGCTAGTTGGGATTATACCAGACGTCAGATAGCAATTCCCTGGTGACATGTGTACAGGTTAGTTCATCGACCTGAGATCGTCATTTGTCTCGTGTGAGTTCCCACTGTGCTTTGATTACTACCCTACCACGGCTCAAAGGAGTCGTGCAAACAGGTTTTAGTTGGGTACAGTCCCGAGCCACATGGAGGCAGTGAGCGGATCTTCAGGGGTTCGTCTCTCCCGGTATTGGGGGTGAGGTCGCGCTGTGTCGAGGAGAGCCAGAACATGAAAAGTCCTTGGCCAAGGCAGGAGATTTGCTGGTAGGTATTCCAGTAGTATCTCAGGGTGTTCTGGGCTGCACTCCGACACGACTTGTACCGCTATTGGGGGTCTGACTTTTACCAACCCCCTAGGCCCGCCATGCGATGCTCATAGACGAAGGGACCGGACTGTACGGATATTGTCACTGACAGGCTCAGTAGGGTGTCAGGATGAGTTCGCTCATCGACGTCCCTTTTGGTCAATACCTGGTAGCCCGTCACGTATTGGCTTATACCTCTGACGTGCTAGTGGTTAAATCCACAGCCATAGTATTGACGAGTCTTTAGAGTCCACCACACTCAGTTACTCAGGTTTCGGGCGAAACGCTGTAGAGGCCGTATGGAGATATGGCAGGGTTCGATCAGATACGTGCGGTATTGCACGGATCGTGATCGGACGGATTTTACTAGCCGGCTTTGGTTTAAGCCGGATCCTAGTATTAGATAGTGTCGTTTTTGTCTCTTTGCATTTGTGTTCAGTGGGAATACAAATGCGGGCATGTTTTTGCAGTAGCGGGGTTTTCCTGTAATTTATTACGGGATCGGTTTTCTGGGGTTGCCAGTTTGCATTCCGTTCCGGCCGGTTTTCTCTTTTTCCTTCACGGCCGGACTATTCGTTGGAGGGGGTTAATTGCAAGTTTGCAATTAACTTAGTTGTGAGGGGCTTTCTTGCATATGTGGCTTTATGATGTGACTAGCTTCATGATGATATTCTATTTTGGTCATTTCATTTGCTTATCTTGTGAGTGGACTTTGATGAGAATGAAGTGTGACCCTTTTTCCATGCTTATCTCTCATTTTCCTTTTTGATTAATTGATTTTTTTTCTCCACCCATGAAGAGGGGGCCGGCCACTGTTGATGAGGGGTGAGGTTTATTTGTGTGGAAAATTTCCTTCATGCAATTTTCGTGGGGCCCCCATTTGTGAGTGTGCTGATTGTTTTTGTGAGGAGGGAATTTCTTATGCATGGTTTTAATATATACACTTCATCCACAAAGATTCCACAGAGCACCAAATTGTTCTTGGCCGAGCTCTTTTGCTAGCAAGCTTTGATCCATAGAAAATTCTTGTGCATAAATTCCTCCATAAATGGCAACCTCATAAACCCCAAAGAGACATGGGTACTACACTATTCTACAGCATCCCTTGGACGCGTCGGCTAGCCAACTTCGCGCCGGAGTTGCCTCGGTCAAGAGGTGGGAGCCCGTAAAAGATTTCGGCTACGTGGTGCCCTTTCCGATGAGGTCGTGACGGACGGAGATTCCACGGGAGATCGGAGTGGAGACGAAGACCGAAGGACACGGATCGCTTGGTATACTTCTCTACTCTTTTCTTGTTTGCTAGCAGCTAGGTTAATGGCCCGATCCGGGTGAAAAGTGCGCGGTGGTGCCGGTTTGCTAGTTTGCAAAATTTTTGTTTCCGCGTTTCCGGCTTCGGTTCGACGGCCGGGGCGCCCCCGCGGACTTACAACATGTATATATATCAGTGGTATGGAACGCTGTTATATATACACACCTATATAATATATATCATCATAATGATCTGTGCAAGTATTCTTATTCATTACTTGGTGTGAGGGGCCGATGTGCCCGATGTGGGGCCGATATGAGGGCCGATCCGAGGGCCGACATGGGGGCCGATCTGAGGAATTTGGGATTTAGATTGTCTTGATGGATACTGGTCCTGCCACGATGAGGATTCTATAAGGATGACATGTTTTATCCCATACTCCGCCTTTATTTGATATGCATTTCTTCATGTATTAGTAGTACCTGATAGAGCACCTTTCATGACTGTTGCATATACATATTGCCATTTATTGCTATCAGCTTGCATGTGATAGACCATCGCAGTACGTGTATACTTGCGATTACATGCATATGTTATTTACTATTCAAAAGTTGGCAACTCACCCCCGTTACGCTACAGTGTTTGCAGATGTCCCTCAGGGCAGTCATGGCAGGGCTTATTCTTCTACACATCGTATCATCTTTTGCAGCGGATACCGCTACGGCTGACTGTGTGTAGTTCTGCTATGTGGGTTTTGCGGTTATCCGATGATGCTCATTTGTATATTCGTTGTATACAGTACTCTCCATCTACTACTTCATGTATTGACTTAGAGACGAGTTGTGAGAACGATATTGTATATTATTTTGTGAATTTGGGCATCATTTATGCTGATTTTATTTATATCGTCTTTTTCTTCGCTACGGCATCGTATATCTGTTGTGGTGGTTATTTTCCGCCTTTGGGCGTGGATTTTGTCCCATTTGGGGATACTTTACTTATATTTTTTATTGTACCCTTTTTGGGGGCTTGTTTTACAAAGGAGTTGCTGCCAAATTTTTAAAGGAAGTAAATTTGGACTTTAAAGAATTTTGATTGAGATTTCAAAAGTTTTAACAATGTTATTATCGCCTACTACTTTTGATGGTTTAGATTACTAGCTTTTCGGCTTACTTGAATTACGTTATGCCTTGAGACGTTACGTAGTTTAAAGGCCGTCACGTGCCAAATTTTGGGTCGTGACAAAGTTGGTATCAGAGTGCTAGGTTTTACCTTTCGGAGTGTAGGATGACCTTGGTATGATGGAGTAGGTAGCTTAAGCAGAGTGATGTAGCGTGTGTATGTCCACGGCATACTTACGACACGGTACACCGCCTAAAATGACCTAAGTACTAACTTCTTGAAATTCCTTCCATGATGATACATATCCTTGTGATTCAATTTCCGTGTTCATATCGAATCCTATATCCATTTATATCTTTTTGCCGCCGATGACTATGAGGGCTCAGAGAGAGGCAGCATGGGCCGAGGTCAGATTTGACTCATTTGGGATGAGGACTGACCAGGACGGTACGCTCATTGCATAGGAGCAGATTGATCCGCCTTCGATAGATCGTATCGCTAAGCTTGTGGCAGATATGCAGGACTTGTTCCAGATGATGAGGTCGTTGGTTGAGGCCAGTCGAGCGCAACGACAGGAGGTTGCCACCCATGTTACCCAGTTATTCCTTGCTATCAGCACACAGCATTGTGTCACATATACAGCAGTAATGGATGCAGCCCATTTAGCTGAGGGGCATCTTCCCGAGACTTTGGGAGTTCCGAGACCGAGGAGGGCTCGTACAGGTGTATCAGCCCAAAGACAAAGTCTTAGTCGCCGCGACAAATTTCGTTTACTTCGCGGGAGTAGCAGAGGCTTTGGACAAGGACAACTATTTAGCTCTTATCCCCAGGAGAGTCAGCAGTTTTCTTCTAGATGTTACCGGTGCGGGAGTTTGAGTTATCATGTTTAAGATTGTACTGAGCCACGTGAGGGCGGGACAGCTGTACCATATGATACCTTACCACCTTCACCTCAGGGAGAGTCGCCTGTTGCGCATGTTGTTGATCCGCGTCAGACTTATGTTCAGAAAGGTCATAGTCACGGAGGATTTGTTCCGAGAGTACAGGATGGTAGAGGAAGGGAGACAGCCAGTTGTGGGTAGAGGGCAGACACGAGTGTTTCCTTCTACTCATCGGGACGCACGGGCGTCCAATGCAGTGTTTTCAAGTATTCATATTCATATGTTCTTCTGATGCGCATGTTTGTTGTTTAATTCGGGATCTATGCACTCGTTTATTCTACACACTTCATGCCTAGGTTAGGCCGAGAGTGGTTCATGCTAGATCAGCCATTTGTTATGTTTACTCTTGTCAGCGATTCTTTGGTTGCGCGACACGTGTTTCAGTCATGTGCCAATCGGATAGGAGATAGAGATTTGTCTGTGCTATGCGTCTGTGGGCTGCCGCGAGAAGACAGTCAAGTTTTTTTTTCCCGGTGAGTCAGTTCTTGTTATGCAGGGAGACTGTGGTGCCGCCCCTCACAGCTTAATTTCAGCCTTTTTCGCTAGTTGGCTTTTGAGGAGAGAATGTCGAGAATTCTTAGCTTTCATTCGTGATACCAGAGCCACAGTGGGCTCGTTGGACCGGGTTTCTTTTGGGCAAGATTTTTCGACGTTGTTCCAGATGAGCCGGCGAAGCTTAGGGAGCTTAAGAATCTGCTACAGAGTTGCTAGATAGGGGGACTTATGCGTCCGAGTGTTTCGATTTGGGGAGCTCCTACTTTTTTCGTCAAGAAGAAGGACGGCAGTTTGAGGTTGTGTATTAATTGATCGTCAATTGAACCGAGTTATGGTGCGCAGAGGTATCATTTACCTCGCATTGACGATTTCTTTGATCAGCTCCAGGGTGCGGGACATTTTTCTAAGTTTGTTTTGGGATCAGGTCATCATTAGTTACGGGTTCGGAGTGATGACATTCCGAAGACTGTTTTTGTGCGCGCTGCGAGCTTTATGAGTTTTAGGTGGTTTCGTTGGGCTCACCAGTGCCCTAGCAGCATTCATGGATGTGATGAACTAGATTCTTCAGGCCTTTCCTCGACCAGTGTATTGTTGTGTTATAGATGGCATTCTGGTCTTTTCCAAGAGTCGAGAGGAAGATGAGCAACACTTGAGGATTTCTTTGCAGACGTCGAAAGAGTACTAGATGTTTGCTAAATTCTCGAAGTGTTCCTTCAAGATTGATAGTGTTGACTTCCTAGGTTATAGGGTTATGGGAGACGGTTTTCGTATGGACCCGAGGGAGATCGAGACTGTACAGCTTTGGCCTAGACTTGTATCAGGGACAGAGGTCCGCAGATTTTTAGGCTTAGCCGGTTTTACCGCCGTTTAGTGCAGGATTTCTTGAGTATCGCTGCACCGTTGACCGTACTGACAAGGAAGCGGGTTCCTTTTCTTAGACCGAGGCATGCGTGCTGAGTTTTCAGCTGTTGAAGACTCGGCTGACGACTGCACCAAATCTTTCTTTGCTTTCTGGATCGAGCGACTTTGTCGTTTATTGTGATGTTTCGCGAGTGAGGCTCGATTGTGTACTGATGTAGCATGATAGAGTTATCGCTCATGCTTCCCGACAGTTGGAGGAATTACGAGCAGGGTTTATCCCATTCATGATCTGGAGATGGCCGTGGTGGTCTTGCACTGGAGATTTTGGGACACTACTTGTACGGAGAGTCATGTCAGATTTTCACAGACCACCAGAGCTTTGTGTAATCTTCCTACAGCAGGTTTTGATTGTTGAGACAGCGCCGTTGGATGGAGCTTGTGAAGGATTGTGATTGTGAGATCCTTTATTACCCGTGGCAAGGCGATTGTGGTAGCTGATGCTTGAGTCGTAGGCATGGGGGTAGTTTGTTCCAGTTGTGCGCAATTCGGAGAAAATCTTCTGTAGATTTACATTTCTTATGCGACAAATGAGTACAGTTTAGTTCGCCTCTACTAGGGGACAAATTGCTCATGTCTACACCCTCCACTTTTACTTAACCGTTTCCGTAAGGCACAGCCCGCCGATGTTCGTTGTTTGAGATTCTGAGCATGTTTGGCAGGGTAAAGATTCAGAGTTCTTGATTTATGACCAAGGTGTGATATGTTAGGGACTCGATGGCGTGTACCCGATACTGATGGGTAGAGACGCGAGGTCCTAGAGCAGGCACATCAGTCAGCTTTCAGTGTTCATCCAAGTGCCACCAAGATATAACGTGACTTGAGAGTTGGTTACTGGTGGGCAGGGGTGAAGAGTGAAGTTTCGGATTTCGTTTTGAGGTGCTTGGCTTGTCAGCGAGCTAAGGTTGAGCATTTGAGGCCGGCTGGAGAGTTACAACCTTTTTACCGTTCCAGAGTGGAAATAGGAGCAGATCTCCATGAAATTTGTCATGGTGTCTACCTAGGATTAAACATGGTGTGACTCCATTTGGGTGATTGTTGTCCGGTTATGCTCAGTTTGCTCAGTTGTTCTTCGTTAAGTTTGTGCGTTTGTACGGAGTTCCTTCACGCGTTGTATCCAATAGAGTCACCCAGTTTGCTAGCCATCTTTGGCAGAAGCTCCAAGAAGCCTTGGGTACTGCTTGATCTTTAGCACCGCTTTCCATCCATAGGCAGATGGTCAGACAAAGCGAACTATACAAACTCTAGAGGATATGCTTGTGCGTACGTACTAAGTGTTTGTTGGCTGTTGGGATCGTCACTTGCCATTGATGGAGTTCTCCTACGATAACGGTTATTAGGAGACATATCAGATGGCAAATTTTAGGCCTTGTGTGGTAGGTTATGTCGATCGCCAGTCTGTTTTACTGACTCCGCGAGAGTAGGATTTTTGGCCCCCAGCTAGTCCAGAGACTTCGGAGAAGATCCAGTTGATTCAGGTCAAGATGAGAGCAGCCCAGTGCAGATAGAAGTCTTATGCCGACCGTGGTGGTCGCAGACTTGAGTTTGCGGTGGGAGATCATGTATTCCTACGGATTTTTTCCGATGAGTGACGTGTTGAGTTTTGGGAATCTTAGTCCCAGATTGTGAGTCCTTTTGAGATCCTCAAGCGAGTTAGTTCCGTTGCCTATCATTGGCAGTTCCGCCCAGATTTTTAAGTATTCACCCCGTATTCCTGGTGTTGATACTTTGCAAACACCTTCATGACCTTTCTCACATGATTCAGCATCAGACCCTTTAGCTTGGACGCGATTTTTTTGTTCACCGGCAGCCGATAGTGTTAGTGGATCGGCAGTTGAGAAACTTCGGTCAAGGGTCTTGCCATCTGTGGAGGTTTTCTTTGGGGTAGCCGACTAGTAGTGAGATCATTTGGGAGGCTGCGAGCGATATGTGGATGATTTGCACTCATTTCTTTGAAGGTATGCATAGTAAGAATTTTAAATTCGATGACAAATTTTCTATAACGTGGGGAGATTATAACACCTTAGGATTTCGATAAGTGTTAATTAAGCGATAATGCGGTTTCTTGGTAAAAATTTTACCAATTTGTTTTCCTCACATTTTATAACAATTAATTAATATTTTATTATTATTTGTTTTAGCTTGCACAGACATGTGCATGTTAATGTGAGGGTGGTTCGTGTTAATCTTGTTTAGTAGACCATGTCAACCTTAAGTTAATCCATCCTTCCTTGCTTAACCATAGCCCCTAGATATTTGTATGAGATATTTTCATTTTTGTTTTGTTTGGAGAGGAGGTGGCAAGGTGACTCATGGGGAGTCATGCTTGCATTAATGGTGAAGTGAGGGAGAGAGTTAATGCTAGGTGCACTCACCCTCCATTCACCTCTCACCCTTAACACCTCACACACTCTCATTCTCTCTCACACAATCTCTTCCTCATTATTTCTTCATCCCCTCTAAGCCTCAACTGAAACCCTATCATTTCCTTCATTAATCCCTTACTAAACTTCATCAAATCTCACCCAAATCACTTCTTAATCATTGTTTTTTCTCTTAGATGCCTTGGAGCTTGGAAAGCTAGGATCTTTGAGCTTGTGGGAGTATGTAATGATCTTTATCTATTAAATAGGATGTTAAAGTGTTGTGTAGCTTGTTAGTTTTAGTTTAGAACACGTAAAGTAATGTTTCGTGCACATATCGTATTTTTAGTGTCATATAGTGATATCTGTGATCTGCTGTGACCCAGAGTGTGTACTAGAAAATCTAGCAGTGTAGTTGTGTTATACCAGAGACCATAAGCTTTCACCTGAAGCACGAACCCCTATTGCTCGGATTTGGCCGGCGACACAGTAAGGAATTGCGGCGACCTCGGCCTCCTTGAGAAGTTTGGGCTTGGTTTTTCTAGGGTAGCTGTCTGCATCTATTTTAGTATGTTTAGTCCTGTTTGATTTTTGGGTTTTTACTGTATACAAAATCTGGGATCACATTGCTAGTTTCTAGTGTTACGAATATGTGTGTTACGTTATCCGACACGGTACGTGTACTTTGTATAGCTTTTGTTCTTGGGTTGGTTTCATAGTGTCGCTATGCACGTTTGCCACAAGACGAACACTTGAGAGTTTGTTTGGACTTGGTGTTGTTAGTTATATGTATGCCCTAGAGGCCAGTACTGTACATACGATGTATATTGTAGTGGATACTTGGACATATATAGGGATGACTTTCTTGCTCGACATGATAGTATGCTATCTGGTTGCTCTTTATCTTAACATGTACTCTGATTGTCTCTATGTTACATGTTGATAAAGCCCTTAGGATGAGTACTTGACTACCAGGACTATGATGCAGATCATACTAATGGGGACAGTGTATTCGCTAAGTACATCCTTCAAATGTTCCTAGTCGTGGGTGTATCGAGACAGGGCATCGTATGCCAGAGTAGACAAGCGTATAGCTTCTCGACCCATGTAGATGGGCGATGGATGATCCCATACCATTGGTGTTTGACATTAGAGACAGTATACGGGTGCTCAATGGAGACTGGGTACACTGAACGGACTCGCCGAGAAATCCCAGATGGTATTATACCTAACGTCATATGGCAGTTCTCTGGTGACACTTGTACAGATTAATCTGTGGACTAGAGATCATCATAGAGACTTGTGTGATTCCCACTATGCTTTGATTTCCACCTTACCATGTTCAAAAGAACGTGCAAAACGGTAGCTTTTGGGTACAGCCCCGAGTCACATGGAGGCAATGAGCGATAGGAGGGGTTTCGTCTCTCCCAATATTGGGAGTTGATGTTGCGCTGTGCTCGATTGGCTATAACAGGAAGTCCTTGGCCAAAGCTGCTTCAGAGATATACTGGTAAGTGTTATCAGTACTTTCTCGACCCGTTATGAGCCTCATATTGACACGACTTATCGAGTTACTGGGGTCTGACGTTTACCACCCTTAGACGAGATATGCGACATATCAGACGAAGAGACTAGACTGTACGGTAGTGTTACTGATTGGATTCGCAGAAGTACGAGCAGGCTTGTTTGTTGATCTTCTGATTGCTCAATACCCGGATGGCCGTTACGTTTAGCAGACCGCTTGCGGCTTGTGGGCGTTTGATATGATCATCACCTACTGCCGGCGTATTGACGAGTCTTTAGAGTCCTATACAAAGGTTTCCTGGCTCAAGCGAAACTGAGTAGGAGCACATATGTGATATGTGCGGGACCGAGATTGATACGATATGAGATACTGTATTCTATTCTCGCGATATGATATATCGGTCGGTTATATATGATATAGCCGGGTTATCGGATCAAGTGTTGATTCGATAAGTTGATTCATATGATATTAGTCGTTTATAAGTGATATAGCCGGATTATTAAATCAAGAGTTGATTTGATAATCTAATGTAGAATTATATATTTGATCTATTACATTACATTAACTAGTATTAGCTCACTTATGATTTCTTTTCTCATTTTGGATACATTGATATATATATGTGATATATGTTAAATGTATCATGCTAGGTTACAAATGCAACTAGGGTTAATGAGGGTTAAACCATGCTAGGGTTAAGATTAGGGTTTATAATTTATCATTAAGTAATTCAAATATTGTGGATATTTGTCATGGATGATATTTGTTGAAAGCTAGTAGAAGTTTCAAGGCATCTTTAACTTTGTCCACTCTCTTTGTCTTGCTTAAGATATTTCTTGACCTAACATTTAACCCTAGCTCATGGTTAACTCTCTACAAGGATTAAGTATGCCACGCTTAACCCTTGGTTGCATTTTTAACCTCAAGTATAATTCATTCTCTCTTGATAATTTCTTCTTCTTTTTCATGAGCTCAAAGAGAAAAGAGTTTTCTAGGGTTTGAATTTGTGATGAAAACTTGTGAGAATATGAAATCTAATGTGAGCAAAATTCCTACTTCATCATCCTCTACGACATGCCATTTAGTATAGGGTTTTGGTTCACTAATTCCATGATTAGTGAAGATATAGCTTGGGTTAGTGTCTCCTCGACGTAGATCATCTTCGGCCTCGAAGACTTCGAAGCGAGCATGTTCGTTTCTTCATCGGAGCCTCTCTGGAGTCCGGGACTTCTTGATCGCAGCGAAGGGACTACTACATGGAGCTATTGAAATGAAGGACCGGTCCACAAAGGTTGTTTTCCTTGCTCACTTAGACTTACAAAGTGTTTGCATTTTCATTTTCGTCGATTTCTAGTTAACGATTCAAAGTTAGGGTTAGCTAGAACGGCAAACTTTTGAATTTGGCATGGACGATGCCTCTCGAAACCTTACTGTCTTGCTAGGTAACCCTGCAGTGGTATCAGATCCATGCTAGAAATTTAGATGGATTTTGTTAGAATTACGAAACCGAAACAACTCCGAAACTTGCAATGTGAAACCCTAGTTTCTGTCGATTTTAAAATTTATTCAAAAAAAGTTTTAAACAAGTACAGAGTGATGTATGAGATATATCATGAACACCATAAAAATTTCAGGCAAAAAGAAGATTTTTTGGCCGGGCACATGTACACACATCTCGGCCAAATTCGAGCCCCCTCCCCTGAAATTTTTTGTGTGTTCCAGTGACTTGGCTTTAGTGTTTCAGGTGTTGTTTGTTTTTGCTAATTTTCCATATGATGTAATCTTACACTATAAAAAATTCGGAGTGTTTCGTATTCGTATTTTTAACATTGTTTCGGGTTATTCGCATGTTGTCTAGACAAAGTTAAAAAGTTTGATTGAATGTCAAAAACCCATTTTTCCATGTTTAACGTATTCGGAAAAGCATGCAAGTGATTCTATGAACCCTCTAAAAGAATGAAACCCTAACTCGACTTTTTGGATCGTGGAACCGCGGTCAAACCCTAGGGTTTGCCGTCGTTCCATGGCGACATGAGTGAGGCTTGGGTCTACCCTTCTACGGCTGGTGCATAGGTATTGTGGCATATTCTAGGTATTACTAAAACTGTGCTCAAGTGTTGAGCTGTCGGAAAATTGTTGAACTTTGATGAATCGATTGAAAAGTTTAACGTCGTCCGGATATTATGTGATGGGATACAATATTTGGAATCTACGAGATAAATAGTTTGAATATTATAAATCTAGCAGTTTGGTCTCATTTGATCGGTTGCCACGGGATTTTGATGAGATCAAAAGTCCATCGCAATCACGTAGTGTACACGGATACTCGCCTTGTAACCTTATTATATAGCCACGCCCCATAGCCCCAACCAAGTGACTGTAGGAGAACCTCGTCGCCAAAAGCATCCGTTCGGGAGCTCGCGGCAGCGGTGTTCTGCCTTAGTGCACTTCATCGACAGCATCGGGGGTGCGGCCGTCTACTAAAGTTTCCGACGAGCATTCGATCAGGATGTCGGAAATCTTGTTGAATTACCCGACTAAATATTGAAAAGTGTTTTCGAGATCGAGACTAAAATGCGGGGTTTATAATTGTTAGGCATGCGATGTCTAAGGATTTCATTTGGTTAGGCATGTGATGTCTAAGGTGGTTGCGGATTCCAACTGTTGTGGTTTTTCACTTTCTTTTCTGAGACCATAAGTGTAATATGTGGTGTATCGCCGGTTTCGGTGCTATATGTCAACGACAATTGGGATACGCATATTTACTTACATTGATGACATGTGATGTTTTTTGTTGCTGTGATATGTTATATTGGATCGTCGTGTTTGAATAGCCAGGGGTTTTATGTAAGATGAGATTTTTTCATTTTCATTCATGTAAAATTCATTGTATGTAATATTCTTTTATTGGGGTACTTCCGGGTTGAGGATGATGTCACCATTGTATATTATTTACTTTTCCGCATTAGGATAGACCCAAGACGGGGAGCACAAGTAACCGGGTTCTAGGGTCCAGTGGAAGACCATCTTGAAGAGTCGAGATTGGGTCTCCTAACTCTAGAATTGGTAGAGTTGCTTGCCGCTCTCGTAGGGGTCTAGGGGTGTGGGATTGGCTATTCATCACGACCGTGAAATCCGTGTTTTATACAGGCTTAATTTAATACCCGGAAATCCTAGAATATCCAATATTTCATATGTTTTATTCTGCTGCGATATTCTGTGGTGTGATCATTGATTATATTTTGAGACGAATGCCTATATTATATATATGAGATATAATTAATATTGTTGCTTTCGTTTCATATGTGATGCTTGGGAAGCATAATAAATGGTACTTCATTAATGAGATTAACGAAATAAAAGAAACCTAAAAATGTTGTAGAAACTTGTCTCGAAAACTGGTAGCTCTAGTTCTTGCTTTGCATAGCAGTATTCCTTATAGAATATCCAGCACCTTATTCGGTAAGGAAAGAGCCGAGATCCCTTCACCGGGAGTGACCTCTTTAGCGAAACCAGCAGATGCTACAAACTCGGTTTATCTTTTGATTACTTTTATAGTTTTTGCTTTCCATAGTGGTATTTGTGAAATATGCTACACCTTATTCGATAAGGAAAGAGCCGAGACCTCTTCACCGGGAGTGACCTCTTTAGCAAAACTAGTAAAGGCCTCAAAAGCACTCCTTTTAAAATCACTTGATTCTACGACGATATCAAGTTCATTACGCAAAAGGTTTTCTAAAAAACCTGTCGTAGCTCTCCGTCATTTTAGATAAGTAATAGTTGTTATTCGTGCTGCGTTTGTTGACCTTGTCAAGGCGTAGTGTGCGGTAGCTGATTAGTGCTTATCTGCATAAACATATGATGCGATTGGATTAGGGGAGTCATGCGACCTTGTTGACCTTGTCAAGGGTCATACGGATGGGTTTAATTCAATCTGAAAATGACGGGTTGAACTTGACTTGCGGTCTATGGTTTGTTGACCTTGCAAGGTCATAAATCGCTCGGGGCAAAACATTATCAGGAATTTCAAGTGTTGAAATTTGCAATGAGATTGCATACCTTCTATGAGATAATTGGATCCCGATACCCACTGCGAGTAAGAGTTACTACTGGGAGAGTTTTACACATCACAACTAGCCGATCAAGTAGGTGTCTAGAAAGGTGTTAACGGGGTTATGCCCCTGGGAAAACGAGGTTTATTTTAATTAGGTCCTTGCGAAAGCACGGGGAACCTCCCTCAAAGTACCGACACTGGCCTGGCTAAAAGATTGGCGAACCTGTAGGGTGTAATTAATCCCGGCTAGTCTTTCCTTTTAGGGTTTGAAGGAACATTTGACTAAACTGTGGGAGCCATCCTGATTAGATAAATTAATAACCAATCTAATATTGTAAGAGCATACGCTGAGTGTTTTCTTCTCTCTCTCTCCAGGTAGCGACCATGTCACATTTTAATCAAGATAATAATATGGATGTATTGACCGAACTCGCTTGTTATACTGAGCTGGGTGTAACACCTTAGAATATGATTAGTGGTTAATTATGCATTAATACCGGTTTTTAGCAAAAATGTTTACCAAAACGGTTTTCAAATATTTGATAAAAATTAATGAATATTTTATTAGAATTTAATTTGGGCTTGCACACACATGTGCATGTAAACTAGGGCTAATTTTGGGGTTAAACCATGTTTATGTGGCCATGGGATTAACCATCCTACTAATTATAATATGTTAATTAGAAAATTAATTAGTTTTCAAAAATAAATATTTAAATTACAAATGATTTGTTTAGGGGTTGACTTGAGGAGAGATGATGAGAGAGGGAGGGAATGATTTGGGTTAAGCATAGGGGGCACCATCATGATTAGCCTTAAATGAGGAGAGAGAGGTGCATGCTTGCTCTATAACACACCCCTCTCGCTCTCTCTCTATTAAGTTTTAAATCCCATTTCTTTCACTCATAAAATTTTTCCTTCTCCCTCTCTCCCACAAACTAAAACTTTCAGCTCCTCATCAAACCTCAACCCAAATTCTTCAAGATCCCCACCTCACCTCATCAAAACCTCACCACTTCTTTCACAAAAATTGATCCTACACCCCAAGTTAACACATGGAGCTAGGAAAGCTTGTATTTTGGAGCAAGTTGGTATAGGTATAAACGCCTAACTGATAATTCGCTAGTTATTGTGTAAGGTTACATGGTAGTTTCTGTTCTAGAACTTTAAGTTGTAGTTTTGGTGCCGATATCGTGATTTAGTGTCTTTTTTGTGCTGCTGTAATCTGCTGTGACCCCGAGACTTTTTGATAAACCCAAATAATGTAGTAGTGTAGTGCTAGCTAATATGAGTAGATACCCAAAGTTCGAGCCCAACCTGGGCGGTTTTGGCTGGCGACGAGGGGTACAAATCCGGCGAGATCAGCCGTCGTGGGGAGTTTGGAGTTGTAACGTGGTGGGTTTCTGTCTGCAGTGATTTTTAGCTGTTGGGTATTGTTTGGGTTTTTTGTTTTTGCAGTGGGCTAAATCTGGGATAGTTTAGTTAGTTTTAGTGTTTTGTGGGTTTTAATGATAATTTGGTGGTTTAGGTGGAGAATAAGTTAAGTTAGGATTTTTATAGTTAGATTAGCTAGATTATGTACTGTTGGTGTCACTTAATCCAAGTATTTTCACCTGATTACATAAAAGTACCATAATGTTGCAATTTAGTGTTTTTTTTAAAACATTTTTTTTAAAACGTTTTTTTAAAACGAGCTTTAGGATACAGAGGATCTGCTGTTTCTGGGGTTATTTTCTTGATGAGCAAACATATACATTAGACTATACTTTGTGCTAGGAGTGTAGTGTAAAAACCTGAACCACTTTTACCTGACTTTGGCCGATATAAAGCCTAGGGTGGCCGGCCCAATTTTGGTGGAACATGTTGAATTTTTTTCGGTAGCTGTCTATAGGTATTATAAGAGCTTTGGTCTTTTTTATTTTTCTTGTTTTTGCTTCAGGTAAAATATGGGACCATTTACCTATAATTTGTGTAGCGAGACTTGCGCGACACGTACGTTACGAGATGGGTTTGGTGTTGCTGTGTGTCGCAGCGTTTCGGGGTGGTTTTTGACGTATGCACACACGTTTGGTGTTATGTATACACAAGCATTTAGCTTGCGACGCTAGTTTCTCGTTTGAACTTAATATTGCATTTTTGCAGGATTTTTCCTTATGTGCGTTATTTGTGTAAATTCTAGGTTCGTAGGATGGGAATTCGGACGCTGCGAAGAAGGGGAAGCAGGTGGTCGGATACACTTAGCACCAGATCACCAGTGAGTAGATTTACCATCTATGGGGAAATCGCCCGTATGGCGTTATGCGTCAGGGCTTGATAGGATATTGTAGCCGCATAGTCATATTCATATATGTTACTTCTGCATAAGCATCGCTACAGGCCATTATATTGTTATGCTCGATTTATTACCTAGTAGGCACTGCACTATTACTGACGGTTCATGCGCACATATACATTGTATATCCATATTGATGCACATATTGTAGGGTTAGCATAGCACCTTATGAAGGTTTTGTCAAGCATCAAACATGCTACATTGAAATTTTTAGGGTGCTAAACGAACCCTTACCAAGATCTTAACTAGATAATTAGGGTTAACTATGCATGTAAACAATTTTACATCTAAGAGAGAGGGATTGCAACCTTTGTAGTCCGTTCCTTCGCTTCATAAGCTCCGAGTAGTAGTCCCTTTGCCGCGATCCATGATCTCCCGGACTCAAGAGAGGCTCCACAAGTCGAATGATCCATTCTTGCTTGAAGTCTTCCTTTTCGAAGATGATCTACCTTGAAGAATCTCAAACTCAAGCTCTCACTTCTCTAATCAAGTATTAGTGAAGTGAACACCGTAATCTAAGTGGCTAGAATAGATGAGGATGATGAAGTAGCAATTTTACACTCTTTTGTTTTCAATTTATCACTTTAAATCATTAAATCACAAAAAGCTATAAAGCTTTTTCAAGGAGGAAAAAGAAGAAGAAAACTTTTGTGATGAATAATGAATATTATTATGGTTACAAATGACAACCATGAGTTAATATTCTCAAGGCTTTAGCTCATGTAGAGAGTGAACTAAGGTTAAGGGTTGGGGTTGGGTTAAATAATATCTTCACAAAATATCAAAGGAAAATATCTAAGCTTAAAACAAAATAAAGCTTATAGAAGCTTCATGAAAAAGCTAACCCAAATGCTAACCCAAATCAAACCCTAACATGTTTGATCTCCACAAACCATGTTGTATTTGTAACCCTGACTTGTTACAATATTATATATCACATATATAATATATTTTTGTAACAAAAGAAAATAATACAATTAACATATAACGCATATATATCAATGTATTACCAGGTGAGAAAATGAATCAATAAAGCGAGCTTATATTAGTTAACATAATGTAATGTATCACATATATAATTATACATTAAATTATCGAATCAACACTTGATCCGACAATCCGGCTATATAGCATATAACCGACTAATATAACATGTACCGATTCATCGAATCAACACTTGATCCGATGGCCCGGCTATATCACATATACCCGGCCGATATTATATATCACGAGAATAGAATATGGTATCTCATATCGTATTATTCTCGGTCCTGCACATATCACATATGTACTCCTACTCCGTTTTGCCTGAGCTAAGAAACCTCTGTGTAGGACTATAAAGAATCGTCAATACGCCGGCAGTAGGTGATGATCATATCAAACACCCACAAGCTGCAAGCGGTCAGCTAAACGTAATAGCCACCCAGGTATTGAGCGATCAGAAGATCAACAAGAAAGCCTGTACATTCTCCTGTAAATCCAATCAGTAAACAGTACCTGTTGGAGGTAGTGCCCTCAGAGTCAATTATTAGGTCACAGGTACGTGATCGCAATGATTGATGGAGAACCTATCCCGGTAGGACAGTCTTACTCGAGATGATAGTATGCTATCTAGTTCACCTTTATCATCGTGTACTGTTTTAAGTGACCTGACACGTCGCTATTACACGTTGATAGAGCCCCTAGGATTCTTGCTTGACCACCAGCAGTATGAGGGCGATCATATAAGTGGGAGCTGGGGTCTATAAGCATATCCTTAAAAGGTCCCTAGTCGTGAGAGTTTCGAGACAGGGCATCGATTCTCCATAGTAGACTAGTGTATACAGTCGAGACCCCGACGAGGGGCAGTGGCCGGTCTCACAAGCCACTGGTGTCAGTTGGATCACCTAAGATGTATACAGGTGCTCATTGGGTTATGAGTACACCGGACAGGACTCGCCGGGAACATGCTAGTTGGTCATATACCAGACGTCAGATGGCAGTTCCCTGGTGACATGTGTGCAGGTTAGTTCATCGACCTGGGGATCGTCATTTGTCTCGTGTGAGTTCCCACTGTACTTTGATTACTACCATACCACGGCTCAAAGGAGTCGTGCAAACAGGTTTTAGTTGGGTACAGTCCCGAGCCACATGGAGGCAATGAGCGTATCTTCAGGGGTTCGTCTCTCCCGGTATTGGGGGTGAGGTCGTGCTGTGTCTAGGAGAGCCATTACACAAAGTCCTTGGCCAAGGCAAGGAGATTTACTGGTAGGTATTCCAGTAGTATCTCAGGGTGTTCTGGGCTACACTCCGACACGACTTGTACCGCTTTTGGGGGTCTGACTTTTACCAACCCCCTAGGCCCGCCATGCGATACTCATAGACGAACGGACCGGACTGCACGGATATTGTCACTGACAGGCTCAGAAGGGTTGTCAGGCTGAGTTCGCTCACAGACGTCCCTTTTGGTCAATACCTGGTAGCCCGTTATGTATTGGCTTATACCTCTAACGTGCTAGTGGTTCAATCCACAACCGAGGTGTTGACGAGTCTTTAGAGTCCCCCACATTCAGTTACTCAGCTTTCGGGCGAAAGGTTGTAGAGGCCGTATGGAGATATGGCAAGGTCCGATCAGATACGTGCGGTATTGCACGGATCAGGATCGGACAGTTTGTACTATAGGCCGTATGGTTATATGGCAGGGTTCGATCAGATACGTGCGGTATTGCACGGATCAGGATCGAACAGATATTACTAGCCGGCTTTGGTTTAAGCCGGATCCTAGTATAGTACAGTGTAGATTTTGTCTCATTGCATTTGTATTTCGGTCGAAATACAGATGCGGGTGTGTATGCACAGTATCGGGGTTTTCCTGTAATTTATTACGGGACCAGTTTTCTGGAGTTGCCAGTTTGCTTTTCGTTTCGGCCGATTTCCATTGTTCCGTTCATTGGCCGAAGTTTGGTGGAGGAGGGTTTATTTGCATTGTTGCAAATTTGTATTTGTGGAGGGGGTCTTTGCTTTTTGTAGCATCATGATAGTCTTCATGATGGTGCACCATCCATTGACTTGCTTGATTTCATACTTCATGATGGCTTGACTTTGTTAGCATCATGTTTGTTGATGATTAGTGTGTTGAGTGTGGTTTTGGTGTTAGTGATCATGTTCTTTCATGATGGCTTTTGGTTTCCCTCTTGCATTATGGTGTGATCTATCTCATTCTATCACCCCACTCTCTCACTCCTCCCTCTCTTGAAGTCTTGGCCGGCCACTCCCTTAGTAGGGGCTGTCCCATTTTTTTGGGTGGGGTTTTTAGCTCATTTCATGTTGCAAAAACCCACAAGATCATTCTCAAAAAGCTCCAAGTTCAATCCCTCCACAAAAGGCAATTCCACAAACCCCAAAATGAGACTTGCTCACTACATATTCTACAACGAACCTTGGGCACGTCGAGTAGCCGGCTTCGTGCCCGAGTTGCCTCGGCATAGAGGTGGGAGCCCGTAAAAGAAGTAGGCGATGTGGTGCGCTTCCGGCGACGAGGAGGAGACGGGACATTCCGCAGGAGATCGGGACGATGACGAGAAGACCGGAGGACTTGGATCGTCGGTATATCTCTATTCCCTTTCTTGTAGATAGCTAGGACTAATTAATGGTTCGATCCGGGTATTAGTGCGCGGCGGTTTGCCAGTTCAAGAAAAATTTAAGTTTATCACCGCTTCCGCATTTGGCCGTCGGATTGACGGCCGGGGCGCCGCCGTGCGCTTACAGTGGTATCAGAGCCTCGCCATTAACTTAGTCTAGCTTGGTGTAATGTGTTTTTCTGTTTCGATCGATCGAATGTTCCAAAACTACATTTTTGTTAGCATCAGTTTCTGTTGAAATTTTTTGGTCTCGAAAATTTTTTCAGGTTGTAAAATATTGATGTACTGGAAAATCTAAGAGCTCTGTAAAAATTCGATGAAGTGATTCCACTGTGGGAGCGCGGAACCGCCGCACAAACCCCCTTTTCGCCGCTGTTCCGCCGCGCACTGTGGAGATCACTGCACCAAATTTCTACAGTGTCTTTGTGGGCTTAAAATTGGGGTTTTGGAACATTAATATTGGGCCCAGAATTTCTTGATGTGCTACAGTAGTACTTGGGGGCCCACTTGTTAAAATTTGATTGATCGGATAATTTAAACACATTATTTCACAGTATTTACATTATATCTGCGACCGTGAATGTCACTCGATCGGTAAATCCGGTCTAACTGCTATAGCCCGGTTGGACGGATTTGCGAACGTGATTTTCACGTTGATGTTCTATGTATTTGCTGTGATGTTGCGGATCGGTCGTGGGGATAGCCTGGATGCAATGCTAGTACAGTTGTGGTTGTATTATGTACATTTGATATTGCGGGGCGAGCGTCCGACATGTGGACTGCCGTCACTGCCTGTTTGTATTATTATTTTGGGGCACGACCTGGTTGCGGTCGATGTACCCGTTGTAGGTATTATTTTACTTTCTGTACTAGGATTGCCCCGCGGAGGGGTGCACGGATAGCCGGGTTCTGGAGGGCAACAAGCCCGCATCTCATGGCATTGAGACGGAGGGGGCTTCACTCTAGGATTGGCGGGCTATTCGCCGCACTCGTAGGGGGTACAGGTTGACCCAGGAGGGGTGCCCAAGTTACCGGATTCCGTGAAGTGCCGGGTGGTCCATTCACGTCGCTGAAGGGGGCTGCCTCGCTTCAGGTTTTGGCGGGTAACTTGCCGCGCCCGTAGGGGTCTAGGATTTCATTGCACAGGCTATCCACACGACCAGGGGAACGTCGGGTTTCAGTAGTGGCTCTGTGAAACCCGGGGATCCCAGATATCTGTATTGTTTCTGTGATGCTGTACATTTCTGTGATGTTGCATTTTTATTCACGCCTTGAGCGAATATAATATATTGGTATATATATTAGTAGATGTTGTATATGTTTTGCATCCGCGCTAGTCCAGTCCCCGCTCTGTCGTTAGTTAGCTAACCTAACGGGTAATGACGGGACCCAGTGGCGAATGCGGATGGCATATACGTACATCGGTATATTTTCGTTCTTTTTGGTGTGATCAATTGATGGGACTGCATTGATTCGGATCAATGCAAGTTAAAACAAACCTAATCTGATGTTGTTGGAACACTTTTCAAAAAGCTGTTATTGCAAGGACGTTTACTTTTGTTTTGCATCGTGGTATTCATTGGAATATCCTGCTCCTCAGTCGACGAGGCAAGGGCCGAGATCCCTTCACCGGGAGTGACCCCTTGGACAGGAGTTTGCGTCAGGGCATTAACTTCACTATAGCCGATTACTTTTGCTTTGCATCGCGGTATTCATTTGGAATATCCTGCACCCCATTCTACGGGGAAAGAGCCGAGATCCCTTCACCGGGAGTGACCTCTTTAGCAAAGGTTTTCGTCACTATATTTTTAAAAAGCTATCCGTTCCTTCAACGATATCAAGTTCATTACGTTAAAAGTTTTCGCCAGAAACCATTCGTAGCCCTCCGTCGTTTCATATGGATAGTCAGTAGTATTCAAGCTGTGTATGTTGGCCAAAGTCAAGGCACAGTGTTTGGTAGCTATTGGTTATTCATATGCAGCATAGATAGATGCGTTGGTTTGGAACAGTCGTACTGCCATGTTGGCCAAAGTCAAGGGTATGTACGGGTGGATTCAAATTAACCTGGAGAATGACGGGTAGAACTTGACATGTGACTTATGATATGTTGGCCAAAGTCAAGGTCATAAGAGCATGGGGCAGAAATCACATCGGGAGTTTCAAAAGAACTGAAACTTGCCAGATATGCGCATACCTTCTGGAGTGTGATAGCGTGAGCGGATTCCGTCATGTTATCATGCAATGATAGTTGGATCCCGATTCCCACTGATGAGTTAGTTTACTCCTCGGGTAACCCCGACTAATTCTTCTTTCAGGTTTGGAGGAGAATTTGAGGTACAGTGGGAGGTTTCCAGATTAGATAAATTGGTGACCATTCTGATCTAGGTTAGAGTGCACGCTGAGTGTTTCTTTTCTCTCTCTCTTTGGCAGCGACCATTGACCCGACCCTAAGACTTTGACTCAATGACCAAGTTGACCGAACCTTCTTAAACACCGGCTTTTGGATTGTCAGAGTTGCAAACCTCATTGCCACTCCTATTTTTACCCTTTTCTCCAGGACACCCCGTTTTACTACGAACGTCCACTTCCATTGGACAAAACCATCGTATGGTTAGATACGAACTCGAAAGAATTTATTCGAGGATGGTTTCCGGTTCTGGAGAAAACGGATAGGATTATTCAGTTGTCTTTTCCTTTTACCCTCTCTCAGGTTACGAGTACTCCTTGGTTTAGGGGTAGTACACCTATTACGCAAATTGGATTGTCTTCTTCCAAACCTTAGGCTGGTGCCGACCGGTAGGGAATGAAGAAAACCAATTAGCATAACGATGGTGTGCAGAAGGTATTAAGTTCAGACAAAGCAAAGAATTAGTAAGAGGGCAAAGTAAATTGCAACAGATATTCACGACCAAACCAAATATTTCGTTACCACTCCCACATCACCTTTGTATTTCTCCAGGACACTCCGTATCACTACGAAGATCCACAGTTTATTTGGATACTCCATCGTATGGTTATATACGAACTCGAATGGAACTGGTTCCAGTTCGGGGATGGATTCTGGTTCAGGAGAAATAAGAATAAGGTTTATTCGGTTGTCTTTTATCTTCACCCTCTCTCATTGCGAGTGTTCCTAGGATTGGGACAGTACACCCATTATGCTTATTGGATAGTCTTCTTCCAAACCATAGGCTGGTGCCGAACGGTAGGGAAGGAAGAAAACCATTTGGCCTAAAAGGGTGTGCAGAAGGTAAAGACTAAAGACATATGAAGGGATTTGGAGAGGTGGCAAAGAACTATACGGTTACAGTCGTGAATCTGGAAGAGGCATTACTAGGAATACCAGAATACCCCATCGGAACATTTCAATGTTTCAGTTTCACTGTGTAATGTTAAAGGAAAACTGATTTCCCGATTAGATACTTACTTCAGGGTATGTATTTACTAGGTACGATTCTCACATCTGTATGGTTTTACAGATGATGAGTGGGAGTAAGTTATTGGGAATTGGGTGATTATCCTCATTATATCGGGATTCGTTGTAATCAGTGATATTTGAGGAAATCACCTAGGCTGTTTGCCGGTCGGCAAATATTTGGTTTTGAATATCCGCTGTTATGCACCAATTTCAAATTGATATATCTGTATGTCTATTTTCATAGAGTGAGATATACCTTTCTGAAATTATGTCTACGACATTTACCTATATCAGTGGATGGTTAGGTAAGGAGCATTAAACAGCGGTGTAATTCTTCTTAACCATAAGTACAGTTTTCAACCTACGACACACAGTCAATGAGTTATCAGACTCAAGGGACTTATACAAAGGATTGTATGTTGTCCAGGGTCCATCAGGACAGAGGGCTTGGTCCTCGTACTATATTCGGTTTACTTATGACTTCTCTAGTTTTTAGACAGGTGTTTCGTGGAAACACAGGGTCCAAATTTTGAGAAGTTATAGGTATTTGAATAGAGTAGAGAACCAGGTATAGCAAGTATCGGGATTCTTCAAAAGATCGAAGATGTAGATACTTGTCAATGATATTCAGTTGCTAGTAATGACTAAGAGACTTGCTTCTCATTCAGGTTACTCATAATTCGAAGCATTCCTAAGTTGAGTAACGCTGATCGGCCTCCTTCCATTTAGTTGACATGCGCTGGGGACAGCTGCATGATTTGAATCTGGTTCAATTAAATCAGTGCCTCTGTTTCTATATTGGATATAGAACAGTTCATATCTTAACGATGTTAAGGTACGGGGAGTTGTCCGGTTTATGATTAAAACCAGACACTGGACAACTCAAGGCACGTTTCTGTAATGGCTGTTTGTGGGTTGACCCAGGCTATGACGAGGGTTGACTTTCTACCATCTGGATGAACAATGGCGATATTGTTCTAGACTCGCCACAGTTTTATTAAAGATGGATTTTTTCAGAAAACAGTAGTGGGAGTATGGTAGAACTGGAAGTGATTCCAGAACCACAAACGATTACTGAAGATTTGATAAGGAACCTAAAGATTCAATCTGGATTGACATTCCATTGGCCACTCCGCAGATAAGGTGGGTAACTTCAGGCACCCGAGAGGCACTACGGTAGCCTCAAGGACGGTGACAGGGAAGTTCTTGTTTACCCACAATTGCCATTGCTGTTGTTCCAGGTTACGAGACCCGGCGGGAGGATGAGTATAGCGTCGTTCTAAACCAGTTTTAGAAGTGTGCATCTATATGACTCTGCCAGAGGGTTGTCGTAGTCAGTGGGAGCAGCGGAAGCATTGGTGGACAGGTTGCTTCTGTCTATTTATAGACTAAGAGCAGATGTAGCGGAGATAGATCATCTATTTCTGACGTGACAGTCATGGGTTTGACTTCATCAGAATAGGGGATAGATCTGTTGAGAAGGTAGTAGGGTGTAATATCCTGGTATTTGGATGATATACACAGAGTAGGAAAAGAAACACCTACACTACGATCGGTTATACTTTGGTCGTCACACAGTTGTTTCTCCACAAAGGAAATGGATTTTACATCAGACATACTGGTTACTAGATCTATGGTCTTAGATCTAGATTTGGGTGGTTTCCCAATCAGGGTACTTGACAGCATTCTAAGAGTATTTATGATGGACGACTCCTGGCACGGTAGTGTACCTGCAGGTAATGGAGTCACCCTCTCTAAAGGTGTCTTACAGACTAAAGGGGAGAGGGACGTGCATGATTGGCAGATCACTTGCTCAGGTAATTGAGTCAATCATGAGATGTCAAGTACCACACCAGATGTTGTTCTTGCACTAGATGCAATAAGTTGACATTAATCCAATCCTGGAGAAGCAGTCGGAAGCAGTTTTAGAACATAAGTGCATGTTCTAGGAATATGATAACGACAGCCTCATTCGGGAGACAGTTATCATTCCAGGCTTCCAAGGTGACATGGACGACAAGGAGGTTGTCAGAGTTATAGTTTTCCTTCTGATGAGGGGCAGTATTTTGGACAGGTGGTCTAAGGCAATACTGAGGGAGGCATGGCGCGCAGGATACTGATTAAGTTCAGTTGACGATACAGTCTAAGAAGTTTGGATTTGGAGTTCATTTATGAGCTATGTCCCATCAGACATCCAAGCACATTCTAAGACAGGTATTGCTCTTCTCGGGAGATGGTTTTCTCCGCGAACTTGAGATATAGAGAGACATAGAAAGAAACAACAAAGCGGATCCACTCACTGAGGCTATTCCTCGAACGCAATAGTTCCGCAAACGAGCTTTGTGAGACTGACTAGTAGAGGAGTTGGATGTTCGGTATCACACGGGCTGTGAGTATGCGACATCGCAATAATTAGCCTTGAGTGCAAGTGGGAGATTGTTGGAGGTAGTGCCCTCAGAGTCAATTATTAGGTCACAGGTACGTGATCGCAATGATTGATGGAGAACCTATCCTGGTAGGACAGTCTTACTCGAGATGATAGTATGCTATCTGGTTCACCTTTATCATCGTGTACTGTTTTAAGTGACCTGACACGTCGCTATTACACGTTGATAGAGCCCCTAGGATTCTTGCTTGACCACCAGCAGTATGAGGGCGATCATATAAGTGGGAGCTGGGGTCTATAAGCATATCCTTAAAAGGTCCCTAGTCATGAGAGTTTCGAGACAGGGCATCGATTCTCCATAGTAGACTAGTGTATACAGTCGAGACCCCGACGAGGGGCAGTGGCCGGTCTCACAAGCCACTGGTGTCAGTTGGATCACCTAAGATGTATACAGGTGCTCATTGGGTTATGAGTACACCGGACAGGACTCGCCGGGAACATGCTAGTTGGTCATATACCAGACGTCAGATGGCAGTTCCCTGGTGACATGTGTGCAGGTTAGTTCATCGACCTGGGGATCGTCATTTGTCTCGTGTGAGTTCCCACTGTACTTTGATTACTACCCTACCATGGCTCAAAGGAGTCGTGCAAACAGGTTTTAGTTGGGTACAGTCCCGAGCCACATGGAGGCAATGAGCGTATCTTCAGGGGTTCGTCTCTCCCGGTATTGGGGGTGAGGTCGTGCTGTGTGTAGAAGAGCCATTACACAAAGTCCTTGGCCAAGGCAAGGAGATTTACTGGTAGATATTCCAGTAGTATCTCAGGGTGTTCTGGGCTACACTCCGACACGACTTGTACCGCTTTTGGGGGTCTGACTTTTACCAACCCCCTAGGCCCGCCATGCGATACTCATAGACGAACGGACCGGACTGCACGGATATTGTCACTGACAGGCTCAGTAGGGTTGTCAGGCTGAGTTCGCTCACAGACGTCCCTTTTGGTCAATACCTGGTAGCCCGTTATGTATTGGCTTATACCTCTAACGTGCTAGTGGTTAAATCCACAACCGAGGTGTTGACGAGTCTTTAGAGTCCCCCACATTCAGTTACTCAGCTTTCGGGCGAAAGGTTGTAGAGGCCGTTTGGAGATATGGCAAGGTCCGATCAGATACGTGCGGTATTGCACGGATCAGGATCGGACAGTTTGTACTATAGGCCATATGGTTATATGGCAGGGTTCGATCAGATACGTGCGGTATTGCACGGATCAGGATCGAACAGATATTACTAGCCGGCTTTGGTTTAAGCCGGATCCTAGTATAGTACAGTGTAGATTTTGTCTCATTGCATTTGTATTTCGGTCGAAATACAGATGCGGGTGTGTATGCACAGTATCGGGGTTTTCCTGTAATTTATTACGGGACCAGTTTTCTGGAGTTGCCAGTTTGCTTTTCGTTTCGGCCGATTTCCATTGTTCCGTTCATTGGCCGAAGTTTGGTGGAGGAGGGTTTATTTGCATTGTTGCAAATTTGTATTTGTGGAGGGGGTCTTTGCTTTTTGTAGCATCATGATAGTCTTCATGATGGTGCACCATCCATTGACTTGCTTGATTTCATACTTCATGATGGCTTGACTTTGTTAGCATCATGTTTGTTGATGATTAGTGTGTTGAGTGTGGTTTTGGTGTTAGTGATCATGTTCTTTCATGATGGCTTTTGGTTTCCCTCTTGCATTATGGTGTGATCTATCTCATTCTATCACCCCACTCTCTCACTCCTCCCTCTCTTGAAGTCTTGGCCGGCCACTCCCTTAGTGGGGGCTGTCCCATTTTTTTGGGTGGGGTTTTTAGCTCATTTCATGTTGCAAAAACCCACAAGATCATTCTCAAAAAGCTCCAAGTTCAATCCCTCCACAAAAGGCAATTCCACAAACCCCAAAATGAGACTTGCTCACTACATATTCTACAACGAACCTTGGGCACGTCGAGTAGCCGGCTTCGTGCCCGAGTTGCCTCGGCATAGAGGTGGGAGCCCGTAAAAGAAGTAGGCGATGTGGTGCGCTTCCGGCGACGAGGAGGAGACGGGACATTCCGCAGGAGATCGGGACGATGACGAGAAGACCGGAGGACTTGGATCGTCGGTATATCTCTATTCCCTTTCTTGTAGATAGCTAGGACTAATTAATGGTTCGATCCGGGTATTAGTGCGCCGCGGTTTGCCAGTTCAAGAAAAATTTAAGTTTATCACCGCTTCCGCATTTGGCCGTCGGATTGACGGCCGGGGCGCCGCCGTGCGCTTACAGTACCGTACAGTCCGATCTCTTCGTCTGATATGTTGCATATCTAGTCTAGGGGTGGTAAACGTCAGACCCCAGTAACCGATAAGTCATGTCGATGTAAGGCTCATAACGGGTCGAGAAACTACTGATAACACTTACCAGTAAACCTCCATATCAGCCCTGGCCAGGGACTTCCAGTTATAGCCAATCGAACACAGCACAACATCAACTCCTAATACCGGGAGAGACGAAACCCTTCCTATCGATTATTGCCTCCATGTGATTCGGGACTATACCCAAAAGCCACCATTTTGCACGCCCTCTTGGACGTGGTAAGGTGGAAATCAAAGCATAGTGGGAATCACACAAGACTCTATGACGATCTCGGGTCTACAGACTAACCTGCACCAGTGTCACCGGAGAACTGCTTTCTGACGATAGGTATAATACCATCCAGGAGTTCTCGGCGAGTCCGCTCAGTGTACCCAGTCTCCACTGAGCACCCGTACACCATCTTTGATGTCCAACACCAATGGATATGGGATCATCCATCGCCTATCATATAGGTCAAGATTCGTGTACGCTAGTCTACTCTAAAGTATCGATGCCCTGTCTCGATACGCTCTTGACTAGGAACAGTTATAGGATGTACTCGTTGACTACCCTGGCCCCACTAGTATGATCTCATCATAGTTCTAGTAGTCGAGTACATATCCTAAGGGCTTTATCAACACGTGATCACAAAACAGTATTCGTTAACATGTTAAGATAAAGTGAAACCAGATAGCATACTATCATATCGAGCAAGAAAGTCCTCTCTATATATATCCAAGCATCCATTATAATATACATCACATGTACAACAATGGCCTCTAGGGAAAACATATAACTAACAATCTCCCACTTGCACTAAGGACAGCTGTTGTAGTATCTCATACCCAACATCCCGAAGAGTCTCTCAAATTGTATCTGAGGAATGGCCTTTGTGAGTGGATCCGCAGTTTTCACCTTCGTATCAACTCTCCTGACCTCGATCTCCCGGCGATCAACTATCTCCCGGATCAGGTGATACCGCCTCAGAATATGTCTGGACTTCTGATGGGACCTGGGTTCCTTGGCCAAAGCCACAGCTCCATTGTTATCACAATACAGAGGTATTGGATACTCAATGGACAGAACCACACCAAGTTCAGTGATGAACTTCTTTATCCAGACAGCCTCTTTGGCAGCATCGTTGGCAGCGATGTATTCAGCCTCCATCGTCGAGTCTGCTACGGTTTCCTGTTTGAAACTCTTCCAACAAACTGCCCCTCCATTATGGTAAAGACAAATCCCGAGTGCGACTTAGAGTCGTCCTTATCACTTTGGAAGCTGCAATCGGTAAAGGACTCCACCTGGAGTTCACCGTTACCATACACCAAGAACATCTCCTTAGTCCTTCTCAAGTACTTGAGAATGTTCTTCACAGCTGTCCAGTGACTCTCTCCAGGATCTGCTTGATACCTACTCACTACACTTAGTGAGTATACTACATCGGGTCTGGTACATAGCATCGCATACATGATAGAGCCTACTGCCGAAGCATTGGGTATCTCTTGCATGCGAGCTATTTCCAAATCACACTTGGGAGACATCTCTTTGGAGAGAGTGAGTCCAGAGATCGTGGGTAAATTCCCACACTTGGATTCTTCCATACTAAACCTCTTTAGTATGGTGTCAATATACCTGGATTGGGAGAATCCCAGTATTCGTCTAGATCTATCTCTATAGATCTTAATCCCTAAAATGCAGAAGGCATCACCTAGATCTTTCATTGAGAATCTATGTGATAAGAAGAGCATGACCGAGTGCAGCATAGGAATATCATTTCCTATCAAGAGTATGTCATCCACGTACAATACGAGGAAGACAACCTTACTCTCTGCCACCTTCTTGTATATACAAAGTTCATCTATGTTTTTGATGAAGTCAAACTCTTTGACTACTACATCAAAACAGATGTTCCAACTCTGCGATGCCTGCTTTAACCCATAGATGGATTTAAGCATCTTGCACACCTTCCGCTGCTCCCACTGTCTACGAAGCCCTCTGGCTGAGTCATGTATACTCACTCTTCCAAATCACCATTTAGAAAGGCGGTCTTAACATCCATTTGCCAGATTTCGTAGTCATGGTATGCAGCAATGGCAAGTAAGATCCGGATGGACTTAAGCATAGCCACTGGAGAAAAGGTTTCATCATAATCCACATCTGGTCGTTGACGAAAACCCTTTGCAACAAGTCTAGCTTTATAAGTCTCAACTTTTCCATCTACACCATGTTTCTTCTTAAAGATCCATTTGCTCCCAATGGGTTTTACCCCTTCAGGAGAAATTTCCAAAGTCCATACTTTGTTGGTGTACATGGATTCCATCTCAGATCGCATTGCATCCAGCCATTTCACAGAGTCCCCACTCGTGATGGCCTGCTCGAAGCTAGTTGGGTCATCATCTTCCATGATGCAATCCTTACTTCCACCATCAATGAGAAAATCGTAGTATCTCTCAGGTGGATGAAGAACCCTACTAGATAGGCGGAGAGGCGGGGGTTCATCGGGAACTACTAAATCCTCTGGTTCCGTTAAATCTTCAGTTGCAGTTTGTGCTGCTGGAACTTCTTCCAGTTCTACCTCTTCGCCACTAATTTCTTTTGCAAGAAATTCCTTTTCCAAAAAGGTAGCATATTGAGAAACAAACACCTTTTGTTCCTCAGTGTTGTAGAAAATATATCCTTGTGAATTCTTAGGATATCCCACAAACTTGCAAAGAACTGATCGTGCCTCGAGTTTGTCCGGATTTTGCCTTTTGACATTGGCCGGACAACCCCATATCTTAACTCGTTTAAAATATGGTCTCTTCCCACTCCATATCTCATGTGGTGTGGTAGGTACAGATTTAGATGGAACTTGATTCAATAGATATGTTGCTGTCTCCAGCGCATAACCCTAAAAGGAAATAGGCAACTCAGCAGAGCTCATCATAGAGCGCACCATATCTAATAGGGTACGAGTCCTCCACTCTAATACACCGTTGTGCTGTGGTGTATAAGGAGGAGTAGGCTGGGAGAAAATCCCATTCTCTTTTAAATAGTCCAGAATCTCATTGCTCAAGTATTCTCCTCCTCGATCAGATCGAAGGATCTTAATACTTTTGCCCGTTTGGTTCTCTACTTCGTTCTTATATTCTCTGAATTTCTCAAAAGATTCAGACTTGTGTTTCAACAAGAACACATGTCCGTATCTTGAGCGATCATCAGTGAATGTAATGAAGTAGGAAGAACCGTTCCTGGCATGTGTAGACATGGGACCACATACATCACTATGTATCAGTCCTAAGAGTTCCGTAACTCTTTCTCCGTGTCCACTAAATGGAGTTTTGGTCATCTTGCCTTTGAGACATGACTGGCAAGTGTCATAAGAGAAAAATTCAAATGGATTCAAAGATCCGTCCTTATGTAACTTAGCTAGCCATGTCGCATTGATATGACCTAGTCTACAATGCCACAAGAAGGATTCGTTCATTTCTGAACTCTTCCTCTTGTGTGTGTTCTGTATATTAAGAACTGTGTTTTGATTTAGAACGTATATGCCATTATGTAACGAGCCTGATCCAATCAACTTTTGATTTAGGAAGATGTTCATAACATTATCCTGTATTACAAAATTATATCTTTCTTTACTTAATAAAGAAACTAACATAATGTTGCATATCGTGTTCGGTATATAATAGCATTCGTTCAGAATCAATATATTACCACTTGGTAATAAAAGGTGATACTCGCCAACTGCTTTGGCTGCAACATTTTCACCATTCCCAACTCTTACGGAATGATCACCCATTTCCAGTTCTCTACCTTTCTTTAGTCCATGCAATATATTGCATATGTGGGATCCTGATCCGGTATCTAATGCTCAGGACGTAGAGTGAACTGAGAAACAGTTCTCGGGAACTAACACATCCGAAGAAGATGCATCAATATGTTTATTCTTCGTTTGGGCGGCGTGTGAATTCTGGTATTCCCCTATTTCCTGTTCAGTCTTATAACAATTATAAGAAAGAACGGAACCAACGTTCCCTAGCTCAGTACAACAAGCGGGTCCGGTCAATACATCCATATTATTATCTTGATTAAGTCCTGACATGGTCGCTACATGGAGAGAGAGAGAGAAGAAAACACTTTAGTGTACGCTCTTGCAAGATTAGATTGGTTATTATCTTATATAATCAGGATGGCTCCCACTGTTATTAATCATATCTTCCTTCAAACCTTAAAAGATAAGATTAGCCAGGATTAATTACACCTTACAAGTTCGTCAAACTTTTGGCCAGATCAATGTTGGTAGTTTGAGGGAGGTTCCCCGTGCTTTCGCATAGACCTAATTAAAATAAACCTCGTTTTCCCAGAGGCATAACCCCATTAACATCTTTCTAGACACCTACTTGATCGGCTAATTGTCCTGTGTAAAATTCTCCCAGGAGTAAGTTTTACTCGCAATGGGTATCGGGATCCATTTATCTCATAGAAGGTATGCAATCTCATTGCAAATTTTAACATTTGAAATTCCCAATAATGCTTTTGCCCCTAACAACTTATGACCTTAACATAGTCAACAAATCATAATTGCTAGCCAAGTTCAACCCGTCATTTCCCGATTGAATTAAACTCACTTGCACGACCCTTAACATAGTCAACAAAGTCGTACAACTACCCTAATCCAATCACATCTCATGTTTTAGCAGATAAGCACTAATTAGCTACCGCACACTATGCCTTAACATAGTCAACAAACGTAGCACGAATACTAAGTAGCACTTATCTGAAATGACGGAGGGCTACGCAGGTTTTTGAAAAAACCATAAGCGTAATGAACTTGATATCGTTGTAGAAACAAGTGATTTTTGAAAAAGGAATGTTTTTGAGGCTTTTCTAGTTTCGCTAAAGAGGTCACTCCCGGTGAAAGGATCTCTGCTCCTTCCTCATTGAATAAGGTACAGTATATTTCATAAATACCGCTGTGCAAAGCAAGAACTATAGAAGCAATCAAAAACTAAACCGTGAGTTTGTAGCATCTTCCAGTTTTGCTAAAGAGGTCACTTCCGGTGAAGGGATCTCGGCTCTTTCCTCATCGAATAAGGTGCAAGGTATATCATAAATACCGCTATGCAAAGAAAAACTGTAGCTACCCTTTTTATAAAGTTTTTTTGATTCTACAACATTCTTTAGGTTTCTTTTCTTTTATTAATCTCATTAATAAAACCCATCATTTAAGCTTCCTATGCATCACAGAAGAAACGAAAGCAGCAATATTTATATATCAACATATAGTATAAGCATTCGTCTCAGGCAGTAATATGATCTCATTACAGAACATTTCAGCAGAAGTCAACATATGAAATATTGGATATATTAGGACATCCGTGTTTTATTTTGAGCCTATATAAAACACGGATTCCACAGTCGCGATGAATAGCCAAACCCACATCCCTAAACCCCTACGAGAGCGGCAAGTAACCCTGCTAATTCTAGGGTTATGAGACCCGGTCTCGACTCCTCGAGATGGCCTCCCACTAGACCCTAGAACCCGGTTACTTGTGCTCTCCGACTTGGGTCTATCCTAATGCAGAAAAGTAAATAATATACAAAGGTGACATCATCCTCAACCCGGAAGTGTCCCAATAAAGAATATTGCATACAAATGAATTTTACATGAATGAAAAAGAAAACTCTCATCTCACATAAAACCCCCGGCTATTCAATACACAACGATCCAATATAACGTATCACAGCAACAGATAAACATCACAGATAACTAGGCGAAGTTAGATAATACGACAGACACAACGAATTCCCAAAATACCCCAGTGAGCTCAACACTTGAGCAGAAAATAAAAATTCCCAGTAGCATGCCCCAGCACCTATGGACCGTCGCTGAAGTGCCCGTCCCAAGCCTCCACAGTGGCGCCGCGGAACCGCCGCCAAAACCAGGTTTTGGCCGCGGTTACGCGGTCACTGTAGCGAGTTAGGGATCCTTTCTTCAGGTGGGTCCATAAAATTCCCTGCATGATTTTCTGAGTATTTTTAATATGAAAAAATTCTAGTTTTGAAAAATTTCCAGCAAGGGGTCAATTTCGGGGTTTCAGGGTTCGATCGGACTTCTAACTTCGTCTAGACAACTCCTAATGCTCTAGCTTGGCTCTGATACCACTGTAGGGTTAGCATAGCATCTTGTGAAGGTTTTGGCAAGTATCAAACATGCTACTTTGAAATTTTTGGGGTGCTAAACGAACCCTTACCAAGATCTTAACTGGAGAATTAGGGTTAACTATGCATGTAAACAATTTTACATATAAGAGAGAGGGATTACAACTTTTGTAGTCCGTTCCTTCGCTTCATAAGCTCCGAGTAATAGCCCCTTTGTTGCGATCCATGATCTCCAGGACTCAAGAGAGGCTCCACAAGTCGAATGATCCATTCTTGCTTGAAGTCTTCCTTTTCGAAGATGATCTACCATGAAGAATCTCAAACTCAAGCTCTCACTTCTCTAATCAAGTATTTGTGAAGTGAACACCCTAATCTTGAAGGGATACCCTAGCGCCTCGGCCAACTCATGTGGCCAAATGCGAAACAAAATTTTTCTTACGAATAAAACTTGGCGCTAGACTAAACCCTAAAACCGGATCTTTCTATAAAACCTACTTAGCAAAAGAAGAAGTACTATCTACTATGATAGAAACCTCACCAAACGAACCAAGTCCTTCGGTCTTCTTTCTTCATCCTTAGCTCCTAGCAAGCGCCTTGAACATGCTTGAACTCCAAATCCGGCTCCATCGGTCCATCGGGATCGTGCTTGTTCTCCGGCCTCCTTTTGTCGCAGATGATCCACCCGGGGAGTATGATCCATGGCTCTAGCTCCTAACTATGTAACTAAAGGAGCAACTAGAGAACTTGGTTTGCTAAAGCAAGTAGTCTAGGATGTAGTGAAGGGTGTCTTAGTGTTTAGCTATCTCTTTCTTGCCTCTTCACTTGATTCTCAACACTTGAGAAGGTAGTGAAGAGGAAGAAGATGAAGGTGGAGGAAGCTAGAGAGGAGGGAGAAGCTTGGAGAGAAAATGAAGCTTAAGAAAATAATGAGCAAGCATGAGAGAGAAATTCACACACAAGAGTTTTGTATGTTCATTTCTTTCATTAAACAATAGCAGCCATGCTTCAATAGTAAACCCAAAATGAATTATAAATTCATTTGTAAACTATTGAAGCATGGTCAACTCCATACCTCCCTCACCTCTCACTTTACAACTCATTTCCATTTATCAAATAAATAGAAAATCCATAATGAGGTGTCCACCTTCTAGAAGGAAAACTGTAATAAATACGGATTTCCGTCTACTGTACATATATGCCGGCAATCAGATAAAAATCCGAACGCCCAAATGAGATAGAATAACACGAAGAACGTAATACTAAAATATATATATCGAAATACATATACGTAAATTATTAAATCAATACCTGATTTAATAATCCGGCTCAAACCCGAGCCGGCTAGTATTACAAACTGTCCGATCGAAAATCCAAGTACCAAGTACATCAATCGATCGAACCCTGAACGTATCCAATACGGCTACTACATCGTTTTGCCTGGATCAGGGAAACCCTCTGTGTGGGACTCTAAAGACTCGACAATACACTGGTATTGGGTTTAACCACAAGCACGTCAGCGGCACTAGTTGTACGTAACGGCTACCCAGGTACCTGTCGAAAAGGAAGGTCGACGAGCAAGCTCATCCGAACTCCTACTGAGCCTATCCGTGACAATATCCGCACAGTCCCGTCTCTTCGTCAAAGAGTATCGCATATCGGGTCTAGGGGATGGTAAACGTCAGACCCTAATAACCTGATAAGTCGTGCCGATGTGGATCAGGACCAATTCGGGAAACTGATGATCAATCTATCAGTAAATCCCAAGTGCCTTGGCCAAGGTCTTATAGTCCTGACCAATCGAATCACAGTACGATATCGACTCCCTATAGCGGGAGAGACAAATCCCCGACAATCGCTCACTGCCTTCATGTGGCTCGGGACTGAACCCAACCAAAACCTTTTTGCACTACTCAGTAGAGTCATTGTAAGGTAGTGATCAAAGTTCAGTGGGAACTCACACGAGACAAATACCGATCTCGGGTCCAAAGACTAACCTGTACACATGTCACCTGAGAACTTCCATCTGACGATAGGTATAGTACCACATGGAAGCTCTCGGTGAGTCCGTCCAGTGTACTCACCCTAGTGAGCACCTGTATACGATTTTGGATACATCAGACCAATGGCTGCAGGACCGACCATCCCCCGACGGGGGTAGAAACGTATACACTAGTCTACTCTGGAGTATCAATGCCCAGTCTCAATACTCACGTGGCTAGGGACCATTTAAGGATGTGCATATGGACTACCCTGCTCCCACAAGTATGATCGCCATAACAACGCGGATAGTCAAGCAAGATCCTAGGGGCTTTATGAACATGTAACCGCAATATGTAATAACGAGTATGACATATGCCATGTTAAGATAAAGACAAACCACTATAGTATACCACCGTATCGAGTCTTTATCAATTTGTGCAAGCTAGATATAACAACAATACAAATAAATACACATATCCCGATAAAGACAAGTCAAATAATATACTATAAAACCGAGCAAGATTGTTCTGTACATATATATCCTTAGTATCCATATGTATACATATACAATACTGGCCTCTAGGGCATATACATCCAAGAATCTCCCACTTGCACTAAAAGCCAGTGATTGGCGTACCGAATCCCCAACGTCTGCTCTAAGGCCAGCTGCTGGCGTACCACATACCCAACGTCCCAAAAATTCACTCGAACTGTGCTTGAGGGAGAGCCTTTGTAAATGGATCCGCCATGTTGTCTTTCGTATCCACTCTCCGGACCTCGATCTCCTGGCGATCTATGATCTCCCTGATCAGGTGATACCGCCGTAAGATGTGCCTAGATTTATGATGGGACCGTGGTTCCTTCGCTAAAGCTATAGCCCCATTGTTATCACAATATACTGGTATCGGATTAACAATGGACAGAACCACCTGAATTCAGCTATGAACTTCTTTATCCAGACGGCCTCTTTTGCGGCATCGCTTGCCGCAATGTATTCAGCCTCCATCGTCGAGTCTGTGATGGTATCCTGTTTGGAACTCTTCCAACATACCGCCCCTCCGTTGAGGGTAAACACAAAACCCGAGACAGACTTGCTGTCATCCTTGTCACTCTGGAAGCTTGAGTCGATAAAGGACTCGACCCTAAGGTCTCCATTACCGTAAATCAGGAACATCTCCTTAGTCATTCTCAGGTACTTAAGAATGTTCTTTACTACTGTCCAGTGGTCCTCACCTGGGTCTGACTGATACCGGCTCACCACGCTTAGCGCGTAAGCTACATCTGGTCTTGTACATAGCATCGCATACATTATAGACACTACCGCCGAAGCGTAGGGTATAGTGCTCATGCGAACCCTCTCCTCGTCAGTCTTAGGAGACATCTTCTTGGAGAGGGTGATTCCGTGCAATGTGGGTATATTACCGCGCTTGGAATCTTCCATACTAAATCTCTTTAGTACGGTCTCTATGTACCTGGACTGGGAAAGTCCCAGTAATTTCTTGGATCTATCTTTGTAGATCTTGATCCCCAGAATGTATGAGGCATCACCTAGGTCTTTCATGGAGAACCTTTGTGATAAGAATAGCTTGACCGATTGTAGCATAGGAATGTCATTTCCTATCAAAAGAATGTCGTCCATGTACAAGACTAGGAACATGATAGTTCGTCCTACAATCTTCTTATAAATACAAGGCTCATCTTCGTTCTTGATGAAGTCAAAGTCCTTGACTGTCTGATCAAAACAGATGTTCCAGCTCCGCGATGCTTGCTTCAATCCATAAATGGATTTGAGTAACTTGCACACCTTCCCGCTGCTCCCACTATCTACAAAACCTTCTGGCTGATCCATATAAACGCACTCTTCTAAACTTCCGTTTAGAAAAGCCGTTTTTGTAACGCCCCACGACCCAGTACAGATGGTATTGTCCGCTTTGGCCGAAACCGCACGGTTTTTCCCTTTAGAGCGAACCGGACCCGACCAGGGGCTACTTCCCAGAAGGTCACCCATGCCAAGACTTCCCTGGCCCGAGCACACTTAACTATGGAGTTCTCAAGCTCCTGTAGTTCCGATTCACTTAAAAGGCGCCTCTGTAATTGAGGGTGGTATCATTATAATTATAATGCAGTTCGGTCCTCTTTCGTAACGTGCTTTAAGGACTCGATCCTATTGTTCTGAAATGGCTTTCTCACTCAGATCACCAAGATGTCCCCAACAGACCGCACTGAGTGTGGACAGAGCATATCACCATGATGTCTTAAGACCGCACTGCTCTTGGGTATTACATTCCCCCCATCTAAGAACAATGGTTCGCCCTCGAACCGCAGTCCTACTATTGAGGGACCTGAATGGGCCACCAACAAAACCTGTCACGCCCCACTTCCCAATATACGGCGAAGGGGACGCGACAAGGCCCGCTACGTATATACTCAGAAGTACATACGCTAAGCGTATCTAAGCAATATAAAATAAATACACAAGAGACAAGAAATAAAAAGAACAACAACTTTTATTTATTAACATTCTTTGTACAATACATGAAAGGAAATACAACTGAAATAAAAAGATGCCTAAACAGTGACATAGAAGGAAAAGAAAAGTACAGAGAGGAAAAGTGTACAATGAAACTAAAGTGCAGGGTCTTTGGCAAACTGCTCCAAGTCTTCTTGAGATGGCTCGATCTCCGGCGGGTCCAAATCACCTGACGACATTCAAAGAAGAAAGAAATAGAATGTCGTCAGCGAACAGGTCGCTCGGTAAGTCCCAAAGATAAGGGAGGAATAGACAGAGAGTAAGAGAGAGAGAGAGAGAGTAGCTTTTTCAGTTGTATTATATTGTTATATTGTTGTATTTAGTGTTAACGCTGTTGTTTGTAGCTTGGTACAGAAGGATACCAGTGTATACGAGGGGAGTCTCTATATGCCAGAGACTAGAGCCACGTATAGTACAAAGAACCGTTTATGCCACGGTACAACAGCAACTGGATTCATGTTAGGTGTATTAAATCTGACCACCTCATGCCACCTTTAACACCTTCCGTACCAATCTACCCTTTAAACCCCACGATGTCTTGTTTGTATTGTTATCTTGTAAAATTGTATTGATTGTATGAGTGATTGACTGACTGACCGAAACCATGATATCAGGAAACGGTTATAACCGTAGAGTCATGTAAATGGAATACTGAGAATCATGAAAAAGGAATATATATCCATGGTTCGGTTCAGTCAAGCTGTATAAATTGATAATTGAATTCATGGATTCATGTGTTCATATTGAATTGGATCTTGTAGATTGTAGATTGACTTGTATCATATTCAAGTCAAATTAATCAGACTCAAACCCGAGTCCGACAATCAGAAATGTGAATCGAGATCTTATAATTTCTAGAGTCCTTAGGGTAATTTATAAAACTTGAGGGTGTTTTACGTAAAAATACTTTTATATACTTTTCAAAATACGCCTCAAGTATTTATTGTTCGTCTTTAGAGTTGTACTGAGGGTGGATTTTATGTTGTGAAATTTCTAGTGAAAATATCCTAGTATTATAAATAAGGGTATTTATCTATAATATTGATTATTTGAAGTTCATGGTAAAATTTATTATTGTGATTTTTAGGAAAAGGTGAAAATTTTATATTATAATAAAATATATATTTAAATGATAAATATACATATATTTATACAAAAAAAAATTTAATAAATATTTTATATTCCAAAAATCTCATTTTCTTAAGATGTCGTATTTTAAATCTTTCGAGACCGAATGCTCCTTGCGGAGGTCTAATCTCGCACTACTAGCCCGGGGTGCGCGATAAAACGTATGATCCCGAACGGGTTCCCCAAAGATGGGTTGTAGCGGCGCTTTGCAAAGATTGTAAAATACTAATCCTTTAGAAAACAGTTTTATAAAGTAAAAGGTATTTATTTGTAAAAGTGTAAATTTTCCGTATTTTAGATTCTAGGGTTTCCTAAGTCAACTAGCCTACTTCTAAATGGTCTAAACGACAAGTCGTTAGAAGCCTCAAATCGCCTCTTCACCGCCAATTGTGGCCAGATAAGTACAAATGAGGAAAGGAGGGATCCGCTCACGAATCACCGTGAGACGGGCGTTTTAAAGTTACCTTTGCTCACTTGCCTAGCCTAGACACCACAAAGTCAGGTTTAGATAAACGATCGATGTCCACAACTTATCGTGTTTTCCTAATAAGAGGTATTTATTTAAAAATGTATCAAAGCTAAACTTTTAGAATTGATTTTATTAAGAATATGGTATTTAAATGAAAGTATTGTTTTATCATATTCTAAGTTTTGATGATATCGTTTAGGGTTGTATTTGCGTGTGTGTGGAGGTAGGTCATTACCTCGTGCTCTACTTTAAATGTATAGCAAAGTTAAGGGGTTAAATGTGAAATCGAAACATTATGGTATTAAAATGAAAAATGCGATAAATTGGAAAGGTTATCATTTCATGTGAGAAAACTTGTTCAAATTATTTGTTAAGTGTTTAATAGTCAAAAACAAGATGTTTAAGCATGATTGAATTGGTTAGATGTGAAATTTTATAGAAAACCGAATCGGAAATCAGATTTGTTCCGATTCTGTCGGGTTTTGGTAATTTCGTATTTTAGAGAAATAGAAAGAAAGAAAAGAATTGGGACTTACGGGTTTCGATCTATACTAAGGAGTGAGGGGGACTAAAGGGGTTGCCGAGGCGTTGCTTCGTCGCCGGTTGTTCCTAAAAACGTCGCCGGAATTTCGTCGGAGCTTCGCCGCGAACTTGTTTTCAAAGTACACACTTCTTGGAAACTTTTGAGAGAGTGAGCTTAGGGTTTTGGGATGAGAGAGTAGAGGGTAGGGGATGTATTTATTGGGTAGGCTAAGGTAGGGTAGGTGAAAGGTTTTTAATTAAAAAAATATAAAAATTATAGAAAAATCATTAAAAATTATAGTAAATAGGATGTATTTAAGATTCGGGTACCGATCCAAATAAATGGAGTGTGCAGGGGAGTTGAGAATGCAAAACGACACATTTTTCATTTTGACGACTCGGCCGTCTGGCCGAGTCCGGCCGGCGGCGCCGGCCCGAGTAGGCCGGTCCGCCGGCCGACTCGGCCGAGTCGGTGGTCGAGGGGGTGGGGAGTCTTCTGACTTACACTCTGGTATTTTTAGTTTTTTTATGTGAAGTTCAAAGTTTGGGAGTTATGGTCCGTGGACTGTTGGGCTTCCAAGGAATTTAAAACAAAAAATTATCTAAAAATAATGTGGGGTATGGGATTTGAACTCTGGTGGCTTGGTTCAGCATTGCAAGGTATTACCAATGAGCCACAAGCTCTTTCTTGTAATTATTGTGGGAAAATAAATACTTAAAGTGGTAACAGCAACATTAAATACCCCAAGTATACTTCAAATTTAAATCAATTTTATGTATACAAAAATTGGAGTTGTTACAGTTTTTACGTCCATCTGCCAGATCTCATAGTCATAGAAGGCAGCAATGGCAAGCAGGATCCTAATGGATTTGAGCATAGCCACTGGAGAAAAGGTTTCGTCATAGTCCACTCCTGGTCTTTGACGAAACCCTTTTGCAATGAATCTAGCCTTATAGGTTTCCACCTGTCCATCTACACCATGTTTCTTCTTGTAGATCCATTTGCATCCCACGGGTTTTACCCCAGGTGGAGCAGCTTTTAGGGTTCACACTTTATCGGTGTATATGGACTCCATTTCAGATTGCATAGCATCCAGCCACTTATCAAAGTCCTTACTGATAATGGCCTGCCTGAAACTAGTAGATCATCTTCTTCCAAGATGCAATTCTCTCGATCCCTATCTCTGAGAAAACCGTAGTATCTCTCGGGCGGATGAGAAATCCTACTAGATCTGTGGAGTGGCTGAGGTTCGTCCGGGATTATTGAATCCTGAGGTTCGATTAAATCTTCAGTTATAGTTTGTTCCTCTGGAATTTCTTCCAGTTCTACCGCGCTCCCACTTGTTTCTTTTGCAAGAAATTGCCATTCTAAAAAGGTGGCATGGCGAGTGACTAACACTTTCGGTTCCTCGGTGTGGTAGAACAGATATCCTTTTGAATGTTTTGGATATCCTATAAACTTACATAAAACTGATCGTTCCTCTAATTTGTCCGGCTTCTGTGTTTTCACGTAGGCCAGACAACCCCATATCTTAATGAATTTAAGACATGGTTTCCTTCCACTCCATACTTCATATGGAGTCTTAGGAACAGATTCAGATGGAACCTGATTCAATAAGTAGGCTGCTGTTTCAAGCGCAAATCCCCAAAATGAAAGAGGCAACTCAGCACTACTCATCATGGAGCGAACCATATCCAATAGGGTACGATTCCTCTGCTCCGATACACCGTTGTGCTGTGGTGTATAAGGAGGAGTAAGCTGAGAGCGAATTCCATTCTCTTTTAAGTAATCTACGAATTCCGTACTTAAGTACTCCCCTCCTCTATCAGATAGGAGGATCTTGATACTTTTGTCAGCCTGGTTCTCTACTTCATTTCTGAATTCTTTGAATTTCTCAAAAGCTTCAGATTTGTGTTTCATGAGATACACATATACGAATCTAGAGAGATCATCAGTGAATGTGATGAAGTACAAGAACCCACCCCTTGCATGTATAGATATTGGACTACATACATCACTTTCTATGAGTCCCAAGAGCTCTGATGCTCTTTCTCCATGCCCGGTGAACGGAGATTTGGTCATCTTTCTTTTGAGACAAGACTGACAAGTTTCATAAGATGAAAATTCGAACGTATTCAAGAGTCCATCTTTATGCAACTTACTTAGTCTTTTCTCTCCGATATGACTAAGTCTACAATGCCACAAGTAGGATTTGTTCGTATCTGAACTCTTCCTCTTACGTGTGTTTTGTACATTGAGAACCGTGTTCTGATTTAGAACATAGATACCATTACATAGTGTACCTTCTACAACCAGTATCTTATCAAGGTAAATGTTCATGATATTTCTATCAAGAACAAAGTTATATCCATCTTTATCAAGTAAAGAAACTGATATGATGTTGCAAAGCATGGAAGGCACATAGTAGCTATTGTTCAAAATCATAGTATTGCCATTTGGCAATGCTAGGTGATATTCACCGACGGCAGCAGCATTAACTTGTGCTCCATTCCCCACTCTGAGGGACATATCACCAGGTCCAACTATCCTACTTTTTCTCAGTCCCTACAATAAATTGCAGAAATGAGATCCTAATCCGGTATCGAGTACCCAAGAGGTAGGACTGACCGAAAAACAGTTCTCAATAACAAGAACACCTGAAGAAGACGCAATAGTATGTTTCTTCTTTGATGGGTTTATTAAGGAATTCAAACTTTCCTCCTTCCCATGCCCATACTTATGACTATTGTCATAAGTTAGAGCCGAACCGACATTTCCCAGCCCCGAATAAGAATTCGGATTGGTCAAGCGATACATTTTATTATCTTGATTAGGGCGTGAAATGGTTGCTACCTGGAAAGAGAGAGGGAAAACACTCAGCGTGCGCACTTTTAAGATTATATTGGTTATTAATTTATGTAATCAGGATGGCTCCCACTGTTTCCTCAAATTCTTCTTCAAACCCTAAAAGAGGAACTAGTCAGGATTAATCGCACGTCACAATACTTGCTTAACCTTTCAGCCAGGCCGGTGTTGGTACTTCGAGAGAGGTTTTCCAACGCATTCGCGAAGTTCCTTAATTACATAACCTCTTTTTCCTGGAGGCGTAGCCCCGCTAACACCTTTCTAGACACCTACTTGGTTTATAGCATTGATTGTTAAGTGTGATAATCTCCCGAGAGTAATCCTACTCATCAGTAGGATCGGGATCCAACTATCATTGTGTGATGCACTAGATGGAATCCACTCTAGTCACCACACTCCAGAAGGTATGCTAAATTTGTAAGTTTCCTATATATATGAAACTCCCGATGTGGTTTTGCCCCTAGGACCCAAGTGACCTTGACTAAAGATCAAAATTTCAAAGAGCTCTAGTCAAGTTCTACCCGTCATTATCTGGATTGCATTAGACCCACCCGTACGAGCCTTGACTAAAGATCACAATGATCGCACGACTGTCCTAACCATTCGTATAAGCAACGAAAAAGCATTACATAGCTACCGAACACTATGCCTCGACTAAAGATCGAAATGCGTAGCATGAATACTAAGTAATACCAATACGAAATGATGGAGGGCTACGGCTGGGTTTTTGGCGAAAAACCCGTTAACGTAATGAACTTGATATTGTTGAAGGAACCCGAGTGGTTTTATAAATATATAGTGGCGAAAACCTTTGCTAAAGAGGTCACTCTCTGTGAAGGGATCTCGGCTCTTTCCTCGTCGAATGAGATGCAGGATATTCCAAACTGAATACGACGATGCAAAGCAAAAATAGTCGACTATATTAAAGTTATTACCCTGACGCAAACTTTTACTCAAGGGGTCACTCCCGGTGAAGGGATCTCGGCCCTTGCCTCGTCGAATGAGGTGCTGGATATTCCAAACTGAATATCACTATGCAAAGCAAAAGAGAACGTCTGTAATATCAGTTTTTAAAGCTTGGTTCCAACAATGTCTTTTAGGTTTATTATCTTGCATTAATCAAAATTAATGCGGTCCCATCAATTTGTAACCTATCACACCAGAAAAGAACGAAAATAAAATGTACGTATATGCCATCCGCATTCACCACGGGGCCCCGTCATCACCCGTTAGGTTACTTAACTAACGACAGAGTGGGGGCTGGACTAGCGCAGGTGCAAAACATATACAACATCTACTAGTATATATATAAGTATAAATAACATTCGTCTCAGGCATGATAACAAACAACATCACAGATAACAATACAGAATGGTGGATAATCTTGGTACCCCGGGTTTCATTTGAGCCGCAAATAAAACCCGACGTTCCCAGTCGTGTGGATAGTCTGTGCAATAAAAACCTGTACCCCCTACGAGTGCGGCGAATAGCCCGCCAGTTCTAGAATGAAGCCTCCTCCATCTCAGCGCCTTGAGATGCGGGCTTTTTGCCTTCTAGAACCCGGCTATTCATGCACCCCATCGCAGGGTAATCCTAATACAGAAAATGAAAATAATATATACAAGTGATGACATCGACCTCAACTTGGTCGTGCTCCAAAATAATATACAACCCGGCAAAGACGGCAGTCCACATGTCGGACGCTCGCCCCGCAATAACAAATGTACAAAAGAATTATAAACTGTATTTCTAACATTGCACCACATGCTATTGTTGGAGATAGTGCCCTCAGAGTCAATTATTGGATCACAGGTACGTGATTGCAATGATTGAGGGAGGACCTATCCCGGTAGGACAGTCTTACTCGAGATGATAGTATGCTATCTGGTTTACCTTTATCATCGTGTACTGTTTTAAGTGACCTGACACGTTGCTATTACACGTTGATAGAGCCCCTAGGATTCTTGCTTGAGCACCAGCAGTATGAGGGCGATCATATAAGTGGGAGCTGGGGGTCTATAAGCATATCCTTAAAAAGGTCCCTAGTCGTGAGAGTTTCGAGACAGGGCATCGATTCTCCATAGTAGACTAGTGTATACAGTCGAGACCCCGACGAGGGGCGGTGGCCGGTCTCACAAGCCACTGGTGTCAGTTGGATCACCTAAGATGTATACAGGTGCTCATTGGGCTATGAGTACACCGGACAGGACTCGCCGGGAACATGCTAGTTGGTCATATACCAGACGTCAGATGGCAGTTCCCTGGTGACATGTGTGCAGGTTAGTTCATCGACCTGGGGATCGTCATTTGTCTCGTGTGAGTTCCCACTGTACTTTGATTACTACCCTACCACGGCTCAAAGGAGTCGTGCAAACAGGTTTTAGTTGGGTACAGTCCCGAGCCACATGGAGGCAGTGAGCGTATCTTCAGGGGTTCGTCTCTCCCGGTATTGGGGGTGAGGTCGTGCTGTGTCTAGGAGAGCCATTACACGAAGCCCTCGGCCGAGGCAAGGAGATTTACTGGTAGGTATTCCAGTAGTATCTCAGGGTGTTCTGGGCTACACTCCGACACGACTTGTACCACTTTTGGGGGTCTGACTTTTACCAACCCCCTAGGCCCGCCATACGATACTCATAGACGAACGGACCGGACTGTACGGATATTGTCACTGACAGGCTCAGTAGGGTGTCAGGCTGAGTTCGCTCACAGACGTCCCTTTTGGTCAATACCTGGTAGCCCGTTATGTATTGGCTTATACCTCTAACGTGCTAGTGGTTAAATCCACAACCAAGGTGTTGATGAGTCTTTAGAGTCCCCCACATTCTGTTACTCAGCTTTCGGGCGAAAGGTTGTAGAGGCCGTATGGAGATATGGCAAGGTCCGATCAGATACGTGCGGTATTGCACGGATCAGGATCGGACAGTTTGTACTATAGGCCGTATGGATATATGGCAGGGTTCGATCAGATACGTGCGGTATTGCACGGATCAGGATCGAACGGATATTACTAGCCGGCTTTGGTATAAGACGGATCCTAGTATAGTACAGTGTAGATTTTGTCTCATTGCATTTGTATTTCGGTCGGAAAACAAATGCGGGTGTGTATGCACAGTATCGGGGTTTTCCTGTAATTTATTACGGGACCAGTTTTCTGGAGTTGCCAGTTTGCTTTCCGTTTCGGCCGATTTCCATTGTTCCGTTCATTGGCCGAAGTTTGGTGGGGGAGGGCTTATTTGCATTGTTGCAAATAGGCTTTTATGGAGGGGGTCTTTGCTTATTGTAGCATCATGATGGTTTTCATGATGTGCACCATCATTGACTTTTCTTTTCTCATCATGGTTGGACTTTGGGAGGTGATGATGGTGGTGTTGAGTGTGGGTTTGTTTTTGTGATGATTCTTTTTGCATGATGGCATTCCTTTCTCTCTCCATTGTATTATTGGATGGCATTCTCATTCTACCACACTTCTCCCTCATTCTCACTCCCCATCCACAAGTAGGGGCCGGCCAAGTGAAGGGCTGCCAAGTTTTTGGGTGGGGAAATTTTTGTTCTCTTGTTGCTTCAATAATCCACACATCTCCATCTCAAGAGTTAAGTTCAATTCCTCCACCAAAAGGCAACATCCAAAACCCCAAAGTGAGACACTAGTTCTACTAAACATTCTACAGCAAATCTTGGGCACGTCGAGTAGCCGGCTTCGTGCACGAGTTGCCTCGGCATTGAGGTGGGAGCCCGTAAACAAAGTAGGCGATGTGGTGCATTTCCGGCGACGAGGAGGAGGCAGGATTTTCCGCAGGAGATCGGGACCATAACGAGAAGACCGGAGGACTTGGATCGTCGGTATATCTCTATTCCCTTTCTTGTAGTTAGCTAGGACTAGTTAATGGTTCGATCCGGGTATTAGTGCGCGGCAGTTTGCCAGTTCAAGAAAAATTTAAGTTTATCACCGCTTCCGCATTTGGCCGTCGGATCGACGGCCGGGGCGCCGCCGTGCACTTACAGTGGTATCAGAGCCTCGCCATTAACTTAGTCTAGCTTGGTTTAATGTGTTTGCATTTCCGATCGATCAAAAAGTTCCAAAACCGTGTTTTTCCTATCGACAGTTTTCTGTTGAAAATTTTTGGTCTCGAAAAATTTTTCAGGTTGTAAAATATTGATGTACTGGAAAATCTAAGAGCTCTGTAAAAATTCGATGAAGTGATTCCACTGTGGGAGCGCGGAACCGCCGCACAAACCCCCTTTTCGCCGCTGTTCCGCCGCGCACTGTGGAGATCACTGCACCAAATTTCTACAGTGTCTTTGTGGGCTTAAAATTGGGGTTTTGGAACATTAATATTGGGCCCAGAATTTCTTGATCTGCTACAGTATTGTTTGGGGGCCCACTTGTTAAAATTTGATCGATCGGATATTTTAAACACATTATTTCACAGTATTTACATTATATCTGCGACCGTGAATGTCACTCGATCGGTAAATCCGATCTAACTGCTATAGCCCGGTTAGACGGATTTGCGAACGTGACTTTCACGTTGATTTTCTGTTTTTGCTGTGATGTTGCGGATCGGTCGTGGGGGATAGCCTGGATGCAATGCTAGTACAGTTGTGATTGTATTATGTACATTTGATATTGCGGGGCGAGCGTCCGACATGTGGACTGCCGTCACTGCCTGTTTGTATTATTATTTTGGGGCACGACCTGGTTGCGGTCGATGTACCCGTTGTATGTATATTTTACTTTCTGTACTAGGATTGCCCCGCGGAGGGGTGCACGGATAGCCGGGTTCTGGAGGGCAACAAGCCCGCATCTCATGGCATTGAGACGGAGGGGGCTTCACTCTAGGATTGGCGGGCTATTCGCCGCACTCGTAGGGGGTACAGGTTGACCCAGGAGGGGTGCCCAAGTTACCGGATTCCGTGAAGTGCTGGGTGGTCCATTCACGTTGCTGAAGGGGGCTGCCTCGCTTCAGGTTTTGGCGGGTAACTTGCCGCGCCCGTAGGGGTCTAGGATTTCATTGCACAGGCTATCCACACGACCAGGGGAACGTCGGGTTTCAGCAGTGGCTCTGTGAAACCCGGGGATCCCAGATATCTGTATTGTTTCTGTGATGCTGTTCATTCTCTGTGATGTTGCATTTTATCACGCCTTGAGCGAATATAATATATTGGTATATATATTAGTAGATGTTGTATATGTTTTGCATCCGCGCTAGTCCAGTCCCCGCTCTGTCGTTAGTTAGCTAACCTAACGAGTAATGACGGGACCCAGTGGCGAATGCGGATGGCATATACGCACATCAGTATATTTTCGTTCTTTGTGGTGTGATCAATTGATGGGACTGCGTTGATTCGGATCAATGCAAGTTAAAAACAAACCTAATCTGATGTTGTTGGAACACCTTTCAAAAAGCTGTTATTGCAAGGACGTTCACTTTTGTTTTGCATCGCGGTATTCATTTAGAATATCCTGCTCCTCAGTCGACGAGGCAAGGGCCGAGATCCCTTCACCGGGAGTGACCCCTTGGACAAAAAGTTTGCGTCAGGGCATTAACTTCACTATAGCCGATTACTTTTTGCTTTGCACCGTGGTATTCAGTTGGAATATCATGCACCTCATTCTACGAGGAAAGAGCCGAGATCCCTTCACCGGGAGTGACCTCTTTAGCGGAAGTTGTCGTCACTATATTTCTAAAAAGCTATCCGTTCCTTCAACGATATCAAGTTCATTACGTTAAAGGTTTTCGCCAGAAACCATTCGTAGCCCTCCGTCATTTCAGTTAAATATTCGGTAGTATTCAAGCTATGTATTTTGACCTCACGCCAAGGCATAGTGATTGGTAGCTGCCGGGTATTTATCTGTTGCATAGATAGATGCGTTGGTTTGGGACAGTCGTACTACTATTTTGGCCTACGTCAAGGGTATGTACGGGTGGGTTCAGATTAACCTGGATAATGACGGGCAGAACTTGACATGTGACTTATGATATTTTGACCTCACGCCAAGGTCATAAGAGCATGGGGCAGAAATCACATCGGGAGTTTCAAAAGAACTGAAACTTGCCAGATATGCGCATACCTTCTGGAGTGTGATACCGTGAGCGGATTCCGTCACGTTGTCATGCGATGATAGTTGGATCCCGATTCCCACTGATGAGTTTGTTTACTCCTCGGGTGACACCGACAAATTCTTCTTTCAGGTTTGGAGGAGAATTTGAGGTACAGTGGGAGGTTTCCTGATTAGATATATTGGTAACCATTCTGATCTAGATTAGAGTGCACGCTGAGTGTTTCTTTTCTCTCTCTTTGGCAGCGACCATTGACCCGACCCTAAGACTATAACTCAGTGACCATGTTAGTGTATATGCCCTAGAGGCCATTACTGTATCATACTAGTTTGTATATTACTTGATGGAAGCTTGGGATATTCACCTTGTATAAAACAATCTTGCTCAATATAGTAGTATGCTACTTGGTTTGTTTCTACTTCAATGTGTACTTGTGTTTATTTCAGTATATCACTTATACGCATTAGTGGAGCCCTTAGGATCTTTGCTTGATTACCAGCGTTGTGATGGCAGTCACACTAATGGGGGCTGGGTAATCTATAGGCACATCCTTATACAGGTCCCTAGTCGTAGGACTATCGAGACAGGGCATCGATACTCCGGAGTAGACTAGCGTATGCGCTTCTCATCCCAGTGTGGGAGATGGTCTGTCCCACAGCCATCAGTACGTCGTACTGGAGATAGTATACGGGTGCTCGTTGGGTTACGAGTACACTGGACAGGACTCGTCGGGAACTGACAGGTTGGTATTATACCTATCGTCAGTTATCAGTTCCCAGGTGACATGAGTACAGCTTAGTCCGCTGACTTGACACTGGCACTTCGCCTCGAGTGTGTTCCCACTGCACTTTGATCACTACCCTACCACGGCTCAAAGGAGTCGTGCAAACAGGTGGTGGTTGGGTGCAGTCCCGAAGCACTTGGAGGCAGTGACGGTTAGACAGGATTCGTCTCTCCCGGTATTGGGGGTTGACATCGCGCTGTGTCTAGGAGAGCCATTACACGAGTAGTCCCTGGCCAGGGCAAGCGAGATATACTGGTAGGTTTCCAGTGTTATCTCAGGGTGTTTTGGGCTTCACTCCGACACGACTTGTACCGCTATTGGGGGACTGACGTTTTACCGCCCCCTAGGCCCGACATGCGATGTATCAGACGAACAGACCGGACTGTACGGAGAATGTCACATTCAGACTCAGTAGGAGTTCAGATGGGGTTTCACCTCGTCAGCCTTCTTGTCGACATCTACCTGGGGACCGTTACGCACAGCTAGTGCCGCTTGCGGTCTGTGGTTAAACCCACTGCCAGCGTAGTGTCGAGTCTTTAGAGTCCCACACAGAGGGTATTCGCCTCTGGGCAAAACAGAGTAGAGGTCGCATGGTTTTGCTACAGGGTTCGTTCTCATCCGCGCACTTATGCACGTTTGGAGTCCGGACGGATTATACTGGCAGGCTCTGGTTTGAGCCAGATACTGGTATATGCTTTAGAGTTGCTTTTATATCTTGGTATTCTTGTTCCTCGGAACGAGAATGCAGGTGTGTATGCACAGTTGCTTGAGGCGGAGAATGAGGTTTTTCATTAGGGTTTCGGAACGGGTGCGTATGCACAGTTGACAGTTATCATTTTCCAAACCCTAATGGATTTATATATTATCTATTAATAATAGTAATTAAATGAGAATTTTGTTATGGTAGATTTTGTTGACTTGTTGACCATGGTTGACTTGTTGACCATGGTTGAATGTTGACCACCATCATGCTTTGAAAGATCCTCCTTGATTCATGCTTACACTTCATTTAAAGAAGCATGATAGTGGTCATTCCAAAATTACCATCAACTATTCTTATTTTCAATTATTATCATTTAGATAATTCTTTTCTTTTGCATTATGGTTGCAAGAAAGAAAAATATAGCTCATTCTATCATAACCTCTCTCTCTCCTCATTTCATCTTCTTCTTCCTCTAGCAAAGAGAAACCTTCTCATGTGTTGAGAATCCTTCTCTTTAAAAAGAAAAGCAAACCCTAGTTACTCTCTACTCATTCTAGGTTCAAGGTTTAGCAAGCCGGAAACCCTAGTTCACTCAAAGATCGAGGAAGAGCCCAAAGGTCGAACCTTCGAGGTGGATCCATCTTCGACGGGAGAAGGCGACGAAAAGAGAACCATCAACCTCTACAAGATTTCAAGAAGAAGGAGTTCAAGTTTAGGTATAACCTTCATCCGAGTAGCTAACTCCTTTTAGCGTTTATGCTAGTTTAGTTTAGACACGATCCCGATCTTGTTTAGTCCATGTTGCCTCTTGCGATAAAAATTTGTTTTTTATACCGTTTCCGCCTCCCCGTAAGCACCGGGGGTCGCAATATGGACTTACAGTGGTATCAGAGCCTAACTAAACTTAAACTAGCTTGGTAGCGAAGTGTATGGAAGTTCGAAACCGAAAAATCACAAAACCGGAAAAACCAAAACCCTAAGTTTCTGTTGAATTTTTTTCTGCTCTAAATGAAAAACTTTATACTCCAAAAATCGGCTCAAGGTTTTCTAAGAACACCCACCAAAAACGATAGCATGATTCCTTCAAAGCGCCGCCCTTCCGCGGCCTCACCTGTTCATCAGGCCGCGGAACCGCCGCTGTTTGATATCCTCTCTGCATCGTTTTTCGTGCAGTGTTCTTCTGTGTTGGTTTTGGGATTTTTCAGATATATTATATGTGCCCAGATTTTCCAGAACAGAAATTCACTTTTGGGGTCCTATAATTCCGTATTTTTTTCCGAACTTCACTGCACTTTGGCTATGTTGGTTATATCTGTGATACTTGCATGTATTGAACGTCGGCTAATCGCTATAAGTCGATTAGTCGGGGTTATACATGATCTGTGTTTGATATTGGATTGTGTATATGAATCTGTTGGACTGTCGCGGGTGAATAGCCGGGGTGGATGTGAGATGAGCTTTTGTTTTTCTTTCATTCATTGTAAATGTAAATTGATGTAATAATATTATTTGTTTGGCCGCACAACCGGGTCGGGGTTGTAGCCGTCATTGTATAATTCTTTTTACTGTTTTTTCTCCTAGGATAGACCCATGGAGGGGTGCACAAACTGCCGAGTACTTGGCGGGTAGTTTGCCGCACCTGTAGGGGTCTTGGGTGGGGTATTTGGCTATTCACCGCGACCGTGTAATCCGCTTTTCATTGCAGGCTCGAAAGGATTGCGGATTGCTAGTATATCCAATGTATTCATCTGTGATCTGTAATGTCTATCATTGCTTTCTATTTAGGCGTTGCTTATGTTTTACAGCCGCGCTAGCCCAGCCCCCGCTCTGTCGTTAGTTAAGTAACCTAACGAGTGATGACGGGACCCCGTGGCGAATGCGAATGGCATAAGCGTACGTCATATTTTGGTTGTTTTCTGCAATGGTAGGAATTAAATGATGGGACGCATTAAAAGAACTAATGCAAGAACATCACGCATTAAAAGAACTAATGCAAGATAATAAACCAAGTTAAAGTCGTTGGAACACTTTCGAAAAACCACTCGGTTCTTTTCAAAACTAACTTTTAAATGCGGAGCTTGAGCCACTCCTTCTAAAAGCTATCTCGTTCCATCGATTATATCAAGTTCACTACGTTCACGGTTTAGCCAAAACCATCCGTAGCCCTCCGTCGTTTCATATGAATATTCAACAGTATTCAAGCTGTGTTTGTTGGCCTTAGTCAAGGCACAGTGTTTGGTAGCTGGTGGGTATTCATATGTTGCATAGATAGAATGCGTTGGTTTGGGACAGTCGTATTGCCTTGTTGGCCATAGTCAAGGGTATATACGGGTGGGTTCAAATTAACCTGGATAACGACGGGAAGAACTTGACATGTGACTTATGATTTGTTGGCCTTAGTCAAGGTCATAAGAGCATGGGGCAAATATCCACATCGGGAGTTTCATAAGTACTGAAACTTGCTAGATTTGCATACCATTTGGAGTGTGATGATTATGGTAGGATTCCTTCATTTTCGTCACGCGATGATATTTGGATCCCGATCCTACTGTGAGTATATGCTACTCCTCGGGAAATTTCTCACTAAACGATCAATGCTATAAACCTAGTAGGTGCCTAGAAAGGTGTTAGCGGGGCTACGCCCCCAGGGAAAAGAGGTTCTTAAATTAAGGAACTTCGCGAAAGCGTTGGAAAACCTCCCTCGAAGTACCGACACTGGCCTGGCTGAACGGTTAAGCAAGTATTGTACGGTGGGATTGATCCCGGCTAATTCTTCCTTTGTGGTTTGAGGAGGGATTCGAGAGACAGTGGGAGCCATCCTGTTTAGACAAATTAAAAACCATTCTAAACTTGCAAGAGCATCGTGCTAAGTGTTTCTTCTCTCCCCCTGCAGCGACCAAATCGAAATGACTGGACTTAAGTTACTTCTAGATAAAAACATACTGACAGGGCCAAACTACAAAGATTGGCTCAGGAATGTCAAATTGGCAATCACTTACGACAAGCTGGGGTATCTTCTTACCACCAAAGCTCCCCCCGTCCCAGGTCCCACCTCCAGCGTCGCGGATAAGGAAATCCGTAAGACTTGGGAGATTGATTGCGCGAAGGCCAGGTGCCTCGTGCTTGCCTCTATGGACAACGAACATCAGAGGAGGCATGAGAATATGGACCTCGAGTCCATATTTCTCCATACAAAAGAACTGTATGGAGAGCAGTCTCGTATCGCAAGATACGAAGTGTCGAAGAAGTTGTTTTCGACAAAGTTGGCCGTCGGATCATCGGTAGCGGACCACGTGCTTAAGATGATTGGCTACACTGAGGAGCTCGCAGAACTTGGGACCACGTTGGATAGTGAACTCTATACAGATTTAATTCTCCAGTCCCTTCCATCCACTTACGCCCAGTTCATACTGAATTTCAACTTGCAAGAAAAGGAAGTTGAACTTTCAGAACTCCTCAACCTGCTGAGGAGCGCAGAGGGCACCCTACAGAAGGGTAGGGATACACCCGCTTTGTTTGTAGGAGGATCTTCTTCCTCTAGGTCCAAGGCGAAAGCCAAGGGAAAGAGGAAGAAAGCCCCCGCCAAACCAAGAGGCGGTGTTAGTAAAGTGGGTACGAAGGGAAAGGAAAAGGCAACAATGATTGCGGGGAAGCTTGTTGGTAAAGAGGAATGCTTCTATTGTCACAAAAGTGGACACTGGAAGAAAGATTGCAGGGCTTGGAAAGCCAGGACACAGGAACTGAAGCAGGTTGCGGCTTCAGCTTCAAGTGTGTATGTTATTGAAAACTGTCTTTCTATAAACTCTACTTCCTGGGTATTGGATACCGGATCAGGATCTCATATCTGTAATTCTTTGCAGGCGTTGAGAAACCGTAGGTTTTTGAAGGCAGGTGACATGACCCTCAGAGTTGCGAACAGAGCTAGCATGGATGCTAAAGCCGTGGGGGACTATCACCTGGGAATGACAGATGGGCATGTTTTGGTTTTGCGTAATTGCTTTTTTGTACCCAACGCAACTTGTAATATCATTTCTGTATCTTTGGTTTCTAAAGAAGGTTATGAATTTGCGTTTGTAAGTAATGTTGTTAACATTCACCTTAATCAAGTTCTGATTGGGTCAGGTACACTGAGCAATGGTATATACGTATTAAACCAACCACAGATTTTCAATGTCCAGAATACACACAAAAGAAAGTCTCCAGATATCAATCAGGCTTTCTTATGGCATTGTAGACTGGGTCACATCAATGAGACACGGTTGACTAAGTTACATAAAGAAGGATACTTGGATCCGTTCGAGTATCAGTCTTATGCCACTTGTGAATCTTGTCTCATGGGAAAGATGACAAAGACTCCGTTCACTGGACACGGAGAAAGAGCGAGCGAGCTCTTGGGACTCATACACAGTGACGTGTGTGGTCCAATGTCTACACATGCGCGAAGCGGTTATTCATACTTCATTACTTTCACAGACGATTTCTCTAGGTATGGACATGTCTTCTTAATGAAGCACAAATCCGAGGCCTTTGAGAAATTTCGGGATTACAAGAATGAAGTTGAAAAAAAAACCGGCAAAAGTATCAAGATTCTAAGATCGGATCGAGGTGGAGAATACTTAAGTGCCGAGTTCCTGAATTACTTAAAAGAGAATGGGATTCTCTCTCAGCGTACTCCTCCATACACTCCGCAACATAACGGTGTATCGGAAAGGAGGAATCGAACCCTATTGGATATGGTTCGTTCCATGATGAGTAAGGCTGAGTTACCGCGATCTTTCTGGGGATATGCACTAGAAACAGCTGCACATCTCTCGAACCAAGTTCCTACTAAGACTGTGCCTACCACACCATATCAGATGTGGAGTGGGAAGAAACCCTGTCTTAAAGCCTTTAAGACATGGGGATGTCCGGCTTTTGTAAAAAAGCAGCATGCGGACAAGCTCGAGGCACGCTCAGTACAGTGCAAGTTTGTGGGATACCCAAAGAACTCCAAGGGGTATCTATTCTATTACGCAGAGGAGCAAAAAGTCCTTGTTTCTCGTCATGCCCACTTCTTGGAAACTGAGTTTTTGGAAAATCAGATAAGTGGGAGCGCAGTAGAACTGGATGAAATTCCAGAACCTCAGACTATTACTGAAAGCTTAGTGGAACCAGAGGGTTCAAATGAACAGGACATTCCTACGCCGCTCCGCAGGAGTAGTAGGCAGTCTCATCCGCCCGAGAGATACTACGGTTTTCTCATAGACGGGGATAGAGAGGATTGCATCATAGATTATGATGAGCCTACTAGCTTCCAGCAGGCCGTTCAGAGCGTAGACTCGGTAAAATGGCTGGATGCAATGCGGACCGAAATGGAGTCCATGTACACCAACAAAGTATGGACGTTGGACATTGCTCCAGACGGGGTAAAACCCGTAGGATGCAAGTGGATCTTCAAAAGGAAGATTGGTGTAGATGGACAGGTTGAGACCTATAAAGCTAGACTTATAGCAAAGGGTTTCCGTCAAAGACCTGGCTTGGACTATGACGAAACCTTTTCTCCAGTGGCTATGCTGAAATCCATTCGGATCCTTCTTGCCATTGCTGCTTTCCACGATTATGAGATTTGGCAGATGGACGTAAAAACCGCTTTTCTAAATGGAAATTTAGAGGAGTGTGTCTATATGGATCAGCCAGAGGGTTTCATTCAGAGTGGGAGCAGCGGAAAGGTGTGCAAGTTGCTTAAGTCCATCTATGGACTAAAGCAGGCATCGCGGAGTTGGAACATCTGTTTTGATGAGACGGTCAAGGAATTTGACTTTATCAAAAATCCAGATGAACCATGCATCTATAGTAGATTTGTAGCGAGAACTGTAGTATTCCTTGTTTTATACGTGGATGACATTCTCTTAATAGGAAATGACATTCCTATGCTACAATCTGTCAAAGGTTTCTTGTCACACAGGTTCTCCATGAAAGACCTGGGTGATGCCTCTTACATCCTGGGGATCCGGATCCATCGTGATAGATCCAAGAGGATATTAAGACTTTCATAGTCCAGGTACATCGACACCGTACTGAAAAGATTCAGTATGGAAGATTCCAAGCGCGGTAACCTACCGGCTTGTCACGGGATCACCCTCTCTAAAGAGATGTCTCCCAAGACTGATTTGGAGAGGGATCGCATGTCTATTATACCCTACGCTTCTGCGGTAGGCTCTATAATGTATGCGATGTTGTGTACCAGACCGGATGTAGCTTATGCACTGAGTGTAGTAAGCCGGTATCAGTCAAACCTTGGGGAGAAACATTGGATAGCAGTAAAGAACATTCTCAAGTACCTGAGAAGGACTAAGGAGATGTTCTTGGTGTATGGCGGAAAAGACCTCCAGATTGAGGCCTTTGCTGACTCCAGCTTCCAGAGTGACAAGGATGATTCCAAGTTCATGTCGGGTTTTGTCTTTACCCTCAATGGAGGGGCGGTGTGTTGGAAGAGTTCCAAACAGGAAACCGTTGCAGACTCGACTATGGAAGCGGAATACATCGCTGCATCTGATGCCGCAAAAGAAGCTGTCTGGATAAGGAAGTTGTTAAAAGAACTTCAGGTGGTTCCGTCCATTGTTGACCCAGTACCTCTGTATTGCGACAACAACGGGGCTATAGCTTTAGCAAAGGAACCCAGGTCCCATCAGAGATCCAGGCACATCTTGAGGCGGTATCACCTGATCAGGGAGATCATGGATCGCAAGGAGATCGAGGTTCGGAGGGTTGCTTCAGAAGAGAACACTGCAGATCCATTCACCAAGGCCTTACCCCAGACTCAGTTCGAGCGGCTGATCGAGATGATAGGTCTTCGGTACGCCAGTTCATGGCCTTAGTGCAAGTGGGAGATTGTTAGTGTATATGCCCTAGAGGCCATTACTGTATCATACTAGTTTGTATATTACTTGATGGAAGCTTAGGATATTCACCTTGTATAAAACAATCTTGCTCAATATAGTAGTATGCTACTTGGTTTGTTTCTACTTCAATGTGTACTTGTGTTTATTTCAGTATATCACTTATACGCATTAGTGGAGCCCTTAGGATCTTTGCTTGATTACCAGCGTTGTGATGGCAGTCACACTAATGGGGGCTGGGTAATCTATAGGCACATCCTTATACAGGTCCCTAGTCGTAGGACTATCGAGACAGGGCATCGATACTCCGGAGTAGACTAGCGTATGCGCTTCTCATCCCAGTGTGGGAGATGGTCTGTCCCACAGCCATCAGTACGTCGTACTGGAGATAGTATACGGGTGCTCGTTGGGTTACGAGTACACTGGACAGGACTCGTCGGGAACTGACAGGTTGGTATTATACCTATCGTCAGTTATCAGTTCCCAGGTGACATGAGTACAGCTTAGTCCGCTGACTTGACACTGGCACTTCGCCTCGAGTGTGTTCCCACTGCACTTTGATCACTACCCTACCACGGCTCAAAGGAGTCGTGCAAACAGGTGGTGGTTGGGTGCAGTCCCGAAGCACTTGGAGGCAGTGACGGTTAGACAGGATTCGTCTCTCCCGGTATTGGGGGTTGACATCGCGCTGTGTCTAGGAGAGCCATTACACGAGTAGTCCCTGGCCAGGGCAAGCGAGATATACTGGTAGGTTTCCAGTGTTATCTCAGGGTGTTTTGGGCTTCACTCCGACACGACTTGTACCGCTATTGGGGGACTGACGTTTTACCGCCCCCTAGGCCCGACATGCGATGTATCAGACGAACAGACCGGACTGTACGGAGAATGTCACATTCAGACTCAGTAGGAGTTCAGATGGGGTTTCACCTCGTCAGCCTTCTTGTCGACATCTACCTGGGGACCGTTACGCACAGCTAGTGCCGCTTGCGGTCTGTGGTTAAACCCACTGCCAGCGTAGTGTCGAGTCTTTAGAGTCCCACACAGAGGGTATTCGCCTCTGGGCAAAACAGAGTAGAGGTCACATGGTTTTGCGACAGGGTTCGTTCTCATCCGCACACTTGTGCACGTTTGGAGTCCGGACGGATTATACTGGCAGGCTCTGGTTTGAGCCAGATACTGGTATATGTTTTAGGGTTGCTTTTATATCTTGGTATTCTTGTTCCTCGGAACGAGAATGCAGGTGTGTATGCACAGTTGCTTGAGGCGGAGAATGAGGTTTTTCATTAGGGTTTCGGAACGGGTGCGTATGCACAGTTGACAGTTATCATTTTCCAAACCCTAATGGATTTATATATTATCTATTAATAATAGTAATTAAATGAGAATTTTGTTATGGTAGATTTTGTTGACTTGTTGACCATGGTTGACTTGTTGACCATGGTTGAATGTTGACCACCATCATGCTTTGAAAGATCCTCCTTGATTCATGCTTACACTTCATTTAAAGAAGCATGATAGTGGTCATTCCAAAATTACCATCAACTATTCTTATTTTCAATTATTATCATTTAGATAATTCTTTTCTTTTGCATTATGGTTGCAAGAAAGAAAAATATAGCTCATTCTATCATAACCTCTCTCTCTCCTCATTTCATCTTCTTCTTCCTCTAGCAAAGAGAAACCTTCTCATGTGTTGAGAATCCTTCTCTTTAAAAAGAAAAGCAAACCCTAGTTACTCTCTACTCATTCTAGGTTCAAGGTTTAGAAAACCGGAAACCCTAGTTCACTCAAAGATCGAGGAAGAGCCCAAAGGTCGAACCTTCGAGGTGGATCCATCTTCGATGGGAGAAGGCGACGAAAAGAGAACCATCAACCTCTAAAAGATTTCAAGAAGAAGGAGTTCAAGTTTAGGTATAACCTTCATCCGAGTAGCTAACTCCTTTTAGCGTTTATGCTAGTTTAGTTTAGACACGATCCCGATCTTGTTTAGTCCATGTTGCCTCTTGCGATAAAAATTTGTTTTTTATACCGTTTCCGCCTCCCCGTAAGCACCGGGGGTCGCAATATGGACTTACAGACCAAGTTGACCAAACCTTCTTAACATTGGCTTTTGGATTGTCAGAGTTGCAAACCTCATTGCCACTCCTACTTTTACCCTTTTCTCCAGGACACCCCGTATTACTACGAACGTCCACTTCCATTGGACAAAACCATCGTATGGTTAGATACGAACTCGAAGGAATTTATTCGAGGATGGTTTCAGGTTCTGGAGAAAACGGATAGGATTATTCAGTTGTCTTTTCCTTTTACCCTCTCTCAGGTTACGAGTACTCCTTGGTTTAGGGGTAGTACACCTATTACGCAAATTGGATTGTCTTCTTCCAAACCTTAGGCTGGTGCCGATCGGTACGGAATGAAGAAAACCAATTAGCATAACGATGGTGTGCAGAAGGTATTAAGTTCAGACAAAGCAAGGGATTAGTAAGAGGGCAAAGTAAATTGCGACAGATATTCACGACCAAACCAAATATTTCGTTACCACTCCCACATCACCTTTGTATTTCTCCAGGACACTCCGTATCACTACGAAGATCCACAGTTTATTTGGATACTCCATCTTATGGTTATATACGAACTCGAATGGAACTGGTTCCAGTTCGGGGATGGATTCTGGTTCAGGAGAAATAGGAATAAGGTTTATTCGGTTGTCTTTTATCTTCACCCTCTCTCATTGCGAGTGTTCCTAGGATTGGGACAGTATACCCATTATGCTTATTGGATAGTCTTCTTCCAAACCATAGGCTGGTGCCGAACGGTAAGGAAGGAAGAAAACCATTTGGCCTAAAAGGGTGTGCAGAAGGTAAAGACTAAAGACATATGAAGGGATTTGGAGAGGTGGCAAAGAACTATACGGTTACAGTCGTGAATCTGGAAGAGGCATTACTAGGAATACCAGAATACCCCATCGGAACATTTCAATGTTTCAGTTTCACTGTGTAATGTTAAAGGAAAACTGATTTCCCGATTAGATACTTACTCCAGGGTATGTATTTACCAGGTACGATTCTCACATCTGTATGGTTTTACAGATGATGAGTGGGAATAAGTTATTGGGAATTGGGTGATTATCCTCATTATATCGGGATTCGTTGTAATCGGTGATACTTGAGGAAATCACCTGGGCTGTTTGCCGGTCGGCAAATATTTGGTTTTGAATATCCGCTGTTATGCACCAATTTCAAATTGATATATCTGTACGTCTATTTTCATAGAGTGAGATATACCTTTCTGAAATTATGTCTACGACATTTACCTATATCAGTGGATGGTTAGGTAAGGAGCATTAAACAGCGGTGTAATTCTTCTTAACCATAAGTACAGTTTTCAACCTACGACACACAGTGAATGAGTTATCAGACTCAAGGGACTTATACAGAGTATTGTAGTTTGTCCAGGGTCCATCAGGACAGAGGGGTTGGTTCTCGTACTATATTCGGTTTACTTATGACTTCTCTAGTTTTTAGACAAGTGTTTCGTGGAAACACAGGGTCCGAATTTGGAGAAGTTATAGGTATTTGAATAGAGTAGAGAACCAGGTGTAGCAAGTATCGGGATTCTTCAAAGTGATCGAAGATGTAGATACTTGTATGTGGTATTCAGTTGATAGTAGTGATTAAGAGAAATTGCTTCTCTTTCAGGTTACTCATAATTGGAAGCATTCCTAAGTTGAGTAACGCTGATCGGCCTCCTTCCATTTAGTTGACATGCACTGGAGACAGCTGCATGATTTGAATCTGGTTCAATTAAATCAGTGCCTCTGGTTCTATATTGGATATAGAACAGTTCATATCTTAACGATGTTTAAGGTACGGGGAGTTGTCCGGTTTATGATTAAAACCAGACACTGGACAACTCAAGGCACGTTTCTGTAATGGCTGTTTGTGGGTTGACCCAGGCTATGACGAGGGTTGACTTTCTACCATCTGGATGAACAATAGCGATATTGTTCTAGACTCGCCACAGTTTTATTAAAAATGGATTTTTTTCAGAAAACAGTAGTGGGAGTATGGTAGAACTGGAAGTGATTCCAGAACCACAAACGATTACTGAAGATTTGATAAGGAACCTAAAGATTCAATCTGGATTGACATTCCATTGGCCACTCCGCAGATAAGGTGGGTAACTTCAGGCACCCGAGAGGTACTACGGTAGCCTCAAGGACGGTGACAGAGAAGTTCTTGTTTACCCACAATTACCATTGCTGTTGTTCCAGGCTGCGAGACCCGGCGGGAGGATGAGTATAGCGTCGTTCTAAACTAGTTTTAGAAGTGGACGTCTATATGACTCTGCCAGAGGGTTGTCGTAGTCAGTGGGAGCAGCGGAAGCATTGGTGGACAGGTAGCTTATGTCTATTTATAGACTAAAGCAGATGTAGCGGAGATAGATCATCTATTTCTGACGTGACAGTCATAGGTTTGACTTCATCAGAATAAGGGATGGATATGTTGAGAAGGTAGTAGGGCGTGATGTCCTGGTATTTGGATGACATGCACAGAGTAGGAAAAGAAACTCCTATACTACAGTCGGTTATGCTTTGGTCGTCACACAGTGGTTTCTCCACAAAGGAAATGGATTTTATATCAGATATACTGGTTACTAGATCTATGGTTTTAGATCTAGATTTGGGTGGTTTCCCAATCTGGGTACTTAGACAGCATTCTAAGAGTATTTAGAATGGACGACTCCTGGCACGGTAGTGTACCTGCAGGTAATGGAGTCACCCTCTCTAAAGGTGTCTTATAGACTAAAGGGGAGAGGGATGTGCATGATTGACAGATCACTTGCTTAGGCAATTGAGTCAATCATGAGATGTCAAGTACCACACCAGATGTTGTTCTTGCACTAGATGCAATAAGTTGACATTAATCCAATCTTGGAGAAACAGTCGGAAGCAGTTTTAGAACATAAGTGGATGTTCTAGGGAGATGATAACGACAGCCTCATTCAGGAGACAGTTATCATTCCAGGCTTCCAAGGTGACATGGACGACAAGGAGGTTGTCAGAGTTATAGTTTTCCTTCTGATGAGGGGCAGTATTTTGGACAGGTGGTCCAAGGCAATACTGAGGGAGGCATGGCGCGCAGGATACTGATTAAGTTCAGTTGACGATACAGTCTAAGAAGTTTGGATTTGGAGTTCATTTATGAGCTAGGTCCCATCAGACATCCAGACATATTCTAAGACAGGTATTGCTCTTTTCGGGAGATGGCTTTCTCCGCGAACTTGAGATATAGAGAGACATAGAAAGAAACAACTAAGCGGATCCACTCACTGAGGCTATTCCTCGAACACAATAGTTCCGCAAACGAGCTTTGTGAGACTGACTAGTAGAGGAGTTGGATGCTCGGTATCACACGGGCTGTGAGTATGCGACATCGCAATAATTAGCCTTGAGTGCAAGTGGGAGATTGTTGGAGATAGTGCCCTCAGAGTCAATTATTGGATCACAGGTACGTGATTGCAATGATTGAGGGAGGACCTATCCCGGTAGGACAGTATTACTCGAGATGATAGTATGCTATCTGGTTTACCTTTATCATCGTGTACTGTTTTAAGTGACCTGACACGTTGCTATTACACGTTGATAGAGCCCCTAGGATTCTTGCTTGACCACCAGCAGTATGAGGGCGATCATATAAGTGGGAGCTGGGGGTCTATAAGCATATCCTTAAAAGGGTCCCTAGTCGTGAGAGTTTCAAGACAGGGCATCGATTCTCCATAGTAGACTAGTGTATACAGTCGAGACCCCGACGAGGGGCGGTGGCCGGTCTCACAAGCCACTGGTGTCAGTTGGATCACCTAAGATGTATACAGGTGCTCATTGGGTTATGAGTACACCGGACAGGACTCGCCGGGAACATGCTAGTTGGTCATATACCAGACGTCAGATGGAAGTTCCCTGGTGACATGTGTGCAGGTTAGTTCATCGACCTGGGGATCGTCATTTGTCTTGTGTGAGTTCCCACTGTACTTTGATTACTACCCTACCACGGCTCAAAGGAGTCGTGCAAACAGGTTTTAGTTGGGTACAGTCCCGAGCCACATGGAGGCAGTGAGCGTATCTTCAGGGGTTCGTCTCTCCCGGTATTGGGGGTGAGGTCGTGCTGTGTCTAGGAGAGCCATTACACGAAGCCCTCGGCCGAGGCAAGGAGATTTACTGGTAGGTATTCCAGTAGTATCTCAGGGTGTTCTGGGCTACACTCCGACACGACTTGTACCGCTTTTGGGGGTCTGACTTTTACCAACCCCCTAGGCCCGCCATGCGATACTCATAGACGAACGGACCGGACTGTACGGATATTGTCACTGACAGGCTCAGTAGGGTGTCAGGCTGAGTTCGCTCACAGACGTCCCTTTTGGTCAATACCTGGTAGCCCGTTATGTATTGGCTTATACCTCTAACGTGCTAGTGGTTAAATCCACAACCAAGGTGTTGATGAGTCTTTAGAGTCCCCCACATTCTGTTACTCAGCTTTCGGGCGAAAGGTTGTAGAGGCCGTATGGAGATATGGCAAGGTCCGATCAGATACGTGCGGTATTGCACGGATCAGGATCGGACAGTTTGTACTGTAGGCCGTATGGATATATGGCAGGGTTCGATCAGATACGTGTGGTATTGCACGGATCAGGATCGAACGGATATTACTAACCGGCTTTGGTATAAGCCGGATCCTAGTATAGTACAGTGTAGATTTTGTCTCATTGCATTTGTATTTCGGTCGGAATACAAATGCGGGTGTGTATGCACAGTATCGGGGTTTTCCTGTAATTTATTACGGGACCAGTTTTCTGGAGTTGCCAGTTTGCTTTCCGTTTCGGCCGATTTCCATTGTTCCGTTCATTGGCCGAAGTTTGGTGGGGGAGGGCTTATTTGCATTGTTGCAAATAGGCTTTTGTGGAGGGGGTCTTTGCTTATTGTAGCATCATGATGGTTTTCATGATGTGCACCATCATTGACTTTTCTTTTCTCATCATGGTTGGACTTTGGGAGGTGATGATGGTGGTGTTGAGTGTGGGTTTGTTTTTGTGATGATTCTTTTTGCATGATGGCATTCCTTTCTCTCTCCATTGTATTATTGGATGGCATTCTCATTCTACCACACTTCTCCCTCATTCTCACTCCCCATTCACAAGTAGGGGCCGGCCAAGTGAAGGGCTGCCAAGTTTTTGGGTGGGGAAATTTTTGTTCTCTTGTTGCTTCAATAATCCCCACATCTCCATCTCTAGAGTTAAGTTCAATTCCTCCACCAAAAGGCAACATCCAAAACCCCAAAGTGAGACACTAGTTCTACTAAACATTCTACAGCAAATCTTGGGCACGTCGAGTAGCCGGCTTCGTGCCCGAGTTGCCTCGGCATTGAGGTGGGAGCCCGTAAACAAAGTAGGCGATGTGGTGCATTTCCGGCGACGAGGAAGTGGCAGGATTTTCCGCAGGAGATCGGGACCATGACGAGAAGACCGGAGGACTAGTTAATGGTTCGATCCGGGTATTAGTGCGCGGCGGTTTGCCAGTTCAAGAAAAATTTAAGTTTATCACCGCTTCCGCATTTGGCCGTCGGATCGACGGCCGGGGTGCCGCCGTGCACTTACAGCTATCCACCACGACAATCCAACCACAAACACATCACAAGCACAAAATATCAACGCGAATGTCACGTTCGCAAAACCCGTCTAAAGGAATATATAGCAATTAGATGAGTTTTACCGATCGAGTGACATTCCCGGTCCTAAATAAAAGTGAATGTACTGAAAATAAAATACGCATTTTAAAATTATGATCGACTAAACTTTCCAAGTGGGCCCCAAGTATTAAACCAACACTGTAACAAATCTGGGCCCAAAAAGTAATTATTCCAGAAACCATAATTTCCAAAAATAAGAGGCCCAGAAGAAATTTTGTCCACGTGGGCCCCAAAATGGCCGCGGAACCGCCGCCAATAGGGGTTGGCACGGCGGTTCCACGGCGGTTTGGAGGGATCACGTGACCAAATTTCTTCTGGGATCTTAAAAAAGCCTGCAAGATTTTCTGGGACCATAAAATTGATTTTTCGAGCATTTTAAAAATCGACAGAAACTACATGAATTGAAATGCGGTTTTTGAAATTTTCAGTCGATCTTTATTCTAAACACGTTTAAACAAGCTAGTATAGGTTTTATGGGTGGCTCTGATACCATGAAGGGATACCCTAGCGCCCCGGCCAACTCACGTGACCAAATGCGGAACAAAAATTTTCTTACGAATAAAACTTGGCGCTAGACTAAACCCTAATATCGGATCTTTCCATAAAACCTACATAGCAAAAGAAGAAGTACTATCTACTATGATAGAAACCTCACCAAACGAACCAAGTCCTTCGGTCTTCTTTCTTCATCCTTAGCTCCTAGCAAGCGCCTTGAACATGCTTGAACTCCAAATCTGGCTCCATCGGTCCATCGGGATCGTGCTTGTTCTCCGGCCTCCTTTTGTCGCAAATGATCCACCCGGGGAGTATGATCCATGGCTCTAGCTCCTAACTATGTAACTAAAGGAGCAACTAGAGAACTTGGTTTGCTAAACCAAGTAGTCTAGGATGTGGTGAAGGGTGTCTTAGTGTTTAGCTATCTCTTTCTTGCCTCTTCATTTGATTCTCAACACATGAGAAGGTAGTGAAGAGGAAGAAGATGAAGGTGGAGGAAGCTAGAGAGGAGGGAGGAGCTTGGAGAGAAAATGGAGCTCAAGAAAATAATGAGCAAGCATGAGAGAGAAATTCACACACAAGAGTTTTGTATGTTCATTTCTTTCATTAAACAATAGCAACCATGCTTCAATAGTAAAGCCAAAATGAATTATAAATTCATTTGTAAACTATTGAAGCATGGTCAACTCCGTACCTCCCTCACCTCTCACTTTACACCTCATTTGTATTTATCAAATAAATGGAATATCCATAATGGGGTGTCCACCTTCTAGAAGGAAAGCTGTAATAAATACGGATTTCTGTCTACTGTACATATATACCGGCAATCAGATAAAAATCCGAACGCGCAAAAGAGATAGAATAACACAAAGAACATAATACTAGAATATACATATCGAAATACATATACGTAAATTATTAAATCAATACCTGATTTAATAATCCGGCTCAAACCCGAGCCGGCTAGTATTACAAACTTTCCGATCGAAAATCCGAGTACCAAGTACATCAATCGATCGAACCCTGCACGTATCCAATATGGCTACTGTTGGAGATAGTGCCCTCAGAGTCAATTATTGGGTCACAGGCACGTGATTGCAATGATTGAGGGGAGGACCTATCCCGGTAGGACAGTCTTACTCGAGATGATAGTATGCTATCTGGTTTATCTTTATCATCGTGTACTGCTTTAGGTGACCTTTCGAGTCGCTATTACACGTTGATAAAGCCCCTTGGATTCTTTCTTGACCACCAGCAGTATGAGGGCGATCATATAAGTGGGAGCTGGGGGTCTACAAGCATATCCTTAAAAGGTCCCTAGTCGTGGGAGATTCGAGACAGGGCATCGTTTCTCCAGAGTAGACTAGTGTATACAGTCGAGACCCCGACGAGGGGCGGTGGCCGGTCTCACAAGCCACTGGTGTCAGTTGGTTCACCTAAGATGTATACAGGTGCTCATTGGGTTATGAGTACACCGGACAGGACTCGCCGGGAACCTGCTAGTTGGGATATACCAGACGTCAGATAGCAGTTCCCTGGTGACATGTGTACAGGTTAGTTCATCGACCTGAGATCGTCATTTGTCTCGTGTGAGTTCCCACTGTACTTTGATTACTACCCTACCACGGCTCAAAGGAGTCGTGCAAACAGGTTTTAGTTGGGTACAGTCCCGAGCCACATGGAGGCAGTGAGCGGATCTGCAGGGGTTCGTCTCTCCCGGTATTGGGGGTGAGGTCGTGCTGTGTCTAGGAGAGCCAGAACATGAAAAGTCCTTGGCCAAGGCAGGAGATTTGCTGGTAGGTATTCCAGTAGTATCTCAGGGTGTTCTGGGCTACACTCCGACACGACTTGTACCGCTTTTGGGGGTCTGACTTTTACCAACCCTCTAGGCCCGCCATGCGATACTCATAGACGAACGGACCGGACTGTACGGATATTGTCACTGACAGGCTCAGTTGGGTGTCGGGGTGAGCTTCCTCATCGACGTCCCATTTGGTCAATACCTGGTGGCCCGTCACGTATTGGCTTATACCTCTGACGTGCTAGTGGTTAAATCCACAGCCAAGGTATTGACGAGTCTTTAGAGTCCACCACAGACAGTTACTCAAGTTTCGGGCGAAACGCTGTAGAGGCCGTATGGAGATATGGCAGGGTTCGATCAGATACGTGCGGTATTGCACGGATCGTGATCGGACGGTTTTTACTAGCCGGCTTTGGCTTAAGCCGGATTCTAATTTTAGATAGTGTAGTTTTGTCTCTTTGCATTTGTGTTCAGTGCGAATACAAATGCGGGCATGTATTTGCAGTAGCGGGGTTTTCCTGTAATTTATTACGGGATCGGTTTTATGAAGTTGCCAGTTTGCATTCCGTTCCGGCCGGTTTTCTTTCATTCCTTCTCGGCCGGGCTTTGTGATGGAGGGTGTTAATTGCAAGTTCGCAATTAACATTATGTGAGGGGTTTCTTTGCATAAGTGTGGCTTCATAATCATGAGATGCCTTTCTTGTCCCTTTCTTAGCTTTTCATGTGATGGTTTTGTGATGATGAGATTAGATGAGGATTTGATTTGGATTGGAATTGATGTGAACTTTTTTGTTGATTTATCATTTCTTTTTCACTTGATAATTCTTGGAGAATTATTTTTTCTCTCTCCAATCTCATTCTTGCATAAGGGGGCCGGCCACTTTAGTTCAAGGGAGAGGATCATTTCTTTTTGAGTGAGAAAAATGCTTCATATCCTTTTTCCATGCTACCAAGTTCATAAGCATATTTTCTTGAGTTGCTTTTCTTCTCCTCCTCACATCCTTCCATCAAGGCAACCTCTTAAACCCCAAAGAGACAAGCTTCTACACTATTCTATAGCAAGCCTTGGACGCGTCGGCTAGCCAATTTCGCGCCCGAGTTGCCTCGGTCAAGAGGCGGGAGCCCGTAAAAGATTCCGGCTACGTGGTGCCCTTTCCGACGAGCGAGGAGGTGACGGAGATTCCGCGGGAGATCGGAGTGGAGACGAAGACCGAAGGACACGGATCGCTTGGTATAGCTTCTCTACTCTTTTCTTTTTGCTAGCTAGCTAGGTTAATGGCCCGATCCGGGTGAAAAGTCCGCGGCGGTGCCGTTTTGCAAAGTTCGCAAAGTTTTTGTTTTCCGCGTTTCCGGCGTCGGATCGACGGCCGGGGCGCCCCCGCGGGCTTACAATGGTATCAGAGACACGCCATTAATTTAGCCTAGCTTGCTCTAGCGCGTTTAGAACCCGATCGAACAAAATCCCCAAAAACCGTATTTTTATGCACATGTGTTCTCTGTTGAAATTTTTTGAGCTCCTAAAATTTTTCAGGTTGTTGCAGAGGCATGTACAACAAAATATAAGAAATCTGGGAAAATACGATCCACTCATTCCTTACTTTGACCGCGGAAGCGCGGCCAAACCCCTGGTTTGGCCGCGCTTGCGCGGCGGAAATGGGGAATTGTGGCACCATGTTTTCCCAGTAAGCTTATGAGTAAGAAATAGGGATTTTGGGATATTTTATTTGGGTCCAGATTTTCTGTAAGTGCTACAGTACTACTTGGGGCCCACTTGATAATATTTGTTCGATCGGATATTTTAAACATGCTAGTTCACAGTTTTTACATTATATCTGCGACCGTGAATGTCACTTGATCGGTAAATCCCGTCTAACTGCTATAGCCCGGTTAGACGGATTTGCGAACGTGACTTTCACGTTGATGTTCTGTGATTGTACTGTGTTGTTGCGGATCGGTCGTGGGGGATAGCCTGGTTGCAGTGGTAGTACAGTTTTGTTGTATTATGTACATTTGATATTACGGGGCGAGCGTCCGACATGTGGACTGCCGTCACTGCCTGTTTGTATTATTATTTTGGGGCACGACCTGGTTGCGGTCGATGTACCCGTTGTATGTATATTTTACTTTCTGTACTAGGATTACCCCGCGGAGGGGTGCACGGATAGCCGGATTCTAGAGGGCAACAAGCCCGCATCTCATGGCATTGAGACGGAGGGGGCTTCACTCTAGAATTGGCGGGCTATTCGCCGCACTCGTAGGGGGTATAGGCTTGACCCAGGAGGGGTGCCCAAGTTACCGGATTCCGTGAAGTGCTGGGTGGTCCATTCACAGTGATGAAGGGGGCTGCCTCGCTTCACGTTTTGGCGGGTGACTTGCCGCGCCCGTAGGGGTCTAGGATTTCATTGCACAGGCTATCCACACGACCAGGGGAACGTCGGGTTTCAGCGGCTCTGTGAAACCCGGGGATCCCAGATATCTGTATTGATCTGTGTTGCTATACATTTCTGTGTTGCTGCATTGTTTATCACGCCTTGAGCGAAAATTATATATTATATATATACTAGTAGATGTTGTATATGTTTTGCATCCGCGCTAGTCCAGTCCCCGCTCTGTCGTTAGTTAGCTAACCTAACGAGTGATGACGGGACCCAGTGGCGAATGCGGATGGCATATACATACGTCAGTATATTTTCGTTCTTTGTGGTGTGATCAATTGATGGGACTGCGTTGATTCGGATCAATGCAAGATAAACAAACCATTTCTGATGTTGTTGGAACACTTTTTCAAAAAGCTGTTATTGCAAGGGCGTTCTCTTTTGTTTTGCACCGTGGTATTCAGTTGGAATATCCTGCTCCTCAGTCGACGAGGCAAGGGCCGAGATCCCTTCACCGGGAGTGACCCCTTGGACAAAATTTTGCGTCAGGGCAGTAACTTCACTATAGCCGTTTACTTTTGCTTTGCATCGTGGTATTCAGTTGGAATATCCTGCACCTCATTCTACGGGGAAAGAGCCGAGATCCCTTCACCGGGAGTGACCTCTTTAGCAAAGGTTTTCGTCACTATATTTTTCTAAAAAGCTATCAGTTCCTTCGACGATATCGAGTTCATTACGTTAAAGGTTTTCGCCAGAAACCATTCGTAGCCCTCCGTCATTTCAGTTAAATATTCGGTAGTATTCAAGCTATGTATTTTGACCTCACGCCAAGGCATGGTGTTTGGTAGCTGCCGGGTATTTATCTGTTGCATAGATAGATGCGTTGGTTTGGGACAGTCGTACTACTATTTTGGCCTACGTCAAGGGTATGTACGGGTGGGTTCAAATTAACCAGGATAATGACGGGTAGAACTTGACATGTGACTTATGATATTTTGACCTCACGCCAAGGTCATAAGAGCATGGGGTAAAAATCCACATCGGGAGTTTCAAAAGTACTGAAACTTGCCAGATATGCGCATACCTCCTGGAGTGTGATAGCGTGAGCGGATTCCGTCACGTTATCATGCGATGAGAGTTGGATCCCGATTCCCACTGATGAGTTGGTTTACTCCTCGGGTTATCCCGGCTAATTCTTCTTTTAGGTTTGGGGAAGAATTTGACGTTACAGTGGGAGGTTTCCAGATTAGATAAAGTGATAACCATTCTGATCTAGGTTAGAGTGCACGCTGAGTGTTTCTTTTCTCTCTCTCTGGCAGCGACCATTGACCCGACCCTAGACTATGACTCAGTGACCAAGTTGACCGAACCTTCTTAACACTGGCTTTTGGATTGTCAGAGTTGCAGACCTCTTTGCCACTCCTACTTTTACTCTTTTCTCCGGGACACCCCGTATTACTACGAACGTCCACTTCCATTGGACAAAACCATCGTATGGTTATATACGAACTCGAAGGACTTCGAGGATGGTTTCCGGTTCTGGAGAAAACGAATAGGACTATTCAGTTGTCTTTTCCTTTTTCCTTCTCTCAGGTTGCGAGTACTCCTTGGTTTAGGAGTAGTACACCTATTACGCAAATTGGATAGTCTTCTTCCAGACCCTAGGCTGGTGCCGAACGGTAGGGAATGAAGAAAGCCAATTAGCCTAAACGGTGTACAGAAGGTATTAAGTTCAGACAAAGCAAGGGATTAGTAAGAGGGCAAAGTAAATTGCGACTGCTATTCACGACCAAACCATGTACTTCTTTGTCAATCCTAAATCACCTATGAATTAAGTACATTCGGTTGTCTTTTATCCTCACCTTCTCTCGCATTGCGAGTGCTCCTAGGATTAGGACAGTACACCCTTTATGCTTATTGGATAGTCTTCTTCCAAACCATAGGCTGGTGCCGAACGGTAGGGAAGGAAGAAAACCATTTGGCCTAAAGGGGTGTACAGAAGGTAATGACTAAAGACATATAAAGGGATTTGGAGAGGTGGCAAAGAATTACACAGTTATAGTTGTGAATCTGGATAATGGAAGAGGCATTACTAAGAATACCAGGATACCCCATCGAAACATCTCAATGTTTCAGTTCCACTGTGTACTGTTAAAAGAAAACTGATTTCCCGATTAGACACTTACTCCAGGGTATGTATTTACCAGGTTGGATTCTCACATCTGTATGGTTTTACAGATGATGAGTGGGAGTAAGTTATTGGGAATTAGGTGACCATCCTCATTATATCGGGATTCGTTGTAATCGGTGATATTTGAGGAAGTCACCTGGGTTGTTTGCCGGTCGGCAAATATTTGGTTTTGAATATCCGTTGTTGTGCACCAATTTCAAATTGATATATCTGTACGTCTATTTTTATAGAGTGAGACATACCTTTTTGAAATTATGTCTATGACATTTACCTATACCAGTGGATGGTTAGGTAAGGAGCATTGAACAACGGTGTAATTCTTCTTAACCATAAGTACAGTTTTCAACCTACGACACACAGTGAATAAGTCACCAGACTCAGGGGACTTGTACAGAGTATTGTATATTGTCCAGTGTCCATTAGGACAGAGGGGTAGGTACTCGTACTATATTCGGTTTACTTATGACTTCTCTAGTTCTTAGACAAGTGTTTCGTAGAAACACAAGGTCCAAGTTTTGAGAAGTTATGGGTATATGTATAAAGTAGAGAACCAGGTATTACAAGTATCGGGATTCTTCAAGGTGATCGAAGATGTAGATACTTGTGTATGGTATTCAGTTGATAGTAATGTTTAAGAGAACTTGCTTCTCTTTCAGGTTACTCATAATTGGAAGCATTCCTAGGTTGAGTAACGCTGATCGGCCTCTTTCCATTTAGTTGACATGCACTGGAGACAGCTGCATGATTTGAATCTGGTTCAATTAAATCAGTGCCTCTGTTTCTTGGATATAGAACAGTTCATATCTTGACTTTGTTAAGATACGGGGAGTTGTCCGGCTTATGCTTAAAACCAGACTCTGGACAACTAAAGGCACGTTTCAGTAATGGCTGTTTGTGGGTTGACCCGGGCTATGACGAGGGTTGACTTTCTACCATCTGGAAGATCAATAGTGATATTGTTCTTGACTCGCCACAGTTTTATCAAAAATGGATTTTTTTTTTTAGAAAACAGTAGTGGGAGTATGGTAGAACTGGAAGTGATTCCAGAACCGCAAACGATTACTGAAGATTTGATAAGGAACCTAAAGATTCAATCTGGTTTGACATTCTATTGGCCACTCCGCAGATAAGGTGGGTAACCTCAGGCACCCGAGAGGTACTTCGGTATACTCAAGGACAGTGGCAGAGAGGTTCTTGTTTACCCAGACTTGCCATTGCTGTTGTTCCAGACTGTGAGACCCGGCAGGAGAATGAGTATAGCGTCGTTCTAAACTGGTTTTAGAAGCGTACGTATATATGACTCTGCCAGAGGGTTGTCGTAGTCAGTGGGAGCAGCGGAAGCATTGGTGGACATCAGGCTTATGTCTATTTATAGACTAAAGCAGATATAGCGGAGATATATCATCTATTTCTGATATGACAGTCATAGGTTTGACTTCATCAGAATAGGGGATGGATCTGTTGAGAAGGTAGTAGGGTGTGATGTCCTGGTATTTGATGACATACACAGAGTAGGAAGTGATATTCCTATACTACGATCGGTTATACTTTGGTCGTCACACAGTGGTTTCTCCACATAGGACTTGGATATTATATCAGACATTCTGGTTACTAGATCTATGGTTTTAGATCTAGATTTGGGTGGTTTCCCAATTAGGGTACTTTGACAGCATTCTATGAGTATTTAGAATGGACGACTCCTGGCACGGTGGTGTACCTGCAGGTAATGGAGTCACCCTCTCTAAAGGTGTCTTACAGACTAAAGGGGAGAGGGATGTGCATGATTGGCAGATCACTTGCTTATGCAACTGAGTCAATCATGAGATGTCAAGTACCACACCAGATGTTGTTCTTGCAGTAGGTGCAATAAGTTGATATTAATCCAATCCTGGAGAAACAGTCGGAAGCAGTTTTAGAACATAAGTGGATGTTCTAGGGATATGATAACGGTAGTCTTCTTCGGTAGACAGTTATCATTCCAGGCTTCCAAGGTGACCTGGATGGCAGAGTGGCTGTCAGAGTTATAGTTTTCCATCTGACGAGGGGCAGTATTTTGGACAGGTGGTCCAAGTGGATACTGAGGGAAGGCATGGCGCAGGACACTGATTAAGTTCAGTTGACGATACAGTCTAAGAAGTTTGGATTTGGAGTTCACTTATGAGCTAGGTCCCATCAGACATCCAGACATTCTAAGACAGGTATTGCTCATTTCGGGAGATGGCTTTCTCCGCGAACTTGAGATTTAGAGAGACATAGAAAGAAACATCAAGGCGGATCCACTCACTGAGGCTATTCCTCGAACGCAATAGTTTCGCAAACGAGCTTTGTGAGACTGACTAGTAGAGGAGTTGGGTGTTCGGTATCGCACGGGCTGTGAGTATGCGACATCGCAATAATTAGCCTCGAGTGCAAGTGGGAGATTGTTGGAGATAGTGCCCTCAGAGTCAATTATTGGGTCACAGGCATGTGATTGCAATGATTGAGGGGAGGACCTATCCCGGTAGGACAGTCTTACTCGAGATGATAGTATGCTATCTGGTTTATCTTTATCATCGTGTACTGCTTTAGGTGACCTTTCGAGTCGCTATTACACGTTGATAAAGCCCCTTGGATTCTTGCTTGACCACCAGCAGTATGAGGGCGATCATATAAGTGGGAGCTGGGGGTCTACAAGCATATCCTTAAAAGGTCCCTAGTCGTGGGAGATTCGAGACAGGGCATCGTTTCTCCAGAGTAGACTAGTGTATACAGTCGAGACCCCGACGAGGGGCGGTGGCCGGTCTCACAAGCCACTGGTGTCAGTTGGTTCACCTAAGATGTATACAGGTGCTCATTGGGTTATGAGTACACCGGACAGGACTCGCCGGGAACCTGCTAGTTGGGATATACCAGACGTCAGATAGCAGTTCCCTGGTGACATGTGTACAGGTTAGTTCATCGACCTGAGATCGTCATTTGTCTCGTGTGAGTTCCCACTGTACTTTGATTACTACCCTACCACGGCTCAAAGGAGTCGTGCAAACAGGTTTTAGTTGGGTACAGTCCCGAGCCACATGGAGGCAGTGAGCGGATCTGCAGGGGTTCGTCTCTCCCGGTATTGGGGGTGAGGTCGTGCTGTGTCTAGGAGAGCCAGAACATGAAAAGTCCTTGGCCAAGGCAGGAGATTTGCTGGTAGGTATTCCAGTAGTATCTCAGGGTGTTCTGGGCTACACTCCGACACGACTTGTACCGCTTTTGGGGGTCTGACTTTTACCAACCCTCTAGGCCCGCCATGCGATACTCATAGACGAACGGACCGGACTGTACGGATATTGTCACTGACAGGCTCAGTTGGGTGTCGGGGTGAGCTTCCTCATCGACGTCCCATTTGGTCAATACCTGGTGGCCCGTCACGTATTGGCTTATACCTCTGACGTGCTAGTGGTTAAATCCACAGCCAAGGTATTGACGAGTCTTTAGAGTCCACCACAGACAGTTACTCAAGTTTCGGGCGAAACGCTGTAGAGGCCGTATGGAGATATGGCAGGGTTCGATCAGATACGTGCGGTATTGCACGGATCGTGATCGGACGGTTTTTACTAGCCGGCTTTGGCTTAAGCCGGATTCTAGTTTTAGATAGTGTAGTTTTGTCTCTTTGCATTTGTGTTCAGTGCGAATACAAATGCGGGCATGTATTTGCAGTAGCGGGGTTTTCCTGTAATTTATTACGGGATCGGTTTTATGAAGTTGCCAGTTTGCATTCCGTTCCGGCCGGTTTTCTTTCATTCCTTCTCGGCCGGGCTTTGTGATGGAGGGTGTTAATTGCAAGTTCGCAATTAACATTATGTGAGGGGTTTCTTTGCATAAGTGTGGCTTCATAATCATGAGATGCCTTTCTTGTCCCTTTCTTAGCTTTTCATGTGATGGTTTTGTGATGATGAGATTAGATGAGGATTTGATTTGGATTGGAATTGATGTGAACTTTTTTGTTGATTTATCATTTCTTTTTCACTTGATAATTCTTGGAGAATTATTTTTTCTCTCTCCAATCTCATTCTTGCATAAGGGGGCCGGCCACTTTAGTTCAAGGGAGAGGATCATTTCTTTTTGAGTGAGAAAAATGCTTCATATCCTTTTTCCATGCTACCAAGTTCATAAGCATATTTTCTTGAGTTGCTTTTCTTCTCCTCCTCACATCCTTCCATCAAGGCAACCTCTTAAACCCCAAAGAGACAAGCTTCTACACTATTCTATAGCAAGCCTTGGACGCGTCGGCTAGCCAACTTCGCGCCCGAGTTGCCTCGGTCAAGAGGCGGGAGCCCGTAAAAGATTCCGGCTACGTGGTGCCCTTTCCGACGAGCGAGAAGGTGACGGAGATTCCGCGGGAGATCGGAGTGGAGACGAAGACCGAAGGACACGGATCGCTTGGTATAGCTTCTCTACTCTTTTCTTTTTGCTAGCTAGCTAGGTTAATGGCCCGATCCGGGTGAAAAGTCCGCGGCGGTGCCGTTTTGCAAAGTTCGCAAAGTTTTTGTTTTCCGCGTTTCCGGCGTCGGATCGACGGCCGGGGCGCCCCCGCGGGCTTACAGCTACTACATCGTTTTGCCTGGATCAGGGAAACCCTCTGTGTGGGACTCTAAAGACTCGACAATACTCTGGCAGTGGGTTTAACCACAAGCACGTCAGCGGCACTAGCTGTACGTAACGGCTACCCAGGTACCTGTCGAAAAGGAAGGCCGACGAGCAAGCTCGTCCGAACTCCTACTGAGCCTATCTGTGACAATATCCGCACAGTCCCGTCTCTTCGTCAAAGAGTATCGCATACCGGGTCTAGGGGATGGTAAACGTCAGACCCTAATAACCTGATAAGTCGTGCCGATGTGGCTCAGGACCAATTCGGGAAACTACTGATCAATCTATTAGTAAATCCCAAGTGCCTTGGCCAAGGTCTTATGGTCCTGACCAATCGAATCACACTGCGATATCGACGCCCTATACCGGGAGAGACAAATCCCCGACAATCGCTTACTGCTTCTATGTAGCTCGGGACTGAACCCAACCAAAACCTGTTTGCACGACTCAGTAAAGCCGTGGTAGGGTAGTGATCAATGTTCAGTGGGAACTCACACGAGACAAATGCCGATCTCGGGTCCAAAGACTAACTTGTACACATGTCACCTAAGAACTTCCATCTGACGATAGGTATAGTACTACATAGAAGTTCTCGGTGAATACGTCCAGTGTACTCACCCCAGTGAGCACCTGTATACGATCTTGGGTACATCAGACCAATGGCTGCGGGACCAACCATCCCTCGACGGGGGATGAAACGTATACACTAGTCTACTCTGGAGTATCAATGCCCAGTCTCGATACTCACACGACTAGGGACCATTTAAGGATATGCTTATGGACTACCCTGCTCCCACAAGTATGATCGCCATCACAATGCGGGTAGTCAAGCAAGATCATAGGGGCTTTATCAACATGTAACTGCAATATGTAATAACGAGTATGACATATACCATGTTAAGATAAAGACAAACCACTATAGTATACCACCGTATTGAGTCTTTATCAATATGTGCAAGCTATATATAACAACAATACAAATAAATACACATATCCCGATAAAGAAAATTCAAATAATATACTATAAAACTGAGCAAGATTGTTCTGTACATACATATCCTTAGTATCCATATGTATACATATACAATACTGGCCTCTAGGGCATATACATCCAACAAATCTAAGTGGCTAGAACAGATGAGGATGATGAAGTAGGAATTTTACACTCTTTTGTTTTCAATTTCTCACTTTAAATCATTAAATCACAAAAAGCTAGAAAGCTTTTTCAAGGAGGAAGAAGAAAAAGAAAACTTTTGTGATGAATAATGAATATTATTATGGTTACAAATAACAACCATGAGTTAATAATCTCAAGGCTTTAACTCATGTAGAGAATGAACTAAAGTTAAGGGTTTGGGTTAGGTTAAATAATATCTTCACAAAATATCAAAGGAAAATATCTAAGCTTAAAACAAAATAAAGCTTCTAGAAGCTTCATGAAAAAGCTAACCCAAATCAAACCCTAACATGTTTAATGTTGGATGTATATGCCCAAGATGCCAGTATTGTATATGTATACATATGGATACTAGGGATATGTATGTACAGAACAATCTTGCTCAGTTTTATAATATATTATTTGACTTGTCTTTATCGGGATATGTGTATTTATTTGTATTGTTATTATATCTGGTTTACACATATTGATAAAGACTCGATACGGTAGTATACTATTGTGGTTTGTCTTTACCTTAACATGGCATATGTCATACTCGTTATTACATATTGCGGTTACATGTTGATAAAGCCCCTAGGATCTTGCTTGACTACCTGCGTTGTGATGGCGATCATACTTGTGGGAGCAGGGTAGTCAATAAGCACATCCTTAAATGGTCCCTAGTCGCGTAAGTATCGAGACTGGGCACTGATACTCCAGAGTAGACTAGTGTATACGTTTCTAACCCCGTCGGGGGATGGTTGGTCCCGCAGCCATTGGTCTGATGTACCCAAGATCGTATACAGGTACTTACTGGGGTGAGTGCACTGGACGGACTCACCGAGAACTTCCATGTGGTACTATACCTATCGTCAGATGGAATTTCTCAGGTGGCATGTGTACAGGTTAGTCCTTAGAGCCGAGATTGGCATTTGTCTCATGTAAGTTCCCACTGAACTTTGATCACTACCCTACCACGGCTCTACTGAGTCGTGCAAACAGGTTTTGGTTGGGTTCAATCCCGAGCCACATGGAGGCAGTGAGTGATTGTCAGGGATTCGTCTCTACAGGTATAGGGAGTCGATATCGCACTGTGATTTGATTGGTCAGGACCATAAGACCTTGGCCAAGGAGCATGGAATTTACTGATTGGTTGATCGGTAGTTTCCTGGATTGGTCCTGAGCCACATCGGCACGACTTATCAGGTTATTAGGGTCTGACGTTTACCATTCCCCTAGACCCGGTATGCGATACTCTTTGACGAAGAGACCGGACTGTGCGGATATTGTCACGGATAGGCTCAGTAGGAGTTCGGACGAGGTTGCTCGTCGGCCTTCCTTTTCGACAGGTACCTGGGTAGCCGTTACGTACAGCTAGTGCCGCTGACGTGCTTGTGGTTAAACCCGCTGCCAGAGTACTGTCGAGTCTTTAGAGTCCCACACAGAGGGTTTCCCTGATTCAGGCGAAATGGTGTAGTTGTCGTATTGGATACGTGCAGGGTTTGATCGATTGATGTACTTTGTACTCGAACTTTCGATCGGACAGTTGGTAATACTAGCCTGTTAGGGTTTGAGCCGGATTATTAAATCAGGTATTGATTTAATAATTTACATATATGTATTTCGATATGTATATTCTAGTATTACGTTCTTCGTGTTATTCTATCTCTTTGGGCGTTCGGATTTTTATCTGATTGCCGGTATATATGTACAGTAGACTGAAATCCGTATTTATTACAGATTTTCTTCTAGAAGGTGGCCACCTCATTTAGTATTTTCCATTTATTTCTTAAAAGGAAATGAGGTGTAAAGTGAAAGGAATGGGAGGAATGGAGTTGACCATGCTTCAATAGTAAACAAATGAATTTATAATTCATTTGTAGTTACTATTGAAGCATGGTTGTGGATTTTTTATTCTAAAAATTCATATACAAAACATTGGTATTGATTTTCTCTCTCCAAGGATGCTTCATAGTTTCTTAAGCTTTCATTCCTCTCTTTATCTCTAGCCTCCTCCACCTTCATCTTCTTCCTCTTCACTACCTTCTCATGAGTTGAGAATCAAGTGAAGAGGCAAGAAAGAGATAGCTTGACACTTAGAACTCTAAACTACACCTTAGATTACTTGGTTTAGCAAACCAAGTTCTCTAGTTGCTCCTTTTGTTATATAATTAGGAGCTAGAGCCATGGATAATACTCCCCGGGTGGATCATTTATGACAAAAGGAAGCCGGAGAACAAGCTCGATCCCAGAGGACCGATGGTGCCGGAGATGGTGATCGAACAAGTTCAAGGAGGCCACTTGGATCATATGATGAAGAACGAAGACCGAAGGACTCGAACATCTTGGTATAATCCTTCATCATAGTAGATAGCTCTTCTATCTTTTGCTAGTTGGTTTTATGGTAAAGATTCAGTTTTTTGAGTTGTCTTTGCGCCCCTTTTAAAACTGTAGAAAAAGTTTTGTTCCGCAAACCGCCTCGTTTGGAGGCTCGGGCGTGAGTATAATCCAACATGGTATCAGAGACATCCCATAAAACATACACTAGCTTCTTTAAACGTGTTTAGAATAACGATCGACTAAAAATTCCAAAAACCGCATTTCATTTCATGTAGTTTCTGTCGATTCTTAAAAGTGCTCGAAAAATCAATTTTATGGTCTCAGAAAATCATGCAGGCTTTTTTAAGAACCCTAAAGAAATTTGGTCACGTGATCCTTCCAAAGCGCCACGGAACCGCCGCATAAACCCCCTATTGGCGGCGGTTCCGCGGCCACTTTGGGGCCCACGTGTACCAAATTTCTTCTGGGCCTCTTTTATTTGAAATTGTTGTTTCTGGAATAATTATTTTTAGGCCCAGATTTGTTACAGTGTTGGTTTAAATTCTTGGGGCCCACTTGGAAAGTTTAGTCGATTGTAATTTTAAGATACGCGTTTTATTATCAGTACATTCACTTTTATCTGCGACCGGGAATGTCACTCGATCGGTAAAACTCGTCTGATTGCTATATGTTCTTTTAGACGGGTTTTGCGAACGTGACATTCGCGTTGATGTTGTGTGCTTGTGCTGTGATTGTGGTTGGATTGTCGTGGTGGATAGCATGTGGTGCAATGTTAAACATACAGTTTATAATTCATTTGTACATTTGTTATTGCGGGGCGAGCGCTCGACATGTGGACTGCCGTCTTTGCCGTTTGTATATTATTTTGGGGCACGATCGGGCTGAGGTCGATGTCACCGGTTGTATATATATTTTTATGGCGGGTTTACCCCACGGCGGGGTGCACGAATAGCCGGGTTCTAGAAGGCAACAAGCCCACATCTCATGGCGCTGAGACGGAGGGGGCTTCATTCTAGAACTGGCAGGCTATTCGCCGCACTCGTAGGGGGGACAGGTTTTCATTGCACTAGCTATCCACACGACCGGGAACATCGAGTTTTATTTGCGGCTCAAATGAAACCCGGGGCTCCAAGACTATCCACCATTCTGTAATGTTAACTGTGATGTTGTTTATTATCTTGCCTGGGACGAATGTTATATATATTTATATATATACTAGTAGATGTTGTATATGTTTTGCACCCGCGCTAGTCCAGCCCCCGCTCTGTCGTTAGTTAAGTAACCTAACGGGTGATGACGGGGCCCGTGGCGAATGCGGATGGTATATACGTACATTTTATTTTCGTTCTTTTCTGGTGTGATAGGTTATAAATTGTTGGGACCGCATTAATTTTGATTAATGCAAGATAATAAACCTAAAAGATGTTGTTGGAACCAAGTATTAAAAACTGACATTACAAACGTTCTCTTTTGCTTTGCATAGTGGTATTCATTTTGGAATATCCAGCACCTCATTCGACGAGGCAAGGGCCGAGATCCCTTCACCGGGAGTGACCCCTTGAGTAAAAGTTTGCATCAGGGTAATAACTTCACTATAGTCGATTATTTTTGCTTTGCATCGTGGTATTCAGTTTGGAATATCCTGCATCTCATTCGACGAGGAAAGAGCCGAGATCCCTTCACAGGGAGTGACCTCGTTAGCAAAAGGTTTTCGCCACTATATATTTACAAAACTACTCGGGTTCCTTCAACGATATCAAGTTCATTACGTTAACGGGTTTTTTCGCTAAAAACCCAGCCGTAGCTCTCCGTCATTTCAGATAAAAAACAGTTAGTATTCGTGCTATGTACGTTGGTCTCTATCAAGGCATAGTGTACGGTAGCTAAGTGTTGTTTATCTGTTGCATCTTAGGATGCGATTAATTAGAACAGTCGCATAGCCACTTTGGTCTATATCAAGGTCTTATGCGGGTGGGTCTATGTTAATCCTGGACAATGACGGGTTGAACTTGACTTGCGACTTATGGTACGTTGGTCTCTATCAAGACCATATGTCATTAGGAGCAAAAACCACATCGGGAGTTTCAAACATACAGGAAACTTGCAGATTTAGCATACCTTCTGGAGTGTGGTGACTAGAGCGGATTCCATCTAGTGCATCACACAATGATAGTTGGATCCCGATCCCACTGATGAGTAGGATTACTCTCGGGAGATTATCACACTTAACAATCAATGCTATAAACCAAGTAGGTGTCTAGAAAGGTGTTAGCGGGGCTACGCCTCCAGGGAAAAGAGGTTATGTAATTAAGGAACTTCGCGAAAGCGTTGGAAAATCTCCCTCGAAATACCAACACAGGCCTGGCTGAAAGGTTAAGCAAGTATTGTGACGTGCAATTAATCCTAACTAGTTCTTCTTTTAGGGTTTGAAGAAGAATTTGAGGAAACAGTGGGAGCCATCCTGATTAGATAAATTAATAAACTAATCTAATCTTGCAAGAGCGCACGCTGAGTGTTTTCCCTCTCTCTCTCCAGGTAGCAACCATTTCACGCCCTAATCAAGATAATAAAATGTATCGCCTGACCGATCCGAATTCTTATTCGGGGCTGGGAAACGTCTGTTCGGCTCTGACTTACGACAACAGTCATAAGTATGAGCAAGGGAAAGAGGAAAGTTTGAATTCCTTGATAAACCAATCGAAGAAAAAACATACTGTTGCTCCTTCTTCAGGTGTTCTTGTAGTTGAGAACTGCTTTTCGGTCAGTCCTACCTCATGAGTACTAGATACTGGATCAGGATCTCATATCTGTAATTTATTGCAGGGACTGAGAAAAAGTAGGATAGTTAGACCTGGTGATATGTCCCTCAGAGTAGGGAACGGAGCACAAGTTAATGCTGCGGCCGTCGGTGAATATCACCTTGTGTTGCCAAATGGCAATACTATGACTTTGAATAATTGCTACTATGTGCCTTCCATGCTTTGCAACATCATATCGATTTCTTTACTTGATAAAGATGGATATAACTTTGTTCTTGATAGAAATATCATGAACATTTACCTTGATAAGGTATTGGTTGCAGAAGGTACACTGTGTAATGGTATATATGTTCTAAATCAGAATACGGTTCTCAATGTACAAAACACACGCAAGAGGAAGAGTTCAGATACGAACGAATCCTACTTGTGGCATTGTAGACTTGGTCATATCGGAGAGAAAGGACTGAGTAAGTTACATAAAGATGGACTCTTGAATACGTTCGAATGTTCATCTTATGAAACTTGTCAGTCTTGTCTTAAAGGAAAGATGACCAAATCTCCGTTCACCGGGTATGGAGAAAGAGCAGCAAAGCCCTTGGGACTCATACACAGTGATGTATGTGGTCCGATGTCTATACATGCAAGGGGTGGGTTCTCGTACTTCTTTACATTCACAGACGATCTCTCTAGGTTCGGATATGTGTATCTCATGAAACACAAATCTGAAGCTTTTAAGAAATTCAAAGAATTGAGAAAGGAAGTAGAGAACCAGATTGGTAAAAGTATTAAGATTCTCCGATCTGATAGAGGGGGGAGTACTTAAGTACGGAATTCAAGGACTTTCTAAAAGAGAATGGTATTCTCTCTCAGCTTACTCCTTCGTATACTCCACAACACAACGGTGTGTCGGAGCGGAGGAATCGTACCCTATTGGATATGGTTCGCTCCATGATAAGTAATGCTGAGTTGCTTCTTTCATTCTGGGGGTTTGCGCTTGAAACCGCAGCGTATCTGTTGAATCAGGTTCCATCAAAATATGTGCCTAAAACTCCATATGAAATATGGAGTAATAAAAGACCATGTCTTAAAAGGATTAAGATATGGGGTTGTCCAGCCTATGTAAAAAACCAGAATCCAGACAAACATGAGGCACGATCAGTTTTATGTAAGTTTGTTGGATATCCCGGGCATTCAAATGGATATCTATTCTACCATGTCGATGAACAAAAGGGTTTTGTCTCTCGACACGCCATCTTTCTTGAAAGGTTGTTTCTTGAAAAAGAAATAAGTGGGGGCACGATAGAATTAGAAGAAATTCCAGAAGGATAAACTATAACTGAAGATTTGGTAGAACCACAAGATTCAACAGCACCGGACGAACCTCAGCCACTCCGCAGATCTAGTAGGATTTCTCATCCGCCCGAGAGATACTACGGTTTTCTCATAGATGGGGATCGAGAGGATTGCATCTTGGAAGAAGATGATACTACTAGTTTCAGACAGGCCATTATCAGTAGGGACTCTGATAAGTGGCTGGATGCTATGCAATATGAAAAGGAGTCCATGTACACCAATAAAGTGTGGACCCTGGAAGTTGCTCCACCTGGGGTAAAACCCGTTGGATGCAAATGGATCTACAAGAAGAAACTTGGTGTAGATGGGCAGGTGGAAACCTATAAGGCTAGACTCGTTGCAAAAGGTTTTCATCAAAGACCAGGAGTGGACTATGACGAAACCTTTTCTCCAGTGGCTATGCTCAAATCCATTAGGATCCTGCTTGCCATTGCTGCCTTCCATGACTATGAGATCTGGCAGATGGGCATAAAAACGGCTTTTCTAAACGAAAGTTTAGAAGAGTTCGTTTACATGGATCAGCCAGAAGGTTTTGTAGACAGTAGGAGCAGCGGAAAGGTGTGCAAGCTGCTCAAATCCATTTATGGATTGAATCAAGCATCGCGGAGCTGGAACATCTGTTTTGATGAGACAGTCAAGGACTTTGACTTCATCAAGAACGAAGATGAGCCATGTATTTATAAGAATATTGTAGGACGAACTATCGTATTCCTAGTCTTGTACGTGGACGGTATTCTTTTGATAGGAAATGACATTCCTATGCTACAATCGGTCAAGCTATTCTTATCACAAAGGTTCTCTATGAAAGACCTAGGTGATGCCTCGTACATTCTGGGGATCAAGATCTACAGAGATAGATCCAAGAGACTACTGGGACTTTCACAGTCCAGGTACATAGAGACCGTACTAAAGAGATTTAGTATGGAAGATTCCAAGCGCGGTAACATACCCGCATTGCACGGAATCACCCTCTCCAAGGAGATGTCTCCCAATACTGACAAGGAGAAGGTTCGCATGAGAACTATACCCTACGCTTCGGCGGTAGGATCTATAATGTATGCGATGCTATGTACAAGACCAGATGTAGCTTACGCGCTAAGCGTGGTGAGCCGGTATCAGCCGGACCCAGGTGAGGACCACTGGACAGCAGTAAAGAACATTCTCAAGTACCTGAGAAGGACTAAGGAGATGTTCCTGATTTACGGTAATGGAGACCTTAGGGTCGAGTCCTTTACCGACTCAAGTTTCCAGAGTGATAAGGATGACAGCAAGTCTGTCTCGGGTTTTGTGTTTACGCTCAACGGAGGGGCGGTATGTTGGAAGAGTTCCAAATAGGATACCGTCGTAGACTCGACGATGGAGGCTGAATACATTGCTACAAGCGATGCCGCAAAAGAAGCGGTCTGGATAAAGAAGTTCTTAGCTGAACTTCAGGTTGTTTCGTCCATTGTTGATCCAATACCAGGGTATTGTGATAACAATGGGGCTATAGCTTTAGTGAAGGAACCATGGTCCCATCAGAAATCTATGCACATCTTGAGGCGGTATCACCAGATTAGGGAGATCGTAGATCGCCAGGAGATCGAGGTCCGGAGAGTGGATACGAAAGACAACACGGCGGATCCATTTACAAAGGCCCTCCCTCAAGCACAGTTCGAGCGACTTTTTGGGATGTTGGGTACGCGGTACACGAGCAGCTGGCCTTAGAGCAGACGTTGGGTATTCGGTACGCCAATCACTGGCCTTTAGTGCAAGTGGGAGATTGTTGGATGTATATGCCCTAGAGGCCAGTATTGTATATGTATACATATAGATACTAGGGATATGTATGTACAGAACAATCTTGCTCAGTTTATAATATATTATTTGACTTGTTTTGTATTTATTTGTATTGTTATTATATCTGGTTTACACATATTGATAAAGACTCGATATGGAAGTATACTATTGTGGTTTGTCTTTATCTTAACATGGCATATGTTATACTCGTTATTACATATTACGGTTACATGTTGATAAAGCCCCTAGGATCTTGCTTGACTACCTGCGTTGTGATGGCGATTATACTTGTGGGAGCAGGGTAGTCAATAAGCACATCCATAAATGGTCCCTAGTCGCGTGAGTATCGAGACTGGACACTGATACTCCAGAGTAGACTAGCGTATACGTTTCTAACCCCGTCGGGGGATGGTTGGTCCCGCAGCCATTGGTCTGATGTACCCAAGATCGTATATAGGTGCTCACTGTGGTGAGTGCATTGGAAGGAATCGCCGAGAACTTCCATGTGGTACTATACCTATCGTCAGATGGAAGTTCTCAGGTGACATGTGTACAGGTTAGTCCTTAGACCCGAGATCGGCATTTGTCTCGTGTGAGTTCCCACTGAACTTTGATCACTACCCTACCACGGCTCTACTGAGTCGTGCAAATAGGTTTTGGTTGTCAGGTTACTAGGCACTGTCACAAGGGTCTACGAGGCATCAACCATGCCCGATTCAAAAATTAGACGTGTCGAACAACCCTAAACAAGATCTTTAAACTAGAGATTAGGCGAAACAAAGCATGTTAAACACTTTAACATCTAAGAGTTTGGGATTACAACCTTTGTAGTCCGGTCCTTCACTTCATAAGCTCCGTGTTGAGGTCTCTTCGCTGCGATCATCAAAAATCCAGACTCAAGAGAGGTTCCACGAAGAGAATGATGCAAACTTGGTTCCGATCTTCGATAACTAAGATGATCTAACATGAAGTTTCTTAAACACAAGCTTCACTCTCAAATGAAATGAACACCCTAATCTAAATGGCTAGGATAAATTAGGATGATGAAGTAGCATTTTAGCTCTCATTTGTTTTCATAATCTCACTCAAAATCATCACTTATGAAAAAGCTAGTAAGCTTTTCCATCAAGAACTCAAGGAAGAAGAAGAAGAATCCTTTTGTGATGAATAATCAAAATTATCATAATCATTAATAATGAAACCATGGTTGACTATGAAGATGCTAACCCATGTAGAGACTTAACCAAGGGTGAAGGGTTTGGGTTGGGTTTACAATGAGTCACTAAAATATCAACCATAATATCTTAGCACAAAACAAAAGAAAACCTTCTAGAAGGTTCAAGAAAGAACTAACCCAATTCAAACACTAATCTTGTTTACTCTCCACTAAACATGCTGCATTAGTAATCATATCATGTTACAATAATATATATCACATATATAATATATATTTGTAACAAAAGAAAATAATACAATTAACATATATCGCATATATATCAATGTATTACTCGAGTAAGAAAATGAATCAATAAGTGAGCTAATATTAGTTAATGTAATTTAATATATCAAATATATAATTATACATTAAATTATCGAATCAACACTTGATCCGATAATCCGGCTATTTCAAAAATAACCGACTAATATAAACTGTATCAGTTCATCGAATCAACACTTGATCCGATGACCCGGCTATATCTCATATACCCGGCCGATATCTTATATTGCGAGAATCTAATACGGTATCACATACACGTATTGTTCTCGGTCCCGCACATATCATATACGTGCTCCTACTCCGTTTTGCCTGAGTCAAAAAACCTCTGTGTAGGACTCTAAAGAATCGTCAATACGCCGGCAGTAGGTGATGATTATATCAGACGCCCACAAGCTGCAAGCGGTCAGCTAAACGTAACAGCCACCCAGGTATTGAGCGATCAGAAGATCAACAAGCAAGCCTGTACATTCTCCTGTGAATCCAATCAGTAACACTGTCGTACAATCCGGTCTCTTCGTCTGATATGTCACATATCTCGCCTAGGGGTTGTAAACGTCAAACCCCAGTAGCTTGATAAGTCGTATCGATATGAGGTCTATAACAGTTCGAGAAACTACTGATAACACTTACCGGTAAATCTCAGCAACCCTGGCCAGGGATTTCCAGTTATAGCCAATCGAACACAGCACAACATCAACTCCCTATACCGGGAGAGACGAATCCCCTCATATCGCTCATTGCCTCCATGTGATTCGGGACTGTACCCAAAAGCCACCTTTTTGCACGCCCTCTTGGACGTGGTATGATAGAAATGAAAGCACAATGGGAATCACACAAGACTCTATGATGATCTCGGGTCTACAGACTAACCTGTACCAGTGTCACCGGAGAACTGCCATCTGACGTGAGGTATAATACCATCTGGGAGTTCTCGGCGAGTCCGTCCAGTGTACCCAGTCTCTACTGAGCACCCATACACCATCCTTGATCTCAAACACCGATGGATATGGGATCATCCATCGACTATCATATGGGTCAAGATGTGTATACGCTAGTATACTCTGGTGTATCGATGCCCTGTCTCGATGCACCATCGACTAGGAACAGTTATAGGATGTACTCATCGACTACCGTGGCCCCACTAGTATGATCTCATCATAGTCCCAGTAGTCGAGTACATATCCTAAGGGATTTATCAACATGTAACATAGAGACAATCAGAGTACACGTTAAGATAAAGAGCAACCAGATAGCGTACTATCATGTCGAGAAAGAAAGTCCTCCCTATATATGTCCAAGCATCCACTACAATATACATCGTATGTACAGTAATGGCCTCTAGGGTATACATATAACTAACAATCTCCCACTTGCACTAGGGTCATCTATTGTGGTATCACATACCCAACAATTAGCTGTGGTTGAAGTATCTCATACTCAACCATCCCATAAAAGTCTCTACTGGGAAAAAAAGGCTTTTGTGAGTGGATCCGTGCTGTTGTCCTCTGTGTCACTTTCCTAACCTCGATCTCCCTGGAGATCAACCATCTCCATGATCAGGTGATACTGCCTAAGAATTATATCTGGATTTCTGATGGGACGGGCGTTCCTAGGCCAAAGCTATAACTCCATTGTCATACAATGGTTGGAACGAAGTTCATCTTATGAACTTATTTATATCCAGACTGCCTCTTTGGTAGCATCCTTGGTAACGATGTATCTTGCCATTAATCGTCTAGTAAGTCACGGTATCTAGCTTGGAACTCTTCCAACATACCGTCCCTCCGCTGAGGGTAAAGATGGTGCCTGCGACTGACATTCAGTCGTCCTTATCACCCTGGAACTTTTCCAATGATTCTCCCCAGGATCGATTGATACCATCTCACTACAACTAGTGAGTATCCTAACATCCAATTAAATCTATCTCATAGATCCCAAACCCAGGATTTAGGAGGTATCATTTTGATTCTATATGGAGAATCCTTGTGATAAGCGAAGATTAACCGAGCGTAGCGTAGGAAACTCCTTCCCTATCAAGAGTATGTTATCCGTGTACCCTACAAGGATCACCACCATACTCCCTACTACCTTTTTGTATATACAAGGTTCATCTACCATTTTGATGAAGTCAAACTCTTTGACCATATCAAAACAGACGTTCCAACTCCGCGATGCCTGCTTTATCACATGAAGCATCTTGCACACGTTTCCACTGCTCCCACTGTCTACGAAACTCTCGGGCTGTGTACTTATAGGCGCTCTTTCAAAAAACATCATTTAGAAAAGCAGTCATGACACCCAACCACCAGATATCGTAGTCATGGTATGTAGTCGTGGCAAGTAGGATCTGGATGGACTTAAGCATAGTTTTGAAAGTCTCAACTTTTCCATGTACACCAAGTAATCTTCTCAAGATATACTTGCTCCTGATGGGGATTTAACCCTTCAGATAAAGCAACCAAAGTCCATACTTTGTTGGTGTATAAGGATTCCATCTCAGATCGCTAAGCATCCAGCCATTCTCACAGAGTCCCCACTCCTGATGGCCAGCTCGAAACTAGTTGGGTCATCATCTCATGATGCAATCCTCGCTCCCACTGTCATAGAGAAAACCGAAGTATCTCTCAGGTGGGTGAGGAACCCTACTAGATCGGCAGAGAGGCTGTGGTTTGTTGGAAACTACCGAATCCTTTGGTTCAATCAAATCATCAGCTGGAGTTTTGTATAGCTGGAACTCTTTCCAGTTCTACCTCATGACCACTAATTTCTTCACAAGAAATTCCCTTTCACAAAGGTGGCATGCTGAGAAACAAAACATCTTTTGTTCCTCGGTTAGGTAGAAGATATTCCCTTTCGAATGTTTAGGATATCCAACAAACTTCCACAGATCTGACTTTGCCTCCGGCTTGTCCGGATTTTGCTTCTACACATAGGCCAGACAACTCCAAATCTTAACTTACTTAGGATATGGGCTCTTCCCATTCCATATCACATATGAAGTGGTAGGCAACTGATTTGATTTGAACCCTATTCAATAGGTATGCAGCTTCTTAAGTGCATAACTCCTAAAAGGAAATAGGAAACTCGGTAGTACTCATCATAGAGCACACCATATCACATAGGGTGCTTTGCTCCGCCCCGATATACCATCGTGCTATGGTATATACGAAGGAGTAATGCTGAGAGAGAATCTCATTCTCCTTTAGAATAGTCCAGGAATCCCGTGCTCAAGTATTCTCCTCCTTGATCTCATCAAAGGACATAATACCTATACCTGTTTTTGGTTCTCTACTTCTAACTTATATTCTGTGATTATCTCAAATGCTTCGGACTTGTGTTTCAACAGGAACATATGTCTGAATCTTGAGAGATCATCAGAGAATATAATGAAGTACAAAGAACCGGTCCTGGCATGTGTAGACAGGGGATCTTACATACATCATCATGTATCAATCCCAAGAGTTCACTAACTCTTTCTCTGTTTCCAATAAACAGAGTTGTGGTCATCATATCATTATGACATGACCGGCAAGTTTCACAAGATGTAAATTCAAACTAATTTAAATATGCATCTAAATGTAACTTAGCTAGTCGGGTCACATTGATATGACCTAGTCTACAATGCCTTAAGAAGGATTCGTTCATTTCTGAACTCTTCCTCTCATGTGTGTTCATACTAAGAACTGTAGTTTGATTTAGAACATCAATGTTTTTAGATAACGTGCCTGAACCGATCAACTCTTGATATAGGAAATGTTCAAAACATTATCCAACAATACAAAATTATATCCTTCTTTACTAATAAAGAGACTGATATGATGTTGTATATCAGGTACGGTATCTAATAACATTCGTTCAGAATCAATGTATTTGTTAATACAGGGTGATAACTACCAACAGACTTGGCTGCAACACTTGCACCGTTTTCTATCTCATGAAATTTATCACCCGTTCTCAGTTCTCTACCTATCTGTAGCCTATGTAATAAATTACATATACGGGATCCTGATCAGGTATCTCATACCCAGGACGTAAAGGATACTGAGAAACAGTTCTATGTAATGAACACACCCGAAGAAGATGCATCAGCATGCACTTTCTTCGTTTGGGCGGCACGAGAATTCTGGTAATCCCCTATTTCCTGCCCTATCTTATAACAATTATAAGTTGGAGCGGGACCAACGTTCCCCAGCTCAGTATAACAAGCGGGTTCGGTCAATATATCCGTATTATTATCTTGATTAAGGCGTGATATGGTCGCTACCTGGAAAGAGAGAGAAGAAAAAACTCAGTGTATGCTCTTGCAAGATTAGATTGGTTATCTAATATATCTAATTAGGATGTCTCCCACTGTTTTAGTCAAATCTTCCTTCAAACCCTAAAAGGAAACACTAGCCGGGATTAATTACACGCTACAAGTTCGCCAATCTTTCAGCCAGGCCAGTGCCTGGAACACCTTAGGTCCTGTGTAGGGGTTAATTATATTTTAATAGATAGTTTTTGGTAAAAAATTTACCAAATTAAGTTTCTGATATTTTATTCTAATTAATGAATATTTTATTAGGATTTTTCTAGACACACACACACTTGTGCATGTAAACTAGGGTTTAGATTTGGGGTTAAAACCATGATTAGCAACCATGGTGGGTTAACCTATTTGTATTAGGTGTTTTGGGATTTAATTGGGTTTTATTTATTTGTGTGTTTTGTTATTTGAATTTCTTTTTCTTTTTCTTTTGTTGACTTGGTGCATGAGAGAGGGAGTATGGGCGTGGCTTGAGCCATGCTCATTAAATGAAGAGAGAGAGAAGGAGAGAGGGGGTTGTTGACTTGGGGACTCATTTTCTCACTCTCACTTCTCATTCTCACAACTCTCTCTCACACACACACACACACACTCTGCTGAGAGAGAGAGAGAGAGGCAGCAGCTACAGAAGCAGCATCAGCAGCAGCAATAACAACAGCATCAGCAGCAAACAGTGGCGGCGGCAGCAACATCAACAGAGTGTGTGTGTGTGTGAGAGAGAGAGAGTAGCAACATCAGTAGCTACAGAAGCCCCCAGCAGCACTTCCCATCTTCTCCACCTCCTTTCTCCTTGCACCTAGGGTCTTGTAAGGTATAGAATCTGAGCCCAACTTCTTGTTTGTTTAACGTATGTGCAGTTTAGCTTCGGTTTGTATAAAAAGTGAGATTTTGTGCTTTAAATGGTGATTTGTGTGAACTTATGGTTTAGTGCTGTTAGTATTGGTTAACCTAGCCTAATTAGGTGTTATTAAGACCATGTAAACCTAGTTAGACCCCAGATTACACCAAAATACCATAGGGTTTCTAATTGTGCAAAATTTAGTGTTTTTAAATGAAATTTCACCTTTCAGTGATCTGCTATAAGCCCGAGTAGTTCAGGTTAAAATTGAGGAAACTGGAGCTTGTATGCAAGGTATAGACCACACCACCAGAGCCCGAGACCCCCACCGCATAGCGAGGCCGCCGGTTTAATCTTTCGGGCCGCAATTTGCGGCCAGATAGGGGAATTTTTGGGTGATGTTTGCTTGGGTAGGAGTCTGTTGTTATTTCTAGGCCAGTGGTATGTATAGTTTTGTAAGTTGTTAGCCTGGGTAGAATCTGGAACGTTATATCGTATTTCTAGTACGTTTGGTTCGCGCGATACGCGAGAGGGTTCCATGATTCAGCGTATCGCGGCGTGTCGGGGTTAGTTTTAGACGCGTGCACACGTTTAGCGTATCGTACACACGCGCGTTTAGTTCGCGACGCGAGCGTATCGTTTAACTTCGATATCGTGTTTTGCGAGATAGTTGCTTATATTTGGATTCTTGTGTAATTCCAGGTTCGCAAGTGGGTACGTCGGACGAAGCTAAGAAAGGGAAGCAGGTGGTCGGCTATGAGTAGCGCACGACCAGGTGAGTAGATTTAACATCTACGGGGAAATCGCCCGTATGGCGTTAAGCGTCAGGACGAGTTAGGATATTAGATTGTAGATATTCATATGGACTGTAATAGCATACCTTATTGTTGCATATAGAAATGATAACATAGGACACTGCACTGTCACTAACGGTTCAAGTCGCACGAGCACGCTTGATATGCTACACTCACACCGTTAGTGATTGCCATGACACTCACATTATAGGATTGCTATAAATCATATATCATATCTGTGCACACATACATTGATATCTTCATACCTGCGCACATGCACACTGTATACTCATATCTGTGCACACATACATTGATATCTTCATACCTGCGCACATGCACACTGTATACTCATATCTGTGCACACATACATTGATATCTTCATACCTGCGCACATGCACACTGTATACTCATATCTGTGCACACATACATTGATATCTTCATACCTGCGCACATGCACGCTGTATACACATATTTGTGCACACATACATTGATATCTTCATACCTGCGCACATGCACACTGTATACTCATATCTGAGCACACATACATTGATATCTTCATACCTGCGCACATGCACACTGTATACTCATATCTGTGCACACATACATTGATATCTTCATACCTGCGCACATGCACACTGTATACTCATATCTGTGCACACATACATTGATATCTTCATACCTGCGCACATGCACACTGTATACCCATATCTGTGCACACATACATTGATTTCTTCATACCTGTACACATGCACACTGTATACTCATATCTGTGCACACATACATTGATATCTTTATACTTGCTTAGATTACGCATTGAGATATATTGTTTCTATGTTAATTCTGGATTTGGGGAACCGTGGATATTTCAAAAAGAGAATAGTTAATTATTTAAAAACCCGGTTTCCCTTGATATGATATTTCGGTGCGTCCACCATGTGTTTTCTCGGTACTAGAGTGATATATGTGAACCCGAATCGAGGAGTTGGATGAGGCCGATTACGGGTACATGGTGGACCCGGTATGGTATCCCGGGGCGAGAACGGTTTCGCTGTGTAGTAGACGGTGAGCCTGGCAGAGGGACTACTACCTACCGGTGATTGGTTGGACCTGGCGGTCATCTGGAGGATACCGACCAGAGTCGATGGATGGATACGGGACGACTCGTACTGCCGGGGCCGAGGGCCGATACCGCAGACAGAGCCCGTGGGCTGATCCGAACTGACGGATGCCCTATATAGGAGATTTGCGTGTCGATGCTTGGCACGAGTATTTCTTGATATTTTGGGTGCCGATGTTGGGCACTCACGATTATATGAGATTTACAGGATTGGAGGACCGAGGAGGATGATGACGCCTGAGTAGTATTGGGATTTGGGTACATTGATGAGTACCGATTATACTTTCCACGATGACATTCCGTGTAGATGTTATATTTCCCATGCTCAGTATATAGTAATTGATATCTCATCTGTATCTATTGTACCTAATATAGTACACATTGCTATACCTGATCATTGCACACCCTGTTCATTCTATATAGGGTTGTTAGATTGCATTGCTAAACCTGATCATTGCATACCCTGTTCATTCTATATAGGGTTGTAAGATTGCATTGCTATACCTGATCATTGCATACCCTGTTCATTCTATATAGGGTTGTTAGATTGCATTGCTATACCTGATCATTGCATACCCTGTTCATTCTATATAGGGTGGTTAGACTGCATTGCTATACCTGATCATCACATTTCTTGCTCATCACATGGAGATGTTATTAGATAGCACTTGTTGCATGTTTGAGCATCCAGTTCATCATATAGATGTTATCTGTTGATATAGGTTTGAGTATCGTTGCACGTGCATACTCGCGATTACCTTTATATGTAATCTTCTATTCACGAGTTGGCAACTCACCCCCGTTGTGCCACAGTGTTTGCAGGTTGCCCTTCGGAGTAGTCGCGGAAGGCTGCGTTCTTGTATCTTTTGACACAGATACCCCTACAGTTGGTGTACTAGCTCTTTTGCTGATAGGTGGGTTTTGTGCGGTATCTGGTTATCTTTCAGTTATGTATATTGTTGTATCTAGTACTCTCCATCTACCACTTATGTATTGACTTAGAGACCAGTTGTGAGGACGATGTATATTATTTTGTATTCTGGTGTCGAGCTCGTTGTGAGCCGGCTCTACTTATGCAGTTTATTCTATATGTGATGTTCCCCACCTGTTGCTCATTTTCTTCGCTACGGCGTCGTATATTGTTATCTTCGTGATTGTCTACTTAAGGACTCTTGACATCTTAGTAATTAGTTCTATTAAATGATTAAATCACTCTATACTTTTACTGGTTTGTGTTCTGGGTTTTCGGCTTACTTAGTCGCGTTACGCCTGTAGACGTTACGTGGTTAAGTGCCGGTCACGGGCCAAACTTTGGGTCGTGACAAAGTTGGTATCAGAGCGTAGGTTTTACCTTCGGAGTGTAGGATGACCCTGGTATGATGGAGTAGGTAGCTGCAGCAGAGTGGCGTAGCGTGCGTATGTTCCGCGGCATACTCACGACACCGTACTCCGCCTAAGCGACCTTAGGACTTATTGATTGAATTTTCTTCATGATTGTATACATCCTTGTGATTCGATTTTTGTATCCTCTTCGAATTCTACCTTCTTTTCAGCCATTATACCGCCAAGGACTACGAGGGTGCAGAGAGAGGCCGGGAGAGCCGAGGTTCGAGTTGATTTATCTGAGACGAGGACTGATCCGAGTAGTACCCCTGTTGTACCAGGATAGATTGTTTCTCCTACGACAGATCAGATCGCTAGACTAGTGGCAGAGATGCAGAGCTTGCGCCAGAAGATGAGCTCATTGGTAGAGGTCGTTCGAGCGCAGCGACAGGTGGTTGTCACCCCTGTTACCCAGTTGTTCCTTGCGATCATCATGCAGTATTCCGTCCCCTACATAGCACCGGTGGAGGCAGCCCCAGTTTACGAGACACGTCTTCCAGAGACCGTGAGAATTCCGGAACAGTTGTGGAATCGTACTGGTGTACCAGCCCAGGGCAGAGGCTTGGGACGAGGATAGTCGTTTGGCTCTCATCCCCAGGCAGGACAGCAGGCAGCGCGTAGGTGTTTACGATGCGGAAGCCTTCAACACCTCATCAGGCAGTGTCCCTTCACACCATGTCAGGGTCGTATTCTGAGACGTCGTGGACGCGGAGGGTTCGCACAGAGGGGTCAGGCTAGTAGAGGAGGAGTTCGATCAGTCGCAGATGGAGGGCAGGCCCAAGTTTTCGCTTCGACTCATCAAGATGCTCAGGCGTCCAATGCTGTGGTTTCAGGTACTCTTTCAGTATGTCCTTTTGTTGCACACGTATTGTTTGATCCGGATTTATGCACTCGTATGTTCCATATTTCGTGCCGAGTTTAGGACGAGAGTCGTGCTGGGTAGATTAGCCGTTTGTTGTGTTAACTTCCGTCGGCAATCCTTTTGTTGTGCAACACGTACTTCGGTCTTATGCCCATCGGATAGGAGATAGAGATTCGTCTGTCATTTTGAACCTCCTAAAGATGTTGGATTTGGCGATCTCCTGGGCACGGACTGGTTAGCTACGTGCTAGGCGTTGTGGGCTACCGTGAGTAAACAGTTAGGTTTTGTTTTCCCGGGCAGGTCAGTTCTTGTTGTGCAGGTGGATATTGTTGCCGCCTCCTACAGCTTGAATTCAGCCTTGTTCACTAGTCGGCTCTGAGGAGATGTCGGGAATTCTTGGCGTTTTTCGTGATGCTGTAGCCACAGTTGGGTTGTTGGACCGGTTTCCTTTCGTGCGAGAATGTTCCCGACGTCGTTCCAGATGAGCCGGCGAAGCTTAAGGAGCTAAGGATCTGCTGCAGAGTTGTTGTTGAGGGAGTTTGTGCATCTGAGTGTTTCGCATTTAGGAAGCTCTCGTTTCTGTTCGTCAAGGAGAAAAACGACAGATTGAGGTTGTGTATTGATGGATCGTCACTTGAATTGGCCTACGGTGCGGATAAGTATCCTGTACCTCGCATTGACGATTTCTTCAATTAGCACCAGAGTGCGAGACTTGTCTAAGTTCGTTTGGGATTAGGTCATCATTGTTGCGGGTCCGGAGTGATGACATTCCGAAGACTGTCTTGTGCGTGCTACGGGCTTTGTGTGTTTTGGGTGTGTCACTGGACTCACCAATGCTCTAGCAGCATTCGTAGATGTGATGAACTGGTTTTCTTCGGGCCGTTCCTCGACTAGTTATTGTTGTGTTATTTAAGACAACCTAGTCTTTTTAGTGTATCTTGAGGGTTAGGGTAGCACTTGAGGATCTGTTATACGGATACTGGGAGAGCCCCAGCGGTTTACTAGATTCTCGGAGTGTCCCTTTAAGCTTGTTGTGTTGACTCCTAGGTTTTGGAGTTACCGAGACGACTTGGTATGGTTTTGCAGAAGATCGTGGCCGTACAGCTTGGACCCAGACTTGTGAGCAGAACGGAGGTCCGTAGATTTTTAGGCTTAGTAGGTTTTTACTGCCGTTTCTTCCAGGATTGCTAGTGTAATGCTGCACCATTGACTAAATTGACTGGAATGGAGGTTTCTTTTCTTTGGACTAAGGCTTGTATGCGGAGTTTCCGCAGTTGAAGACTCGGTTAACAACTGCTTCAGCCCTTTCCTTGCTTTTTGGTTCGGGCGACTTTGTGGTTTAACTGTGATGTTTCGTGAATAGGACTCGAATGTGTACTGAGGTGACACAATGGAGTTATCTCTTTTGCTTCTTTACATTTGGAGGAAGTACGAGAAGGATATCCCACTCATGATCTGGAGATGGCCGCGATGGTTTTGCGTTGGAGATTAGAGACACCACTTGTTTGAGAGTCGTGTCAGATTTTCACGGACCACCAGAGTTAGAGGTACACCTTCCTGCGGCGGAATTTGATTGTTGTGATAGTCCTTCGCAGATTCACAGTTCTTGTGCGATCGTTGAGTACAGCATAAGTTGTCTCTTCTGAGGAGACAGCTTGCTCATGTCCGCGCCCGACCACTTTTCTTAAATCGCTTTCGCGAGACACTGCCCGCCGACACTCGTTCGTCAGAGATATTGGAGCCTACTCGGCTGGGTAATGATTTGGAATCATTGACTTGTGGCAAAGGTGTGCTAGGGAAGAGACGTGGAATCCTAGGGCAGGCACATCGGTCAACTCTCTGTACCCATTCAAACCCCACCAACTGTTAACGTGACTTGTAAGGTAGTTACGGGTGGGCAGGGTTAGAAAGAGAAGTTTCAGGATTCATTTCAAGGTGTCTGTCTTGTTGTGTGCTTGAGTTGAGCAACTGAGACTGACGGGAGAGTTGCAACCTTTAACCGTTCCGAAGAGGGAACGAGAGCATATCTCCCCGAAATTCGTTATGGTGTCCACCCAGGAGTTGTCAGGATGTGACTCCATTCGGATGTTTGTCATCCGGTGATACTCAGTTTGCTCAGTTGTTATTGTTAAGTTGTGTGTATGTAGAAATTGTTGTCGGCAGTTGGGGATCGTCGTTTGCCATCGATAGGGTTCTCCTTTGATAGCAGTTATCAGGATGACACTCCAGTTGGTAACCTTTAGGATTAGAGGTTAGGTCGTGTCGATCGCCGGTCTATTTTCCTAACTCCGTGTTATAGGATTATTGGACCTCAGTTAGTTTAGAAATTTCGGAAATGACCCGGTTGTTTTGGGTCAGGATGAGAACGGTCTATTGCAGATAGAGATCAGATGCTGACCAAGAGGGTCGCAGATTCGAGTTCGCAATGGCAGATCATGTATTCCCACGGAAATTTCCGATAAATGACATGTTGAGTTTTGGGAAGCTTTCCAGGATAGTAAGTCTTTTTAGGATCCCTAAGGCGAGTTTGTTCGTTGCCTTAAGTTGGGCACTTCCACCCAGATTATTGAATATTCACCCCGTATTTCCTATGTCGATACTTTGCAATTACCTTCATGATCTTTCTCATTGGATTTAGCACCAGACCATTTAGTTCGAGTGTGATCCTTCGTTCACCCAACAGCCAGCCGTAATATTGGACAGGCAGGTGAAGAAACTTCGATCGAAGGTCTTGCCATCAGTGAAGGTATTTTGGTGCATCCCAAACGGTGAAGAGATCACTTGGGAGGCTGAGGGCGAGATGCGGAGGAAGTTCCCTCATCCCTCTGAAGGTATGCGTAGCTTTATATTTTAAAATTCGGGGACGAATTTTCTTTAAGGGGGGAAGATTGTAACACCTTAGGTCGTGTGTAGGGGTTAATTATATTGTAATAAATAGTTTTTGATAAAAAGTTTACCAAATTAAGTTTCTGATATTTTATTATAATTAATGAATATTTTATTAGGATTTTTCTAGACACACACACACTTGTGCATGTAAACTAGGGTTTAGATTTGGGGTTAAAACCAAGATTAGCAACCATGGTGGGTTAACCTATTTGTATTAGGTGTTTTGGGATTTAATTGGGTTTTATTTATTTGTGTGTTTTGTTATTTGAATTTCTTTTTCTTTTTCTTTTGTTGACTTGGTGCATGAGAGAGGGAGTATGGGCATGGCTTGAGCCATGCTCATTAAATGAAGAGAGAGAGAAAGAGAGAGGGGGTTGTTGACTTGGGGACTTATTTTCTCACTCTCACTTCTCATTCTCACAACTCTCTCTCACACACACACACACTCTGGTGAGAGAGAGAGAGAGAGAGAGGCAGCAGCTGCAGAAGCAGCATCAGCAGCAGCAATAACAACAGCAACAGCAGCAGACAGTGGCAGCTGCAGCAACATCAACAGAAGCCCCCAGCAGCTGCAGCAGCACTTCCCATCTTTTCCACCTCCTTTCTCCTTGCACCTAGGGTCTTGTAAGGTATAGAATCTGAGCCCAACTTCTTGTTTGTTTAACGTATGTGCAGTTTAGCTTCGGTTTGTATAAAAAGTGAGATTTTGTGCTTGAAATGGTGATTTGTGTGAACTTATGGTTTAGTGCTGTTAGTATTGGTTAACCTAGCCTAATTAGGTGTTATTAAGACCATGTAAACCTAGTTAGACCCCAGATTACACCAAAATACCATAGGGTTTCTAATTGTGCAAAATTTAGTGTTTTTAAGTGAAATTTCACCTTTCATTGATCTGCTATAGGCCCGAGTAGTTCAGGTTAAAATTGAGGAAACTGGAGCTTGTATGCAAGGTATAGACCACACCACCAGAGCCCGAGACCCCCACCCCATAGCGAGGCCGCCGGTTTAATCTTTCTGGCCGCAATTTGCGGCCAGATAGGGGAATTTTTGGGTGATGTTTGCTTGGGTAGGAGTCTGTTGTTATTTCTAGGCCAGTGGTATGTATAGTTTTGTAAGTTGTTAGCCTGGGTAGAATCTGGAACGTTATATCGTATTTCTAGTATGTTTGGTTCGCGCGATACGCGAGAGGGTTCCATGATTCAGCGTATCGCGCCGTGTCGGGGTTAGTTTTAGACGCGTGCACACGTTTAGCGTATCGTACACACGCGCGTTTAGTTCGCGACGCGAGCGTATCGTTTGACTTCGATATCATGTTTTGCAAGATAGTTTCTTATATTTTGATTCTTGTGTAATTCCAGGTTCGCAGGCGGGTACATCGGACGAAGCTAAGAAAGGGATGCAGGTGGTCGGCTACGAGTAGCGCACGACCAGGTGAGTAGATTTAACATCTACGGGGAAATCGCCCGTATGGCGTTAAGCGTCCGGGCGAGTTAGGATATTAGATTGTAGATGTTCATATGGACTGTAGTAGCATACCTTATTGTTGCATATAGAAATGATAGCATAGGACACTGCACTGTCACTAACGGTTCAAGTCGCATGAGCACGCTTGATATGCTACACTCACACCGTTAGTGATTGCCATGACACTCACATTATAGGATTGCTATAAATCATATATCATATCTGTGCACACATACATTGATATCTTCATACCTGCGCACATGCACACTGTATACTCATATCTGTGCACACATACATTGATCTCTTCATACCTGCGCACATGCACACTGTATACTCATATCTGTGCACACATACATTGATATCTTCATACCTGCGCACATGCACACTGTATACTCATATCTGTGCACACATACATTGATATCTTCATACCTGCGCACATGCACACTGTATATTCATATCTGTGCACACATACATTGATATCTTCATACCTGCGCACATGCACACTGTATACTCATATCTGTGCACACATACATTGATATCTTCATACCAGCGCACATGCACACTGTATACTCATATCTGTGCACACATACATTGATATCTTCGTACCTGCGCACATGCACACTGTATACTCATATCTATGCACACATACATTGATATCTTCTTACCTGCGCACATGCACACTGTATACTCATATCTATGCACACATACATTGATATCTTCATACCTGCGCACATGCACACTGTATACTCATATCTGTGCACACATACATTGATATCTTCATACCTGCGCACATGCACACTGTATACTCATATCTATGCACACATACATTGATATCTTCATACCTGCGCACATGCACACTGTATACTCATATCTGTGCACACATACATTGATATCTTTATACTTGCTTAGATTACGCATTGAGATATATTGTTTCCATGTTAATTCTGGATTTGGGGAACCGTGGATATTTCAAAAAGAGAATAGTTAATTATTTAAAAACCCGGTTTCCCTTGATATGATATTTCGGTGCGTCCACCATGTGTTTTCTTGGTACTAGAGTGATATATGTGAACCCGAATCGAGGAGTTGGATGAGATCGATTACGGGTACATGGTGGACCCGGTATGGTACCCCGGGGCGAGAACGGTTTCGCTGTATAGTAGACGGTGAACCTGGCAGAGGGACTACTACCTACCGGTGATTGGTTGGACCTGGCGGTTATCCGGAGGATACCGACCAGAGTCGATGGATGGATACGGGATGACTCGTACTGCCGGGGACGAGGGCTGATACCGCAGACAGAGCCCGTGGGCTGATCCGGACTGACGGATGCCCTATACAGGAGGATTTGCGTGTCGATGCTTGGCACGAGTATTTCTTGATATTTTGGGTGCCGATGTTGGGCACTCACGATTATATGATATTTACAGGATTGGAGGACCGAGGAGGATGACGACGCCTGAGTAGTATTGGGATTTGGGTGCATTGATGAGTACCGATTATACTTTCCACGATGACATTCCGTGTAGATGTTATATTTCCCATGCTCAGTATGTAGTAATTGATATCTCATCCTGTATCTATTGTTCCTGATATAGTACACATTGTTATACCTGATCATTGCACACCCTGTTCATTCTATATAGGGTTGTTAGATTGCATTGCTATACATGATCATTGCATACCCTGTTCATTCTATATAGGGTTGTTAGATTGCATTGCTATACCTGATCATTGCATACCCTGTTCATTCTATATAGGGTTGTTAGATTGCATTGCTATACCTGATCATTGCATACCCTGTTCATTCTATATAGGGTGGTTAGACTGCATTGCTATACCTGATCATCACATTTCTTGCTCATCACATGGAAATGTTATTAGATAGCACTTGTTGCATGTTTGAGCATCCAGTTCGTCATATAGATGTTATCTGTTGATATAGGTTTGAGTATCGTTGCACGTGCATACTCGCGATTACCTTTATATGTTATCTTCTATTCACGAGTTGGCAACTCACCCCCGTTGTGCCACAGTGTTTGCAGGTTGCCCTTCGGAGTAGTCGCGGCAGGCTGTGTTCTTGCATCTTTTGACACAGATACCCCTACAGTTGGTGTACTAGCTCCTTTGCTGATAGGTGGGTTTTGTACGGTATCTGGTTATCTTTCAGTTATGTACATTGTTGTATCTAGTACTCTCCATCTACCACTTATGTATTGACTTAAGGACCAGTTATGAGGACGATGTATATTATTTTGTATTCTGGTGTCGAGATCGTTGTGAGCCGACTCTACTTATGCAGTTTATTCTATCTGTGATGTTTCCCACCTGTTGCTCATTTTCTTCGCTACGGCGTCGTATATTGTTATCTTGGTGATTGTCTACTTAAGGTCTCTTGACATCTTAGTAATTAGTTCTATTAAATGATTAAATCACTCTATACTTTTACTGGTTTGTGTTCTGGGTTTTCGGCTTACTTAGTCGCGTTACGCCTGTAGACGTTACGTGGTTAAGTTCCGGTCACGGGCCAAACTTTGGGTCGTGAAAGTGCCGGTACTTTGAGGGAGGTTCCCCGTGCTTACGCACAGACCTAATTAAAGTAAACCTCGTTTTCCCATGGGCGTAACCCCGTTAACACATTTCTAGACACCTACTTGATCGGCTAATTGTAATGTGTAAAACTCTCCCAGGAGTAACTCTTACTCGCAGCGGGTATCGGGATCCAACTATCTCATAGAAGATATACAATCTCATTGCAAATTTCAACACTTGAAATTCCCGATAATATTTTGCCCCGAGCGATCTATGACCTTGACAAGTTCAACAAACCATAGACCGCAAGTCAAGTTCAACCCGTCATTTCCCGATTGAATTAAACCCACCCGCATGACCCTTGACAAGGTCAACAAAGTCACACGACTACCCTAACTCAATCACATCATATGCTTTTGCAGATAAACATAAATAGCTACCGCTCACTACACCTTGACAAGGTCAACAAACGCAGCACGAATACTATGAAGTACTTATCTGAAATGACTGAGGGCTACGACAAGTTTTTAAGAAAACCCTTTGCGTAATGAACTTGATATCATCGTAGAATCGAGTGATTTTTAAATGGAGTGTTTTTTAGGATTTTCTAGTTTTGCTAAAGATGTCACTCCCGGTGAAAGGATCGTCGGCTCTTTCTTCATCGAATAAGGTGCAGGATATTTCACAAATATCACTATGCAAAGCAAAAACTATAGAAGCAATCAAAAGGTAAATCGAGTATGCAGCATCTGCTAGTTTCACTAAAGAGGTCACTCCCGGTGAAGGGATCTCGGCTCTTTCCTTATCGAATAAGGTACTGGATGTTCTACAAGGAACACCGCTATGCAAAGCAAGAACTAGAGCTACCAGTTTTTAAATAAGTTTCTACAACATCTTTAGGTTTCTTTTATTTCATTAATCTCATTAATGAAGTCCCATTTTAATTATGCTACACAAGCATCAGATATGAAACGAAATCAACAATATATAATATATATCTCATATATATAATATAAACATTCGTCTCTGGCAGTAATATGATCTCATCACAGAACATTGCAGCAGAAGAACATATATGAAATATTGGATATACAAGGACGTCGTTGTTTTCAATACGAGCCTGTATAAAACACGGATTCCACGGTCGCGATGAATAGCCAAACCCACATCCCTAGACCCCTACGAGAGCGGCAAGCAACACTGCCAATTCTAGGGTTAGGAGACCTGGTCTTGACTCCTCAAGATGGTCTCCAACTGGACCCTAGAACCCGGTTACTTATGCTCCCCTCATTGGGTCTACCTAATGCGGAAAAGTAAATAATATACAATGGTGACATCATCCTCAGCCCGGAAGTGCCCCAATAAAAGAATATTACATAAAAATGAATTTTACATGAATGAAAATGAAGAAACTCTCATCTCACATAAAAACCCAGCTATTCAAAACACGACGATCCAATATAACATATCACAGCAACACATAATATCTCATATCATCAACGTAAGTAAGTATGCATACACCGATTGTCGTTGATGTATAGCAACGAAAACCGACGATACAACTACATACTACACTTACGGTCACAGAAAAGAAAGTGTAAAACTACAACAGTTGGAATCCGCAACCCTCTTAGACATCGCATGCCTAACCAAATGAATTCCATAGACATCGCATCCCTAACAATTATAAACCCAGCATTTTAGTCTCATTATCGAAAACTCTTTTCAATATCAAGTCGGGCAATTCAACAAGATTCCCGACATCCTGATCGAATGCTCGTCGCAAAATTTAGTAGACGGCCGTATCCCCAGATGCCGTCGACGAAGTGCACTAAGGCGGAACACCGCTGCCGCGAGCACCCGAACGGATGCTTTTGGCGACGGGGTTCTCCTACAGTCACTTGATCGGGGCTTTGGGGCGTGGCTGTCTATTAAGTTTACTCGGCGAGTATCCGCGTACGCTACGTGATTGCGACGGACTTTTGATCACATCAAAATTCTGTGGCAACCGATCAATTGAGACTGAACTGCTAGATTTATAACATTAAAATTAGTTATCTTATAACTACTTGTAGATTCCAAATATTGTATCACAATCCAGATAAACAGAAAATGTTAAACTTTCCGATCGAATAATCAATCACCCAAGTTTTTCCAAATAGTTCTCAACACTTGAAATTAGTTTAAAAACATCCATCACATGCCACAGTATCAATGGTCCAGCCGTAGAAGGGTCAAGCCAACGCCTCACATGTGGCATGCCGTACTGCCCCAAACCCTAAGGTTTAGAGGTAGTTCAAGACGGTCACATAATCGAGTTAAGGTTTGTGTTCATAGAGAGGGTCCACCGCGTTACTTGCACGACTTAGAACGTTCTTAAACTACGGAAAAATCCAACACTTGGAAATTTTCCGGCAGGGGAAAAAGTGAGTTATTGATATCCGTTCGAGCTTTTTAACACGTTCTAAAAATTACCCGGACAAGCTAAACAAAGTTATACTTTCCGATCGAATCAACGAGCTCCCAATACAACCCAGAAAACTCAACACTTGAGTAAAATAAAAATTCCCAGAACCAAGCAGAATTACCTACGGATGTAACTGTACAAAAACTATCCCTCAATCTACAGTAATTGCCGCGGAACCGCCGCCAATGCCTTGGTTTAGCCGCGTTTCCGCGACGCAATAGTTGTTTTAGGGGGTCGTTTTTCACAGTTCCCCATAAAATTACCTGCTGAATTTTCTGAGCATTTTTAATATGAAAAATATCAACTTTTTGAAAAATTTCCAGAAACTAGGGTTTTACGGGTATTCGGAGTTCGATCGGACTTTAAAGTTTGTCTAGACTTCGCCTAAAACTCTAGCTTGGCTCTGATACCACTGTAGGGTTACTAGGCACTGTCACAAGGGTCTATGAGTTATCAACCATGCCCGATTCAAAAATTAGACGTGCCGAACAACCCTAAACAAGATCTTTAAACTAGAGATTAGGCGAAACAAAGAATGTTAAACACTTTAACATCTAAGAGTTTGGGATTACCACTTTTGTAGTCCGGTCCTTCACTTCATAAGCTCCATGTTGAGGACCCTTCGCTACGATCATCAAGAATCCGGACTCAAGAGAGGTTCCACGAAGAGAATGATGCAAACTTGGTTCCGATCTTCGATAACTAAGATGATCTAACATGAAGTTTCTTAAACACAAGCTTCACTCTCAAATGAAATGAACACCCTAATCTAAATGGCTAGGATAAATTAGGATGATGAAGTAGCATTTTAGCTCTCATTTGTTTTCATAATCTCACTCAAAATCATCACTTATGAAAAAGCTAGTAAGCTTTTCCATCAAGAACTCAAGGAAGAAGAAGAAGAATCCTTTTGTGATGAATAATCAAAATTATCATAATCATTAATAATGAAACCATGGTTGACTATGAAGATGCTAACCCATGTAGAGACTTAACCAAGGGTGAAGGGTTTGGGTTGGGTTTACAATGAGTCACTAAAATATCAACCATAATATCTTAGCACAAAACAAAAGAAAACCTTCTAGAAGGTTCAAGAAAGAACTAACCCAATTCAAACACTAATCTTGTTTACTCTCCACTAAACATGCTGCATTAGTAATCATATCATGTTACAATAATATATATCACATATATAATATATATTTGTAACAAAAGAAAATAATACAATTAACATATTTCGCATATATATCAATGTATTACTCGAGTGAGAAAATGAATCAATAAGTGAGCTAATATTAGTTAATGTAATTTAATATATCAAATATATAATTATACATTAAATTATCGAATCAACACTTGATCCGATAATCCGGCTATTTCATAAATAACCGACTAATATAATCTGTATCAGTTCATCGAATCAACACTTGATCCGATGACCCGGCAATATCTCATATACCCGGCCGATATCTCATATCGCGAGAATCTAATACGGTATCACATACACGTGTTGTTCTCGGTCCCGCACATATCATATAGGTGCTCCTACTCCGTTTTGCCTGAGTCAAGAAACCTCTGTATAGGACTCTAAAGAATTGTCAATACGCCAGCAGTAGGTGATGATCATATCAAACACCCACAAGCTGCAAGCGCTCAGCTAAACGTAACAGCCACCCAAGTATTGAGTGATCAGAAGATCAACAAGCAAGCCTATACATTCTCCTGTGAATCCAATCAGTAACACTGCCGTACAGTCCGGTCTCTTAGTCTGATATGTCGCATATCTCGCCTAGGGGTGGTAAACGTCAGACCCCAGTAGCTTGATAAGTCGTGTCGATATGAGGTCTATAACAGTTCGAAAAACTACTGATAAAACTTACCAGTAAATCTCAGCAACCCAGGCCAGGGATTTCCAGTTATAGCCAATCAAACACAGCACAACATCAACTCTCTATACCGGGAGAGACGAATCCCCTCCTATCGCTCATTGCCTCCATGTGATTCAGGACTGTACCCAAAAGCCACCTTTTTGCACGCTCTCTTGGACGTGGTATGATGGAAATCAAAGCACAGTTGGAATCACACAAGAATCTATGACGATCTCGGGTCTACAGACTAACCTGTACCAGTGTCACCGGAGAACTGCCATATGACGTGAGGTATAATACCATCTGGGAGTTCTCGGCGAGTCCGTCCTGTGTACCCAGTCTCTACTGAGCACCCGTACACCATCCTTGATGTCAAAAACCGATGGATATGGGATCATCCATCGCCCATTATATGGGTCAAGATGCGTATACGCTAGTCTACTCTGGTGTATCGATGCCCTGTCTCGATACACCCTCGACTAAGAACAGTTTTAGGATGTACTCATCGACTACCGTGGCCCCACTAGTATGATCTCATCATAGTCCCAGTAGTCGAGTACATATCTTAAGGGCTTTATCAACATGTAATATAGAGACAATCAGAGTACATGTTAAGATAAAGAGTAACCAGATAGCGTACTATCATGTCGAGCAAGAAAGTCCTCCCTATATATGTCCAGGCATCCACTACAATATACATCGTATGTACAGTAATGGCCTCTAGGGCATACATATAACTAACATTGGTTGGGTTCAATCCTGAGCCACATGGAGGCAATGAGCGATTGTCGAGGATTCGTCTCTCCTGGTATAGGGAGTCGATATCGCACTGTGATTCGATTGGTCAGGACCATAAGACCTTGGCCAAGGCAGATGGAATTTACTAATAGGTTGATCAGTAGTTTCCTGGATTGGTCCTGAGCTACATCGGCAAGACTTATCAGGTTATTAGGGTCTGACGTTTACCATTCCTTTAAACCCGGTATGCGATACTCTTTGACGAAAAGACCAGACTGTGCGGATATTGTCACGGATAGGCTCAGTAGGAGTTCGGACGAGCTTGCTTGTCAGCCTTCCTTTTCGACAGGTACCTAGGTAGCCATTACGTACAGCTATTGCCGCTGACGTGCTTATGGTTAAACCCACTGCCAGAGTACTGTCGAGTCTTTAGAGTCCCACACAGAGGGTTTCCCTGATTCAGGAGAAATGGTGTAGTTGTCGTATTGGATACGTGCAGGGTTCAATCGATTGATGTACTTTGTACTCGGACTTTCGATTGGAAAGTTGGTAATACTAGCGGGCTAGGGTTTGAGCCGTATTATTAAATCAGGTATTGATTTAATAATTTACATATATGTATTTCGATATGTATATTCTAGTATTACGTTCTTCATGTTATTCTATCTCTTTAGGCGTTCGGATTTTTATCTGATTGCCGGTATATATTTACAGTAGACTGAAATCCATATTTATTACAGATTTCCATCTAGAAGGTGGCCAACTCATTTAGTATTTTCCATTTATTTCATAATTGGAAATGAGGTGTAAAGTGAGAGGAATGGGAGGAATGGAGTTGACCATGCTTCAATAGTGAACAAATGAATTTATAATTCATTTGTAGTTACTATTGAAGCATGGTTGTGGATTTTTTATTCTAAAAATTCATATACAAAACATTGGTATTGATTTTCTCTCTCCAAGGAAGCTTCATAATTTCTTGAGCTATCATTCCTCTCTTTCTCTCTAGCCTCCTCCACCTTCATCTTCTTCATCTTCACTGCCTTCTCATGAGTTGAGAATCAAGTGAAGAGGCAAGAAAGAGATAGCTTGAAACTTAGAACTCTAAACTACACCCTAGATTACTTGGTTTAGCAAACCAAGTTCTCTAGTTGCTCCTTTTGTTATATAATTAGGAGCTAGAGCCATGGATCATACTCCCCGGGTGGATCATCTACTACAAAAGCAAGCCGGAGAACAAGCTCGATCACGGAGGACCGATGGAGCCGGAGATGGTGATCGAACAAGTTCAAGGAAGCCACTTAGAGCATATGATGAAGAACGAAGACCGAAGGACTCGAACATCTTGGTATAACCCTTCATCATAGTAGATAGCTCTTCTATCTTTGCTAGTTGGTTTTATGGTAAAGATCTGGTTTTTTGAGTTTTCTTTGCGCCCATTTAAAACCCTAGAAAAATTTGTGTTCCGCAAACCGCCTCGTTTGGAGGCTCGGGCGTGAGTATAACCCAACATTTAATCTCCACAAATCATGTTGTATTTGTAACCCTAACTTGTTACAATATTGTATATCACATATATCATATATTTTTGTAACAAAAGAAAATAATACAATTAACATATATCGCATATATATCAATGTATTACCCGGTGAGAAAATGAATCAATAAAGCGAGCTTATATTAGTTAACGTAATGTAATATATCACATATATAATTATACATTAAATTATCGAATCAACACTTGATCCGACAATCCGGCTATATAGCATATAACCGACTAATATAACATGTACCGATTCATCGAATCAACACTTGATTCGATGACCCGGCTATATCACATATACCCGGCCGATATCATATATCGTGAGAATAGAATACGGTATCTCATATCGTATTATTATCGGTCCCGCACATATCACATATGTGCTCCTACTCCGTTTTGCCTGAGCTAGGAAACCTCTGTGTATGACTCTAAAGAATCGTCAATACGCCGGCAGTAGGTAATGATCATATCAAACACCCACAAGCTGCAAGCGGTCAGCTAAACGTAACAGCCACCCAGGTATTGAGCGATCAGAAGATCAACAAGCAAGCCTGTACATTCTCCTGTAAATCCAATCAGTAAACACTACCGTACAGTCCGATCTCTTCGTCTGATACGTTGCATATCTTGTTTAGTGGTGGTAAACGTCAGACCCCAGTAACCGATAAGTCGTGTCGATGTAAGGCTCATAACAGGTCGAGAAACTACTGATAACACTTACCAGTAAATCTCCATATCAGCCCTGGTCAGGGACTTCCAGTTAGAGCCAATCGAACACAGCACAACATCAACTCCCTATACCGAGAGAGACGAAACCCCTCCTATCGCTCATTGCCTCCATGTGATTCGGGACTGTACCCAAAAGCCACCGTTTTTCACGCCCTCTTGGACGTGGTAAGGTGGAAATCAAATCACAGTGGGAATCACACAAGACTCTATGACGATCTCGGGTCTACAGACTAACATGTACCAATGGCACCGGAGAACTGCTATCTGACGATAGGTATAATACCATTCAGGAGTTCTCGGCGAGTCCGTTCAGTGTACCCAGTCTCCACTGAGCACCCGTACACCATCTTTGATGTCCAACACCAATGGATATGGGATCATCCATCGCCCATCATATAGGTCAAGATGCGTGTACGCTAGTCTACTCTGGAGTATCGATGCCCTGTCTCGATACACCCTCGACTAGGAACAGTTATAGGATGTACTCGTTGACTACCCTGGCCCCACTAGTATGATCTCATCATAGTCCTAGTAGTCGAGTATATATCCTAAGGGCTTTATCAACACATGATCACAAAACAGTATTCGTTAACATGTTAAGATAAAGTGAAACCAGATAGCATACTATCATATCGAGCAAGAGAGTCCTCTCTATATATATCCAAGCATCCATTATAATATACATCACATGTACAAAAATGGACTCTAGGGCATATATATAACTAACACATATACATTGCTACATCCATACTTGCGCACATATGTAAGTGCACGGCGGCGCCCCGGCCGTCAAACCGACGCCGGAATGCGGAAGCGGTGAATAACTAAAATTTTTGCGGACTTTGCAAACCGGCACCACCGCGCACTTTAACCGGATCGAACCATTAACTAGTCTAACTATCTACAAGAATGAAAGGGAAGAGATGTATACCGACGATCCAAGTCCTCCGGTCTTCATCTCCACTCCGATCTCCTCGCGGGATCTCCGTCCGTCTCCTCCTCGTCGGAAAGGGCACCACATCGCCTTCTTCGTTTACGGGCTCCCACCTCAATGCCGAGGCAACTCGGGCACGAAGCCGGCTACTCGACGTGCCCAAGATATGCTGTAGGATGTAGTGTAGAATACGTTTTGTCTCAATGGGGTTTTGTTGCCATGATGGAGGAAAGAGGACAAGGAAAATATGGTGCTTTCATTTTTCCTTGCATGAAAGCAAGATCAAGAAGGAAACTCTCAAGAATGAAGCTCTCTCTTTTTCTTCTCACTTTCTTGAAAGACTTATCATCAAGTGAGAATGAGAAGGGTGGAGGAATGATAATATGATAGCAAGAGGGAGGTGAGTGTAGGAGCAAGAGAGGGGTGACCACATCCAAGGTCAACAAAACATCAACCATGCTTAAAAACACTATGCCACCATAACCTTTCACTTCACTTTAAAACAAGTCAATGGATGAAAGAAATGATATCTATCATAATCAAACTTTATGCAAGAAACCCCCTCCACAAATGTTATTTGCACAATTGCAAATAACCCCCTCCATCGGGAAAGTCCGGCCGGGAAAGAACAAAGGAAAACCGGCCGGAACGGAATGCAAACTGGCAACTCCAGAAAACTGGTCCCGTAATAAATTACAGGAAAACCCCAATACAGTGCATACACACCCGCATCTGTATTCCATCCGGATACAAATGCAATGAGACAAAATCTACACTGTACTAAACTAGGACCGGCTTAAACCAAAACCGGCTAGTAAAAACCGTTCGATCCTGATCCGTGCAATACCGCACGTATCTGATCGAACCCTGCCATATAACTATACGGCCACTAGTACAAAACTGTCCGATTCTGATCCGTGCAATACCGCACGTATCTGATCGGACCCTGCCATATCTCCATACGGCCTCTACAGCGTTTCGCCCGAAACTTGAGTAACTGAAAGTGTGGTGGACTCTAAAGACTCGTCAATACTATGGCTGTGGATTTAACCACTAGCACGTCAGAGGTATAAGCCAATACGTAACGGGCCACCAGCTATTGACTAAAAGGGACGTCGATGAGCGAACTCATCCTGACACCCTACTGAGCCTGTCAGTGACAATATCCGTGCAGTCCGGTCCGTTCGTCTATGAGTATCGCATGGCGGGCCTAGGGGGTTGGTAAAAGTCAGACCCCCAAAAGCGGTACAAGTCGTGTCGGAGTGTAGCCCAGAACACCCTGAGATACTACTGGAATACCTACCAGTAAATCTCCTTGCCTTGGCCAAGGACTTTGTGTAATGGCTCTCCTAGACACAGCACGACCTCACCCCCAATACCGGGAGAGACGAACCCCTGAAGATACGCTCACTGCCTCCATGTGGCTCGGGACTGTACCCAACTAAAACCTGTTTGCACGACTCCTTTGAGCCGTGGTAGGGTAGTAATCAAAGTACAGTGGGAACTCACACGAGACAAATGACGATCCCCAGGTCGATGAACTAACCTGCACACATGTCACCAGGGAACTGCCATCTGACGTCTGGTATATGACCAACTAGCATGTTCCCGGCGAGTCCTGTCCGGTGTACTCATAACCCAATGAGCACCTGTATACATCTTAGGTGATCCAACTGACACCAGTGGCTTGTGAGACCGGCCACCGCCCCTCGTCGGGGTCTCGACTGTATACACTAGTCTACTAATGGAGTATCGATGCCCGGTCTCGAAACTCCCACGACTAGGGACCTTTTAAGGATATGCTTGTAGACCCCCAGCTCCCACTTATATGATCGCCCTCATACTGCTGGTGGTCAAGCAAGAATCCTAGGGGCTCTATCAACGTGTAATAGCGACGTGTCATGTCACCTAAAGCAGTACACGATGATAAAGGTAAACCAGATAGCATACTATCATCTCGAGTAAGACTGTCCTACCGGGATAGGTCCTCCCTCAATCATTACAATCACGTACCTGTGACCTAATAATTGACTCTGAGGGCACTATCTCCAACAATCTCCCACTTGCACTCAAGGCTAATTATTGCGATGTCGCATACTCACAGCCCGTGTGATACCGAACATCCAACTCCTCTACTAGTCAGTCTCACAAAGCTCGTTTGCGGAACTATTGCGTTCGAGGAATAGCCTCAGTGAGTGGATCCGCTTTGTTGTTTCCTTCCATGTCTCTCTATATCTCATGTTCGCGGAGAAACCCATCTCCCGAAATGAGCAATACCTGTCTTAGAATGTGTCTGGATGTCTGATGGGACTTAGCTCATAAATGAACTCCAAATCCAAACTTCTTAGACTGTATCGTCAACTGAACTTAATCAGTATCCTGCGCCATGCCACCCTCAGTATTGCCTTGGACCACCTGTCCAAAATACTGCCCCTCATCAGAAGGAAAACTATAACTCTGACAACCTCCTTGCCGTCCATGTCACCTTGGAAGCCTGGAATGATAACTGTCTCCTAAATGAGGCTGTCGTTATCATCTCCCTAGAACATTTGCTTATGTTCTAAAACTGCTTCCGACTGTTTCTCCAGGATTGGATCAATGTCAGCTTATTGCATCTGGTGCAAGAACAACATCTGGTGTGGTACTTGACATCTCATGATTGACTCAATTGCCTTGGCAAGTGATCTGCCAATCATGCACATCCCTCTCCCCTTTAGTCTGTAAGACACCTTTGGAGAGGGTGACTCCATTACCTGCAGGTACGCTACCGTGCCAGGAGTCGTCCATCCTAAATACTCTTAGAATGCTGTCAAGTACCCTGATTGGGAAACCACCCAAATCTAGATCTAATACCATAGATCCAGTAACCAGTATGTCTGATATAATGTCCAATTCCTGTGCGGAGAAAACACTGTGTGACGACCAAAGTATAACCGATCGTAGTGTAGGAGTTTCTTTTCCTACTCTGTGTATATCATCCAAATACCAGGATATCACACCCTACTACCTTCTCAACAGATCCATCCCCTATTCTGATGAAGTCAAACCCATGACTGTCACGTCAGAAATAGATGATCTATCTCCGCTACATCTGCTTTAGTCTATAAATAGACATAAGCAACCTGTCCACCAATGCTTCCGCTGCTCCCACTGACTACGACAACCCTCTGGCAGAGTCATATAGACGTACACTTCTAAAACTAGTTTAGAACGACGCTATACTCATCCTCCTGCCGGGTCTCGCAGCCTGGAACAACAGCAATGGTATTTGTGGGTAAGCAAGAACTTCCCTGTCACCGTCCTTGAGGCTACCGTATTAGTACCTCTCGGGTGCCTGAAGTTACCCACCTTATCTGCGGAGTGGCCAATGGAATGTCAATCCAGATTGAATCTTTAGGTTCCTTATCAAATCTTCAGTAATCGTTTGTGGTTCTGGAATCACTTCCAGTTCTACCATACTCCCACTACTGTTTTCTGAAAAAATCCATTTTTAATAAAACTGTGGCGAGTCTAGAACAATATTGCTATTGTTCATCCAGATGGTAGAAAATCAACCCTCGTCATAGCCTGGGTCAACCCACAAACAGCCATTACAGAAACGTGCCTTGAGTTGTCCAGTGTCTGGTTTTAATCATAAACCGGACAACTCCCCGTACCTTAACATCGTTAAGATATGAACTGTTCTATATCCAATATAGAAACAGAGGCACTGATTTAATTGAACCAGATTCAAATCATGCAGCTGTCCCCAGCGCATGTCAACTAAATGGAAGAAGGCCGATCAGCGTTACTCAACTTAGGAATACTTCCAATTATGAGTAACCTGAAAGAGAAGCAAGATCTCTTTATCAACTGAATACCATACACAAGTATCTACATCTTCGATCTCTTTGAAGAATCCCGATACTTGCTATACATGGTTCTCTACTCTATTCAAATACCTATAACTTCTCCAAATTCGGACCCTGTGTTTCCACGAAACACCTGTCTAAAAATTAGAGAAGTCATAAGTAAACTGAATGTAGTACGAGGACCAACCCCTCTGTCCTGATGGACCCTGGACAACATACAATACTCTGTATAAGTCCCTTGAGTCTGATAACTCATTCACTGTGTGTCGTAGGTTGAAAACTGTACTTATGGTTAAGAAGAATTACACCGCTGTTTAATGCTCCTTACCTAACCATCCACTGATATAGGTAAATGTCGTAGACATAATTTCAGAAAGGTATATCTCACTCTATGAAAATAGACGTACAGATATATCAATTTGAAATTGGTGCATAACTGCGGATATTCAAAACCAAATATTTGCCGACCGGCAAACAGCCCAGGTGATTTCTTCAAATATCACCGATTACAACGAATCCCGATATAATGAGGATGATCACCCAATTCCCAATAACCTACTCCCACTCATCATCTGTAAAACCATACAGATGTGAGAATCATACCTGGTAAATACATACCCTGGAGTAAGTATCTAATCGGGAAATCAGTTTTCTTTTAATAGTACACAGTGAAACTGAAACATTGAAATGTTTCGGTGGGGTATCCCGGTATTCTTAGTAATGCCTCTTCCAGATTCACGACTGTAACCGTATAGTTCTTTGCCACCTCTCCAAATCCCTTCATATGTCTTTAGTCATTACCTTCTGCACACCCATTAGGCCAAATGGTTTTCTTCCTTCCCTACCGTTCGGCACCAGCCTATGGTTTGGAAGAGGACTATCCAATAAGCATAAAGGGTGTACTGTCCTAATCCTAGGAGCACTCGCAACGCGAGAGAAGGTGAAGATAAAAGACACCTGAATGTACTTTATTCCTATTTCTCCTGGACCAGAATCCATCCCCGAACTGGAACAAGTTCCATTCGAGTTCGTATATAACCATACGATGGAGTATCCAAATAAACTGTGGATCTTCGTAGTGATACGGAGTGTCCTGGAGAAATACAAAGGTGATGTGGGAGTGGTAACGAAATATTTGGTTTGGTCGTGAATATCTGTTGCAATTTACTTTGCCCTCTTACTAATCCCTTGCTTTGTCTGAACTTAATACCTTCTGCACACCATCGTTATGCTAATTGGTTTTCTTCATTCCCTACCGGTCGGCACCAGCCTAAGGTTTGGAAGAAGACAATCCAATTTGCGTAATAGGTGTACTACCCCTAAACCAAGGAGTACTCGTAACCTGAGAGAGGGTAAAAGGAAAAGACAACTGAATAATCCTATCCGTTTTCTCCAGAACCAGAAACCATCCTCGAATTCCTTCGAGTTCGTATCTAACCATACGATGGTTTTGTCCAATGGAAGTGGACGTTCGCAGTAATACGGGGTGTCCTGGAGAAAAGGGTAAAAGTAGGAGTGGCAATGAGGTCTGCAACTCTGACAATCCAAAAGCCGGTGTTTAAGAAGGTTCGGTCAACTTGGTCACTGAGTCAAAGTCTTAGGGTCGGGTCAATGGTCGCTGCCAAAGAGAGAGAGAAAAGAAACACTCAGCGTGCACTCTAACCTAGATCAGAATGGTTACCAATTTATCTAATCTGGAAACCTCCCACTGTACCTCAAATTCTCCTCCAAACCTGAAAGAAGAATCAGTCGGGGTCACCCGAGGAGTAAACCAACTCATCAGTGGGAATCGGGATCCAACTCTCATCGCATGACAACGTGACGGAATCCGCTCACGGTATCACACTCCAGAAGGTATGCGCATATCTGGCAAGTTTCAGTACTTTTGAAACTCCCGATGTGATTTCTGCCCCATGCTCTTATGACCTTGACTAAGGCCAACAAATCATAAGTCACATGTCAAGTTCTACCCGTCATTGTCCAGGTTGATTTGAACCCACCCGTACAAGCCCTTGACTAAGGCCAACAAGGCTATACGACTGTCCCAAACCAACGCATCTATCTATGCAACATATGAATACCCAACAGCTACCAAACACTGTGCCTTGACTAAGGCCAACAAACACAGCTTGAATACTATTGACTACCCATATGAAACGACGGAGGGCTACGAATGGTTTCTGGCGAAAACCTTTAACGTAGTGAACTTGATATCGTTGAAGGAACGAATAGCTTTTTAGAAAATATAGTGACGAAAACCTTTACTAAAGAGGTCACTCCCGGTGAAGGGATCTCGGCTCTTTCCCCGTAGAATGGGGTGCAGGATACTCCAAATGAATACCACGGTGCAAAGCAAAAGTAATCGGCTATAGTGAAGTTAATGCCCTGACGCAAACTTCTGTCCAAGGGGTCACTCCCGGTGAAGGGATCTCGGCCCTTGCCTCGTCGACTGAGGAGCAGGATATTCCAATGAATACCACGATGCAAAACAGAAATGAACGTCCTTGCAATAACAGCTTTTTGAAAAGTGTTCCAACAACATCAGATTAGGTTTGCTTTAACTTGCATTGATCCGAATCAACGCAGTCCCATCAATTGATCACACCACAAAGAACGAAAATATACTGATGTACGTATATGCCATCCGCATTCGCCACTGGGTCCCGTCATTACCCGTTAGGTTAGCTAACTAACGACAGAGCGGGGACTGGACTAGCGCGGATGTAAAACATATACAACATCTACTAATATATATACCAATATATTATATTCGCTCAAGGCGTGAATAAAATGCAACATCACAGAGAATGAACAGCATCACAGAAACAATACAGATATCTGGGATCCCCGGGTTTCACAGAGCCGCTGAAACCCGACGTTCCCCTGGTCGTGTGGATAGCCTGTGCAATGAAATCCTAGACCCCTACGGGCGCGGCAAGTCACCCGCCAAAACCTGAAGCGAGGCAGCCCCCTTCAGCGCCGTGAATGGACCACCCAGCACTTCACGGAATCCGGCAACTAGGGCACCCCTCCTGGGTCAAACCTGTACCCCCTACGAGTGCGGCGAATAGCCTGCCAATCCTAGAGTGAAGCCCCTTCCGTCTCAATGCCATGAGATGCGGGCTTGTTGCCCTCTAGAACCCGGCTATCCGTGCACCCCTCCGCGGGGCAATCCTAGTACAAAAAGTAAAATATACATACACCGGGTACATCGACCGCAACCAGGTCGTGCCCCAAAAGAATAATACAATCAGGCAGTGACGGCAGTCCACATGTCGGACGCTCGCCCCGCAATATCAAATGTACATAATACAACAACACAGTACTAGCATTGCATCCAGGCTATCCCCCACGACCGATCCGCAACATCACAGCAAATACATAGAACATCAACGTGAAAGTCACGTTCGCAAATCCGTCTAACCGGGCTATAGCAGTTAGACCGGATTTACCGATCGAGTGACATTCACGGTCGCAGATATAATGTAAATACTGTGAAAAATGTGTTTAAAATTTTCCGATTGATCAAACATTAACAAGTGGGCCCCCAAACAAAACTGTAGCAACCACAGAAAACCTGGGCCCAATTTTAATATTCCAAAAACCACAATTATCACTCAGAAACACACTGCAAACTTTTGGGAGAATGAACAGTCAAACTTGCCGCGGAAGCGCGGCCAAAGTAGGGTTTTGGCCGCCCTTCCGCGGTGCTACAGTGGGTTCATCATACCAAATTTTTACAGTATGCTTAGAATTCCCTGCACATCACTCTGAGACAACCTGAAAAATTTTTGGACTCAAAAAAAATTCGACAGAAACTGATGTGCAAAGAAATACGGGTTTTCGGGATTTTGTTCGATCGGAAACGTAAAACACATTACACAAAAGCTAGACGAAGTTAATGGCGAGGCTCTGATACCACTGTAAGTGCACGGCGGCGCCCCGGCCGTCAAACCGACGCCGGAATGCGGAAGCGGTGAATAACTAAAATTTTTGCGGACTTTGCAAACCGGCACCACCGCGCACTTTAACCGGATCGAACCATTAACTAGTCTAACTATCTACAAGAATGAAAGGGAAGAGATGTATACCGACGATCCAAGTCCTCCGGTCTTCATCTCCACTCCGATCTCCTCGCGGGATCTCCGTCCGTCTCCTCCTCGTCGGAAAGGGCACCACATCGCCTTCTTCGTTTACGGGCTCCCACCTCAATGCCGAGGCAACTCGGGCACGAAGCCGGCTACTCGACGTGCCCAAGATATGCTGTAGGATGTAGTGTAGAATACGTTTTGTCTCAATGGGGTTTTGTTGCCATGATGGAGGAAAGAGGACAAGGAAAATATGGTGCTTTCATTTTTCCTTGCATGAAAGCAAGATCAAGAAGGAAACTCTCAAGAATGAAGCTCTCTCTTTTTCTTCTCACTTTCTTGAAAGACTTATCATCAAGTGAGAATGAGAAGGGTGGAGGAATGATAATATGATAGCAAGAGGGAGGTGAGTGTAGGAGCAAGAGAGGGGTGACCACATCCAAGGTCAACAAAACATCAACCATGCTTAAAAACACTATGCCACCATAACCTTTCACTTCACTTTAAAACAAGTCAATGGATGAAAGAAATGATATCTATCATAATCAAACTTTATGCAAGAAACCCCCTCCACAAATGTTATTTGCACAATTGCAAATAACCCCCTCCATCGGGAAAGTCCGGCCGGGAAAGAACAAAGGAAAACCGGCCGGAACGGAATGCAAACTGGCAACTCCAGAAAACTGGTCCCGTAATAAATTACAGGAAAACCCCAATACAGTGCATACACACCCGCATCTGTATTCCATCCGGATACAAATGCAATGAGACAAAATCTACACTGTACTAAACTAGGACCGGCTTAAACCAAAACCGGCTAGTAAAAACCGTTCGATCCTGATCCGTGCAATACCGCACGTATCTGATCGAACCCTGCCATATAACTATACGGCCACTAGTACAAAACTGTCCGATTCTGATCCGTGCAATACCGCACGTATCTGATCGGACCCTGCCATATCTCCATACGGCCTCTACAGCGTTTCGCCCGAAACTTGAGTAACTGAAAGTGTGGTGGACTCTAAAGACTCGTCAATACTATGGCTGTGGATTTAACCACTAGCACGTCAGAGGTATAAGCCAATACGTAACGGGCCACCAGCTATTGACTAAAAGGGACGTCGATGAGCGAACTCATCCTGACACCCTACTGAGCCTGTCAGTGACAATATCCGTGCAGTCCGGTCCGTTCGTCTATGAGTATCGCATGGCGGGCCTAGGGGGTTGGTAAAAGTCAGACCCCCAAAAGCGGTACAAGTCGTGTCGGAGTGTAGCCCAGAACACCCTGAGATACTACTGGAATACCTACCAGTAAATCTCCTTGCCTTGGCCAAGGACTTTGTGTAATGGCTCTCCTAGACACAGCACGACCTCACCCCCAATACCGGGAGAGACGAACCCCTGAAGATACGCTCACTGCCTCCATGTGGCTCGGGACTGTACCCAACTAAAACCTGTTTGCACGACTCCTTTGAGCCGTGGTAGGGTAGTAATCAAAGTACAGTGGGAACTCACACGAGACAAATGACGATCCCCAGGTCGATGAACTAACCTGCACACATGTCACCAGGGAACTGCCATCTGACGTCTGGTATATGACCAACTAGCATGTTCCCGGCGAGTCCTGTCCGGTGTACTCATAACCCAATGAGCACCTGTATACATCTTAGGTGATCCAACTGACACCAGTGGCTTGTGAGACCGGCCACCGCCCCTCGTCGGGGTCTCGACTGTATACACTAGTCTACTAATGGAGTATCGATGCCCGGTCTCGAAACTCCCACGACTAGGGACCTTTTAAGGATATGCTTGTAGACCCCCAGCTCCCACTTATATGATCGCCCTCATACTGCTGGTGGTCAAGCAAGAATCCTAGGGGCTCTATCAACGTGTAATAGCGACGTGTCATGTCACCTAAAGCAGTACACGATGATAAAGGTAAACCAGATAGCATACTATCATCTCGAGTAAGACTGTCCTACCGGGATAGGTCCTCCCTCAATCATTACAATCACGTACCTGTGACCTAATAATTGACTCTGAGGGCACTATCTCCAACAACATATACATTGTATATCCATATTCATGCACATATACATTGCTACATCCATACTTGCGCACATATACATTGTATATCCATATTGGTGCACATATACATTGGTACATCCATACTTGCGCACATACACATTTGTATATCCATATTGGTGCACATATACATTGCTACATCCATACTTGCGCACATATACATTGTATATCCATATTGGTGCACATATACATTGCTACATCCATACTTGCCCACATACACATTTGTACATCCATATTGGTGCATATACATATAGTACACTCATACTTGCGTATATACCACTTGTACATCCATATTGGCACACATACATGTTGTACACTTATGCTTGCGTATATACCACTTGTACATCCATATTGGCACATACATGTCGTACACTCATGCTTGCGTATATACCACTCATACATCTATATTGGCACACATACATGTTGTACACTCATACTTGCGTATATACTACTTGTACATCCATATTGGCACACATACATATTTTACACTCATATTTGCGTATATACCACTTGTACATCCATATTGATGCACATACATATTGTACACTCATGCATACATATATACCACTTGTGCATCCATACATACATACATACTTATTGCATATACATTGATGGTGCTGGCTTTGGTTTTGGAGAATTGGGGACCACAGGAGATATTTTCAAAACTGGATCCATTTAAAAGAGCAGTTTTTCCCTTAATATGTCATATCACTATTCCATGTTGCATGATATTCGGATATGCTTACATTTTTATCATATGCCGCATACATCATGCTTTATGATTTTACGCATTGAGGTATACTGTTTTCATGAGATTTCTGGAGTTGAGAACCGTGGCTATTTTAAAAGAAAGCATGTACTGTTTTAAAAACCCGGTTTCTCTTGATATGATATTTCAGTACGTCCACCATGTGTTTTCTCGGTTCTGAGACGTGTGATATGTGAAACCCGATTCGAGGAGCTGGATGAGGCTGATTACGGGTATATGGTGGACCCGGTATGGTACCCTGGGGCGAGAACGGATTGTTGTACTTTAGACGATAAGCCTGGCAGAGGGACTACTACCTACCGGGGATTGGTTGGACCTGGTGGTTATCCGGAGGATACTGACCAAAGTCGAGAGATGGATATGGGCTGACCTGTACTGCCGGGGCCCGAGGGCCAATTCCGCAGACGGAGCCCGTGGGCCGGTTCGGACTGACGGAGCCTGATACATGAGGATTTGCGTGTCGATGTTAGACACGAGTATTTCATGATATTTTCGACTGCCGATGTTGGGCACTCATGTTTCCACGAGATTTACAGGATTCTGTTGGGTTACTAGGCACTATCATAAGGGTCTATAAGGCATCAACTATGCCAAATCTAAAATTTTCAAGTGACGAACAACCTAAAGAGAGGATCTTTGCTAGATAATTAGGGTTAACAAAGCATGTAAACATCTTTACATCTAAAAGAGAGGGATTAACAACCTTTGTAGTCCGCTCCTTCGCTTCATAAGCTCCGAGTAGTAGTCCCTTCGCCGCGATCCATGAACTTTCGGAATCTAGAGAGGCTCCACAAGCCGAATGATCCATGCTTGCTTGAAGTCTTCTTTTTCGAAGATGATCTACCTTGAAAATTCTTTAACTCAAGCTCTCACTTTTCTAATCAAGTATCAATGAAGTGAACACCCTAATCTATATGGCTAGAATAGATGAGGATGATGAAGTAGGAATTTAGCTCTCTTTTGTTTTCATTTTCTCACTTTAATTCATCACTTTTCAAAAAGCTAGAAAGCTTTTCAAGAAGGAAGAAGAAGAAGTCTTTTGTGATGAATAATGAATTTCTTCTTATGGTTACAAATCCAACCTTGGGTTAAGTATGAAGGCTTAACCCTTGTAGAGAATTAACTAAGGTAAAGGGTTTGGGTTGGGTTAAGAAAAATCTTCACAAAATATCAATCCAAAATATCTAAGCATAAAACAAAATAAAGCTTCTAGAAGCTTCATGAAAAAGCTAACCCAAATCAAACCCTAACTATGTTTAATCTCCACAAATCATGTTGCATTTGTAATCATAACTTGTTACAATATTATATATCACATATATAATATAGTTTTGTAACAAAAGAAAATAATATAATTAACATATATCGCATATATATCAATGTATTATCCGGTGAGAAAATGAATCAATAAAGCGAGCTTATATTAGTTAATGTAATGCAATATATCGCATATATAATTATACATTAAATTATCAAATCAACACTTGATCCGACAATCCGGCTATATCGCATATAACCGACTAATATAACATGTACCGATTCATCGAATCAACATTTGATCCGATGACCCAGCTATATCACATATACCCGGCCGATATCATATATCGCGAGAATATAATACGGTATCTCATATTGTATTATTCTCGGTCCCGCACATATCACATATGTGCTCCTATTCCGTTTTGCCTGAGCCAGCAAACCTCTGTGTAGGACTCTAAAGAATCGTCAATACGCCGGCAGTAGGTGATGATCATATAAAACACCCACAAGCTGCAAGCGCTCAGCTAAACGTAACAGCCACCCAGGTATTGAGCAATCAGAAGATCAACAAGCAAGCCTGTACATTCTCCTGCGAATCCAATCAGTAACACTCCCGTACAGTCCGCTCTCTTTGTCTGATATGTCGCATATCAAGTCTAGAGGTGGTAAACGTCAGACCCCAGTAACCGATAAGTCGTGTCGATGTGAGGTCCATAAGAGTTCGAGAAACTACTAATAACACTTACCAATAAATCTCAGCAACCCTGGTCAGGGATTTCCAGTTATAGCCAATCGAACACAGCGCAACATCAACTCCCTATCCCGGGAGAGACGAAACCCCTCCTGTCGCTCATTGCCTCCATATGATTCGGGACTGTCCCCAAAAGCCACCGTTTTGCACGCCCTCTTGGACGTGGTATGATGGAAATCAAAGCATAGTGGGAATCACACAAGACTCTATGACGATCTTGGGTCTACAGACTAACCTGTACCAGTGTCACCAGAGAACTGCCATCTGACGTGAGGTATAATACCATCTGTGAGTTCTCGGCGAGTCTGTCCAGTGTACCCAGTCTCTACTGAGCACCCGTATACTTTCTCTGATGTCAAACACCAATGGATATGGGATCATCCATCGCCCATCTACATGGGTCAAGAAGCATACGCTAGTCTACTATGGTATATCGATGCCCTGTCTCGATACACCTACGACTAGAAATATTTGAAGGATGTACTTAGCGACTACATTGTCCCCACCAGTATGATCTGCATCATAGTCCTGGTAATTAAGTACCCATCCTAAGGGCTTTATCAACATGTAACATAGAGACAATTAGAGTACATGTTAAGATAAAGGGCAACCAGATAGCATACTAACATGTCGAGCAAGAAAGTCCTCCCTATATATGTCCAAGCATCCACTATAATATACATCGTATGTACAGTAATGGCCTCTAGGGCATACATATCACTAACAATCTCCCACTTGCACTACGGCCATCTGTTGTGGTATCACATACCCAACAATCACCTGTGGTTGAAGTATCTCATACTCAACCATCCCATAAAATTCTCTACTGGGTAATAGGCCTTTGTGAGTGGATCCGCGTTGTTGTCCTCTGTGTCTACTCTCCTAACCTCGAACTCCCTGGTGATCAACCATCTCCATGATCAGGTGATACTGCCTAAGAATATGTCTAGATCACATATAAGACGGGGGTTCCTAGGCCTAAGCCACAACTCCATTGTCTCATAATGGTAGGAATGAAGTTCATCTAATGAACTTATATATGTCCAGACTGTCTCTTTGGTAGCATCCTTGGTAACGATGTAACTTGCCTTTAATCGTCTAGTAAGTCACGGTATCTAGCTTGGAACTCTTCCAACATACCGTCCCTCTACTGATGGTAAAGACAATGCCTATGACTGACATTCAGTAGTCTTTATCACCCTGGAACCATTCCAGTGATTCTCCCCAGGATCGATTGATACCATCTTACTACAGTTAGTGGGAATCCTAACATCCAAAATAGATCTATCTCATAGATCCATAACCCAGAATTTAGGAGGTATCACCTTGATCCTATATGGAGAATCCTTGTGATAAGAGGAGATTGACCGAGCGTAGCATAGGAAACTCCTTCCCTATCAAGAGTATGTCATCCACGTACAATACTGTAAGTCTACGGTAGCGCCCCGGCCGTCTTTCAGACACCAAATGCGGAACAAAAACTTTTATAACTGGCGCTATCGCATACTATAACCCGGATCTGCCATTAACGCTAAACTAACAAACTGTAAAAAGGGTAGAAAGGTTATACCGAACGATCCGAGTCCTTCGTTCTTTAACCATCATCCCACGCTCCGTTGCGGCTACTCCGATCTCGTCGATCTCCGATCTCCTCGTCCAGGTGGCACCACGTCATCGGATCTTTAAACGGGCTCCCGCCTCTGACTCGAGGCAACTCGGTCGTCAAGTTTGCTAAAAGAGACGACCAAGAATGATGTAGAGAATGAGTAGAAGACTTTGTCTCGCTTCGTCCAAAGCCATGGACGAACGGTTAATGAAGTTGCCAATTGAAACGGGTGATGGAATGAAATGAGCTATGAAATTTCCATACACCTAAATCTATCATCTTTTTTCCAAATGAATCAAATCAAGTGAGTGTGAAATCTCTCATGGGCATCAAGGAGGGGCTGGCCACAATATATGGAGGGGGGTGAGTGTAGGAGAGAGTGGGGGTAACCATAAGGATAAAGATCAAGAGAAAATATCCTTAGGTAAACAAGAAACATTAAAGCTAAAGCATGAGTCACAATACACCTCATCTCTCATTTAATGCTAACAATGAATCATCAACTAAGTCACCTTCCAAGAAGCTTCCTCTCATCATCTAGAAACTTCTAGAACCATGACTCACCCAAGAAAAGATAAATCCACATTTAACCGAATGTTAAATACGGTTGATAGAAAACTGGCAACTTCCAAAAGTTATCCTGAAACGAATTTCAGGATAACCCCGTAACTGTATAAAAATACCCGCATTTGTATTACGACCGAATACAAATGCAACTGAGACAAAGATATTATATCTACTCTGTATAATACATGGATCCGGCTTAAACCAAAGCCCACCAGTATTATCTGCCCGAAAAATAACACGTGCGTAAACGCACGTGCATTTTCCGAACCCTGCCATAAAACCATACGGCCTCTACAACGTTTCGCCCGAACTTGGAAAACTATCTGTGGGGGACTCTAATGACTCGTCAGTACCCTGGCAGTGGGTTTAACCACAAGCCATCAGCGGCACTAGCTGTGCGTAACGGCTGCCCATGGACTGACCTCAAGGGAGGCTGATGAGCGAACTCATCCAGAAAACCTACTGAGCCTAACAGTGACCATGTATATACAGTCCGGTCCGTTCGTCTATGAGTATCGCATATCCTGCCTAGGGGGCTAGTAACGTCAGACCCCCAATAGCGGTATAAGTCATGTCGGAGACAAGCCCTGAACACCCTGAGAAACTACTGGAGTACCTACCAGTAATTCTCACCTGCCTTAGCCAAGAACTTGGTGTAATGGCTTTCCTAGACACAGCGCGATCTCCACCCCCAATACCGGGAGAGACGAATCCCCTGCCGATCCGCTCACGTGCCTCCATGTGGCTCGGGACTGTACCCAAAAACTACCTGTTTGCACGACTCCTTTGAGCCGTGGTAGGATAGAAATCAAAGCACAGTGGGAACTCACACGAGACAAATGACGACCTCAGGTCGATGAACTAACCTGTACACATGTCACCAGGGAACTGCTATCTGACGATATGTATAATACCAACTAGCAGGTTCCCGGCGAGTCCTGTCCGGTGTACTCATAACCCAATGAGCACCTGTATACATCTTAGGTGATCCTACTGACACCAGTGGCTTGTGAGACCGGCCACCTCCCCTCGTCGAGGTCTCGACTGTATACACTAGTCTACTCCGGAGTATCGATGCCCTGTCTCGAAACTCCCACGACTAGGGACCACTATTAAGGATGAGCTTATAGACTATCCAACTCTCACGTATATGATCGCCCTCATACTGTTGGTAGTCAAGCAAGATCCTAAGGGCTCTATCAATGTGTAACATGTGATCAGTCACCTGAACCTGTACACGACTGATAAAGGTAAACCAGATAGCAAACTATCATCTCGAGTAAGACTGTCCTACCGGCATAGGTCCTCCTCAATCATTGCAATCACATGCCTGCGATCCAATAATGGACTTTGAGGGCACTATATCCAACAATCTCCCACTTGCACTTAAGGTTAATTATTGCTATGTCACGTACTCACAGCCCGTGTGAAACCAACACCCAACTCCTCTACTAATCAGTTTCACAAAACCCGTTTGTAAAACTATTGTATTCGAGAAATAGCCTCAGTGAGTGGATCCGCCCTGATGTTTCTTTCTATGTCTCTCTTAATCTCAAGTTCGCGGAGAAAGCCATCTCCCGAATTGAGTAATACCTGTCTGAGAATATGTCTGGATATCTGATGGGACTAAGTTCATAAATGAACTCCAAATCCAAACTTCTTAGACTGTATCGATAACTGAACCTAATCAGTATCCTGCACCAAGCCTCTCACAGTATCCTCTTGGACCACCTGTCCATAATACTGCCCCTTTCGTCAGAGGGAAAACCATAAATCTGATAATCACTCTGTCATCCATGTCACCTTTGAAGCCTGGAATGATAACCGTCTCCCGAAGGAGGCTGCCGTCATCAAATCCGTAGAACATGCACTTATGTTCTAAAACTGCTTCCTTATATTTCTCCAGGATTGGATTAATACAAACTTATTGCATCTAGTGCAAAAACAACATCTGGTGTGGTACTTGACATCTCATGATTGACTCAGTTGCCTAAGCAAGTGATCTGCCAATCATGCACATCCCTCTCCCCTTTAGTCTGTAAGACACCTTTAGAGAGGGTGACTCCATCACTTCCAGGTACACCACCATGCCAGGAGTCATCTATTCTAAAAACCATTAGAATACTGTCAAAGTACCCACATTGGGAAACTACCCAAATCCAGATCTAGAAACCAAAATGTCAGATATTATATCCATATCCTGTCTCGAGAAACAACTGTGTGACGACCACAGTACAACCGATCGTAGTATAGGAATTTTACTTCCTACTCTGTGTATGTCATCCAAATACCAGGACATCACACCCTACTACCTTCTTAACAGATCCATCCCCTATTCTGATGAAGTCAAACCCATGACTGTCACATCAAAATTAGATGATCAATCTCCGCTAGAACTGCTCAAGTCTATAAATAGACATAAGCTACTTGCCCACTATGCTTCCGCTGCTCCTACTGACCACAACAACCCTCCTACCGGGTCTCATAGCCTGGAACAACAGTAGTGTCAAGTCTGGGTAGATAAGAACCTCCCTGTCACCGTCCTTGAGGCTACCGGAGTACCTCTCGGGTGTCTGAGGTTACCCACCATATCTGCGGAGTAGCTATTGGAATGTCAAACCTGAATGAATCTATAGGTCCTATTAAATTTTCCGTAATCGTTTGCTTTTCTGGAATCACTTCCAGTTCTACCATACTCCCACTACTGTTTTCTGAAAAAATCCATTTTACTAAAACTGTGGCGAGTCAAAAACAATATCACTATTGATCTTCCAGATGGTAGAAAGTCAACCCTCGACATAGCCCGGGCCAACCCCCAAACTGTCATTATATAAACGTGCCCTGAGTTATCCAGAGTCTGGTTTTAAGCATAAGCCGGACAACTCACCTATATCCAATATAGAAACTTTGGCACTTATTTAATTGGAACCAGATTTAAAACATCCAGCTGTCCCCAGTGCATATCAACTTAATGGAGAGAGGCTAATCAGCATTACTCAACTTAGGAATCCATCCAATTATGAGTAACCCGAAAGAGAAACAAGTTTCTCAAAAACCATCACTATCATCTGAATACCAATCACAAATATCTACATCTTCGATCTCTTTGAAGAATCCCGATACTTGCGATACCTGGTTCTCTACTTTATTCTTATACCCACAACTTCTCAAAACTTAGACCTTGTATTTCTACGTAACACTTGTCTAAAAACTAGAGAAGTCATAAGTAAACAGAACATAGTACGAGGACCAACCCCTTTTTTCCTGATGGACACTGGACAACATACAATACTCTGTATAAATCCGCTGAGTTGAATAACTCAAAACCTGTGCATCGTAGGTTGAAAACTGTACTTATGGTTAAGAACTACTCCGTTGTTCAATGCTCCTTACCCAATCGCCAACTGATGTAGGTAAATGTCATCGACATAATATCAAAAAGTTTTATCTCACTTTATAAAAATAAACGTACAGATATATCATTTTGAAATTGGTGCACAACAACGGATACTCAAAACCAAATACATGCCTGCCGGCAATAACCCAGGCGACTTCCTCAAATATCACCAATTACAACGAATTCTGATATAATGAGGATGATCGCCTAATTCCCAATAACTTCCTCCCACTCATCATCTGTAAAACCATACAGATGTGAGAATCATACCTGGTAAATACATACCCTGGAGTAAGTATCTAATCGAGAAAACAGTTTTCATTAACAATGCACTGAAACATGAAAATGTTTCATAGGGTATCCTGGTATTCATAGCAATGCCTCTTCCATAATCCAATTCATGACTTTAACCGTATATTTCTTTGCCATCTCTCCAAATCCCTTTATTTGTCTTTAGTCGTTACCTTCTGTACACCATCGTTAGGCTAAATGGTTTTCTTCCTTCCCTACCGTTCGGCACCAGCCTATGGTTTGGAAGAAGACTATCCAGGAAGCATAATAGGTGTACCCTCCTAAACCAAGGAGTACTCGTAACCTGAGAGAAGGTGATGATAAAAGTCAACTAAATAATACCTTATTCTTTTAAAGGTGAAAATAAGAGTGGCGATGAAGTACGCGGTTTGGTCGTGAATGATAACAGTCACAATTTACTTTGCCCTCTTTCTAATCCCTTTATTTTGTCTTTACATATTACCTTCTGTACACCCTACTTAGGCTAATTGGTTTTCTTCATTCCCTACCTTTCGGCACCTGCCTACGGTTTGGAAGAAGACTATCCAGTAAGCGCAATAGGTGTACTCTCCTAAACCAAGGAGCCCTCGCAACCTGAGAGAAGGTGATAATAAAAGAAAACTGAATAAACCAATTCTATTTCTCCTGAACCTTGATCCATCCTCGAAAAAGTCCCTTCGAGTTCGTATATAACCATACGATGGATCTATCCAATGGAAGTGGATGTCCGTAGTAATACGGGGTGTTCTGAGAAATGCAAAGGGTAAAAGAAGGAGTGGCAATGACTTATGCAACACAGACAATCCAAAAGCCAGTATTTTAAGAAGGTTCGGTCAACTTGGTCACTGAGTCATAGTCTAGGGTCGGTCAAAGGTCGCTGCCAAAGAGAGAGAGAAAAGAAACACTCTGCATGCACTCTAACCTAGATCAGAATGGTTATCCTTTATCTAATCCGGAAAACCTCCCACTGTACTGTCAAATTCTCCTCCAAACCAAAAAGAAGAATCAATCGGGATCACCCGAAGAGTAAACCAACTCATCAGTGGGAATCGGGATCCAACTCTCATCGCATGATAACGTGACGGAATCCACTCGCATTATCACACTCCAGAAGGTATGCGCATGCCTGGCAAGTTTCAGTTTCTTTAGAAACTCCCGATATGATTTTTACCCCATGTTCTTATGACCTTGACGAAAGCCAACAAATCATAAGTCACATGTCAAGTTATGCCCGTCATTATCTTGTTAATTCGAACCCACCCGTACATACCCTTGAAGAAAGCCAACAAGGTAATACGACTGTCCCAAACCAACTCATCTATATATGCAACAAATGAATACCCCAGCAACTACCAAACACTATGCCTTGACGAAAGCCAACAAACATAGCTTGAATATTACTGACCATCCATAAGAAATGACGGAGGGCTACGGCTGGTTTTTAGCGAAAAACCTTTAACGTAATGAACTTGATCTCGTTGAAGGAACCTAATAGCTTTTTATAAAAATATAGTGGGGAAAACCTTTTGCTAAAGAGGTCACTCCCGGTGAAGGGATCTCGGCTCTTTCCTCGTGGAATGAGGTGCAGGATATTCCACTGAATACCGCGATGCAAAGCAACTTGTAATCGACTATAGTGAAGTTATTACCCTGACGCAAACTTCTGCCCAAGGGGTCTTTCCCGGTGAAGGGATATCGGCCCTTACCCCGTCGAATGAGGTGCAGGATATTCCACTTAATACCGCTATGCAAAACAAAAGGAAATGTCTTTTTAATAACACTTTTTAAATCTGTTCCAACAACATCCAAACCGGTTTGTTTTCCTTTGCATTGATCAGAATCAACGCAGTCCCATCAATCAATCACATCAGAAAAGAACGAAACAAAATGTACGTATATGCCATCCGCATTCGTCTCTGGGTCCCGTCATCACCCGTTAGGTTACTTAACTAACGACAGAGCGGGGACTGAACTAGCGCGGGTGCAAAACATATACAACATCTACTAGTATATATACCAATATACAATAATCGCTCCAGGCGTGATAATATGCAACATTACAGAAAAGTAATAAGCATCATAGAACAATACAGATAATCTGGGATCCCCGGGTTTCATAGAGCCGCTGCTGAAACCCGACGTTCCCCTGGTCGTGTGGATAGCCTGTGCAATGAAACCTAGACCCCTACGGGTGCGGCAAGTTACCCGCCAAAACCTGAAGCGAGGCAGCCCCCTACAGCATAGTGAATGGACCACCCAGCACTTCACGGAATCCGGTAACTTGAGCACCCCTCCTTGGGTCAACCTGTACCCCCTACGAGTGCGGCGAATAGTCTGCCAATACTAGAGTGAGGCCCCTCTGCCTCTCAAAGCCATGAGATGCGGACCCGTTGCCCCTCAGAACCCGGCTATCCGTGCACTCCGTCGCGGGGTAAAACCTAGTACAGAAATAAAAAATATGTACAACGGGTACATCGACCTCAACCTGGTCGTGCCCCAAAAGAATATTATACAACAGGCAGTGACGGCAGTCCACATGTTGGCCGCTCGCCCCGCAATATCAAATGTACAAATAAACTCAAATTGCACTACCATTGCACACTGCTATCCACCACGACAAATCCGCAACATCACAGCACAACGCAGAACATCAACGCGAATGTCACGTTCGCAAACCCGTCTAAAAGAACTATAGCAATCAGACGCGGTTTACCGATCAAATGACATTCACGGTCTGAGATATAATGAAAGTACTGTAAACTAACACGTTTAAATTTCAATCGACAAAATTTCCCGAAGTGGGCCCCACACAAATCTGCTATACAGTAAAAAACACTGGGCCCAAATGAACAGTTCCAGAAACCACAATTTCCCAAGTAGAAGCTACTGCAGAAGTTTGACAAATTGAGCTCACTTTCCTGCGACGGATCCGCGGCCAAACCCATGCTTGGGCCGCGGATCCGCGGCGGAACAGTGATATCACTTGGTCGAATTACTCCAGTTTTCCTTAAAAACCCTGCTCGATTTTCTGGTATGGTCAAAATGATTTTTAGACCAGTTTGAAAATTAACAGAAACTTTAACACTAGAAATTGCGATTTTCGAAAATCCGTTCGATCGAACTTTTAAACGCGTTAGCACAAGTTAGTAAAGCTTAATGGCGTGGATCTGATACCATGTAAGTCTACGGTAGCGTCCCGGCCTTCTTTCAGACGCCAAATGCGGAAAAAAAACTTTTATAACTGGCGCTATCGCATACTATAACCCGGATCTGCCATTAACGCTAAACTAACAAACTGTAAAGAGGGTAGAAAGGTTATACCGAACGATCCGAGTCCTTCGTTCTTTAACCATCATCCCACGCTCCGTTGCGGCTGCTCCGATCTCATCGATCTCCGATCTCCTCGTCCAGGTGGCACCACGTCATCGGATCTTTAAACGGGCTCCCGCCTCTGACTCGAGGTAACTCGATCGTCAAGTTTGCTAAAAGAGACGACCAAGAATGATGTAGAGAATGAGTAGAAGATTTTGTCTCGCTTCGTCCAAAGCCATGGACGAACGGTTAATGAAGTTGCCAATTGAGACGGGTGATGGAATGAAATGAGCTATGAAATTTCCATACACCTAAATCTATCATCTTTTTTCCAAATGAATCAAATCAAGTGAGTGTGAAATCTCTCATGGGCATCAAGGAGGGGCCGGCCACAATATATGGAGGGGGGTGAGTGTAGGAGAGAGTAGGGGTAACCATAAAGATAAAGATCAAGAGAAAATATCCTTAGGTAAACAAGAAACATTAAAGCTAAAGCATGAGTCACAATACACCTCATCTCTCATTTAATGCTAACAATAAATCATCAACTAAGTCACCTTCCATGAAGCTTCCTCTCATCATCTAGAAACTTCTAGAACCATGACTCACCCAAGAAAAGATAAATCCGTATTTAACCGAATGTTAAATACGGTTGATAGAAAACTGGAAACTGGCAACTTCCAAAAGTGATCCTGAAACGAATTTCAGGATAACCCCGTAACTGTATAAAAATACCCGCATTTGTATTACGACCGAATAGAAATGCAACTGAGACAAACATATTATATCTACTCTATATAATACATGGATCCGGCTTAAACCAAAGCCCACCAGTATTATCTGCCCGAAAAATAACACGTACGTAAACGCACGTGTATTTTCCGAACCCTGCCATAAAACCATACGGCCTCTACAACGTTTCGCCCGAACTTGGGAAACTATCTGTGGGGGACTCTAATGACTCGTCAGTACCCTTGCGGTGGGTTTAAGCATAAGCCGTCAGCGGCACTAGCTATGTGTAACGGCTGCCCATGGACTGACCTCAAGGGAGGCTGATGAGCGAACTCATCCAAAAACTCTACTGAGCCTAACAGTGACCATGTATATACAGTCCGGTCCGTTCGTCTATGAGTATCGCATATCCTGCCTAGGAGGCTAGTAACGTCAGACCCCCAATAGCGGTATAAGTCGTGTCGGAGACAAGCCCTGAACACCCTGAGAAACTACTGGAGTACCTACCAGTAATTCTCACCTGCCTTGGCCAAGGACTTGGTGTAATGGCTTTCCTAGACACAGCGCGATCTCCACCGCTAATACCGGGAGAGACGAATCCCCTGCCGATCCGCTCACGTGCCTCCATGTGGCTCGGGACTGTACCCAAAAACTACCTGTTTGCATGACTCCTTTGAGCCGTGGTAGGATAGAAATCAAAGCACAATGGGAACTCACACGAGACAAATGACGACCTCAGGTCGATGAACTAACCTGTACACATGTCACCAAGGAACTGCTATCTGACGATATGTATAATACCAACTAGCAGGTTCCCGGCGAGTCCTGTCCGGTGTACTCATAACCCAATGAGCACCTGTATACATCTTAGGTGATCCTACTGACACCAGTGGCTTGTAAGACCGGCCACCGCCCCTCGTCGGGGTCTCGACTGTATACACTAGTCTACTCCGGAGTATCGATGCCCTGTCTCGAAACTCCCACGACTAGGGACCACTATTAAGGATGAGCTTATAGACTACCCAACTCTCACGTATATGATCGCCCTCAAACTGTTGGTAGTCAAGCAAGATCCTAAGGGCTCTATCAACGTGTAACATGTGATCAGTCACCTGAACCTGTACACGACTGATAAAGGTAAACCAGATAGCATACTATCATCTCGAGTAAGACTGTCCTACCGGCATAGGTCCTCCTCAATCATTGCAATCACGTGACTGCGATCCAATAATTGACTTTGAGGGCACTATATCCAACAAATACGAGGATCATTACCATACTCCCTACTACCTTTTTGTATATACAAGGTTCATCTACCATTTTGATGAAGTCAAACTCTTTGACTACCACATCAAAACAGACGTTCCAACTCCGCGATGCCTGATTTATCGCATAAAACAACTTACACACGTTTCCGCTGCTCCCACTGTCTACAAAGCCCTCTGGATGTGTACTTATAGACGCTCTCATCCAAATCATTATTTAGAAAAGCATTCATGACATCCAACCGCCAGATATCGTAGTCATGGTATGTAGCAGTGGCAAGTAGGATCTGGATGGACCTAAGCATAGCTTTGAAAGTCTCAACTTTTCCATGTACACCAAGTAATCTTCTCAAGATATACTTGCTCCTGATGGGGATTTAACCCTTCAGATAAAGCAACCAAAGTCCATACTTTGTTAGTGTATAAGGATTCCATCTCAGATCGCTAAGCATCCAGCCATACTCACAGAGTCCCCACTCTTGATGACCTGCTCGAAACTAGTTTGGTCATCATCTCATGATGCAATTCTCGATCCCACTGTCATAGAGAAAACCGAAGTATCTCTCAGGTGGATGAGGAACCCTACCAGATCAGCGGAGAGGCTGAAGTTCGTTGGAAACTATTGAATCCTCCGGTTCTACCAAATCATCAGCTGTATTTTGTATAGCTGGAACTCCTTCCAGTTCTACCTCATGACCACTAATTTCTTCATAAGAAATCCTTTTCTCTAAAAGGTGGCATGCCGAGAAATAAAACACTTTTGTTTCTCGGTTTGGTAGAAGATATTCCTTTGCAAATGCTTGGGATATCCAATAAACTTCCATAGAACTGACCTTTCCTCGAGCTTGTCCGGATCATGCTTTTGACATAGGCCGGATAACCCCAAATCTTAACATTCTTAAGAGATGGGCTCTTCCCATACCATATCGCATATGGAGTGGTAGGCACCTGATTTGGTTGGAACCCTATTCAATAGGTATGTAGCTTCTCAAGTGCATAACTCCCAAAAAGAAATAGGCTTCTTAGCAGTACTCATCATAGAGCACACCATATCATATAGGGTGCAATTTGCTCCGTCCCCATACACCGACGTGCTGTGGTGTATACGGAGGAGTAATGCTGAGAGAGAATCTCATTTTCCTTTAGAATAGTTCAGGAATTCCGTGCTCAAGTATTCTCCTCCTTGATCACATCAAAGGACATAATACTTATACCCATTTTGGTTCTCTACTTCTAACTTATATTCTGTGAATATCTCAAAAGGTTCGGACTTGTGTTTCAACAGGAACATATGTGCGAATCTTGAGAGATAATCAGTGAATGTAATGAAGTATAAAGAACCGGTCCTGGCATATGTAAACAGGGGACCTGACATACATCATCATGTATCAATCTCAAGAGTTCAATAACTCTTTCTCTGTTTCCAATAAACGGAGCTATGGTCATCTTATCTTTGTGACATGACCGGCAAGTTTCATAAGATGTAAATTCAAACTGATTTAAATATGCATCTTTATGTAACTTTAGCTAGTCAGGTCGCATTGATATGACCTAGTCTATAATGCCTCAAGAAGGATTCGTTCATTTCTGAACTGTTCCTCTTGTGTGTGTTCTGTACGTTAAGAACTGTAGTTTGATTTAGAACGTATATGCTTTTAGATAACGTGCCTGAACCGATCAACTTTTGATATAGGAAATGTTCAAAACATTATCCAACAATACAAAATTATATCCTTCTATACTAATAAAGAGACTGATATGATGTTATATATCAGGTTCGGTATCTAATAACATTCGTTCAGAATCAATGTATTCTGGTAATACAGGATGATAACTGCCAACAGACTTGGCTGCAACACTTGCATCATTTCCAACTCTTGAAACTTATCACCCGTTCTCAGTTCTCTACCTGTCTGTAGTCCATATAACATATTACATATCTGGGATCTTGATCCGGTATCACATACCCAGGACGTAGAGGATACTACGAAACAGTTCTCGGTAATGAACACACCCGAAGAAAATGCATCAGCATGCACTTTCTTCGTTTGGGCGGCACGGGAATTCTAGTAATCCCCTATTTCCTGCTCTGTTTTATAACAATTATAAGTTGGAGCGGGACCAACGTTCCCTAGCGCAGTATAACAAGCGGGTTCAGTCAATACATCCGTACTATTATCTTGATTAAGGCGTGGCATGGTCGCTACCTGGAGAGAGAGAGAGAAGAAAACACTCAGCGTATGCTCTTGCAAGATTAGATTGGTTATTAATATATCTAATCAGAATGTCTCCCACTGTTTTAGTCAAATCTTCCTTCAAACTCTAAAGGTAAGACTAGCCGGGATTAATTATATTCTACAAGTTCGCCAATCTTTCAGCCAGGCCAGTGTCGGTATTTTGAGGGAGGTTCCCCGTGCTTTCGCACGGACCTAATTAAAATAAACCTTGTTATCCCAAAGGCATAACCCCGTTGATACCTTTCTAGACACCTACTTGATCGGCTAATTGTAATGTGTAAAACTCTCCCAGGATTAACTCTTAGTTGCAGTGGGTATCGGGATCCAACTATCTCATAGGAGGTATGCAATCTCATTGCAAATTTCAACACTTGAAATTCCGGATAATGCTTTTACCCCTAACATGCTATGACCTTGACGAATGCCAACAAACCATAGTCCGCTAGTCATGTTCAACCCGTACATTACTTGATTGAATTAAACCCGCCCGCACGACCCTTGACGAAAGCCAACAAAGCTGTATGACTACCATAATCCAATCGCATCATATGCTTAAGCAGATAAGTAGTAAACAGCTACCGTACACTACGCCTTGATGAAAGCCAACAAACGCAGCACGAATACGAAATATTACTTATCTGAAATGACGGAGGGCTATGCAGGTTTTTCAAAAAACCATGAGCGTAATGAACTTGATATCGTTTTAGAAACAAGTGATTTTGAATGGAGTGTTTTTTATGCTTTTACTAGTTTTGCTAAAGAGGTCAATCCCGGTGAAGGGATCGTCGGCTCTTTCCTTATCGAATAAGGTGTTGGATATTCTACAAGGAATACCGCTATGTAAAGCAAAAACTATAGAAGCAATCAAAAACAAACCGAGTGTGCAGCATCTGCTAGTTTCGCTAAAGAGGTCACTCCCGATGAAGGGATCTCGGCTCTTTCCTTATCGAATAAAGTGCTGGATATTCTACAAGGAATACCGCTATGCAAAGCAAGAACTAGAGCTACCAGTTTTCGAAACAAGTTTCTACAACATCTTTAGGTTTCTTTTATTTCATTAATCTCATTAATGAAGTCCCATTTTATTATGCTTCACAAGTATCACATTTGAAACGAAATCAACAATATACATTATATATCTCATATATATAATATAAACATTCGTCTCAGGCAGTAATATGATCTCATCATAGAACATTGCAGCAGAAGAACATATATGAAATATTGGATATACTAGGAGGTCCGTGTTTTAATGCGAGCCTGTATAAAACACGGATTCCACGGTCGCGATGAATAGCCAATCCCACAACCATAGACCCCTACAAGAGCGGCAAGCAACCCTACCAATTCTAGAGTTAGGAGACGCGATCTCGACACCTCGAGATGGCCTCCCACTGGACCCTAAAACCCGGTTATTTGTGCTCCCCTCCTTAGGTCTATCCTAATGCGGAAAAGTAAATAATATACAATGGTGACATCATCCTCAACCCGGAAGTGCCCCAATAAAAGAATATTACATACAATGAATTTTACATGAATGAAAATAAAAACCCTCATCTCACATAAAACCCCGGCTATTCAGAACACGACGATCCAATATAACATATCACAGCAACACATAATATCTCATATCATCAATGTAAGCAAGTATGCGTATCCCCATTGTCGTTGATGTATAGCAACGAAGCCGGCGATCCACCACATACTACGCTTACGGTCACATAAAAGAAAGTGTAAAACTACAACATTTGGAATCCACAATCATTTTAGACATCTTAAATCCGAAATATCACATACATCGCATTTCATGCCTAACTATATGAATTCCACATATTGTATCATATTCCAGATAAATAGACAATGTTAAACTTTCCGATCGAATAATCAAATACCCAAGATTTCCCAAATAGCTCAACACTTGAGCGGAGTTCAAAAATCTCAGAACATGTCACAGCCCCAATGAACCAGCCATAGAAGGGTCAAACCAACGCCTCACATGTGGCAACGCTAAACTACCACAACCCTAGGGTTCAGTGGAAGTTTTGACGGTCACATAATCGAGTTAAGGTTACGTTCTTCTAGAGGGTCCACAGATATGCTTGCATGTTTTTCCGAAAGATTCAAACTCAGGAAAAAATCCAACACTTGAAAGTTTTTCGTGTCGGGAAAAAGTGAGTTATTGATATCCGTTCGAACATTTTAACACGTTCTAAATTATCCGGAAAAATAAACGATGTTAAAGTTTCCGATCAAATCAACGAATACATAAGATCTCCAGAAAACTCAACACTTGAGTAATATTAAAAATTCGCATAAGCATGTAGTAATACCTACGGATATTTCCTAGAAATATCTATCCCTGATATCCAAGTACGGCCGCGGAACCGCCGCTAAAAGCCTGTAATTGCCGCGGTTCCGCGGTGACTTGAAGAAATTAGGGGTTCGTATTTCAAAGTTATCCATAGAATCACTTGCTTAATTTTCTAAGTATTTTTAATACTGAAAAAACCAAATTTTTAAAAAATTTCCAGAAAGGTGGTCCAAAATGATCTTTCGGGGTTCGATCGGACTTTTAACTTCATCTACACGTCGTCTAATGCTCTAGCTAGGCTTTGATACCACTATTGGGTTACTAGACACTATCACAAGGGTCTATAAGGCATCAACCATGCCAAATCTAAATTTTTCAAGTGCCGAACAACCTAAAGCGAGTATCTTTGCTAGATAATTAGGGTTAACAAAGCATGTAAACATCTTTACATCTAAGAGAGAGGGATTACAACCTTTGTAGTCCGCTCATTCACTTCATAAGCGCCGAGTAGTAGTCCCTTCGCCGCGATCCATGAACTTCCGGACTCTAGAGAGGCTCCACAAGCCGAATGATTCATGCTTGCTTGAAGTCTTCCTTTTCGAAGATGATCTACCTTGAAGAATCTTTAACTCAAGCTCTCACTTCTCTAATCAAGTATTAATGAAGTGAACACCCAAATATAAGTGGCTAGAATAGATGAGGATGATGAAGTAGGAATTTAGCTCTCTTTTGTTTTCATTTTCTCACTTTAATTCATCACTTTTCAAAAAGCTAGAAAGCTTTTCAAGAAGGAAGAAGAAGAAGCCTTTTGTGATGAATAATGAATTTCTTCTTATGTTTACAAATCCAACCTTGGGTTAAGTATGAAGGCTTAACCCTTGTAGAGAATCAACTAGGGTAAAGGGTTTGGGCTGGGTTAAGAAAAATCTTCACAAAATATCAATCCAAAATATCTAAGCTTAAAACAAAATAAAGCTTCTAGAAGCTTCATGAAAAAGCTAACCCAAATCAAACCCTAACTTTGTTTAATCTCCACAAATCATTTGTATTTGTAATCATAACTTTTTACAATATTATATATCACATATATAATATATTTTTGTAACAAAAGAAAATAATATTATTAACATATATCGCATATATATCAATGTATTATCCGGTGAGAAAATGAATCAATAAAGCGAGCTTATATTAGTTAATGTAATGCAATATATCGCATATATAATTATACATTAAATTATCGAATCAGCACTTGATCCGAAAATCCGGCTATATCCAATATAACCGACTAATATAACATGTACCGATTCATCGAATCAACATTTGATCCGATGACCCAGCTATATCACATATACCCGGTCGATATCATATATCGCGAGAATATAATACAGTATCTCATATCGTATTATTCTCGGTCCCGCACATATCACATATGTGCTCCTACTCCGTTTTGCCTGAGCCAGGAAACCTCTGTGTAGGACTCTAAAGAATCGTCAATACGCCGGCAGCAGGTGATGATCATATCAAACACCTACAAGCTGCAAGCGCTCAGCTAAACGTAACAGCCACCCAGGTATTGAGCAATCAGAAGATCAACAATAAAGCCTGTACATTCTCCAGCGAATCCAATCAGTGACACTCCCGTACAGTCCAGTCTCTTCGTCTGATATGTCGCATATCCAGTCTAGGGGTGGTAAACGTCAGACCCCAGTAACCGATAAGTCATGTCGATGTGAGGTCCATAACAGTTCGAGAAACTACTGATAACACTTACCAGTAAATCTCAGCAACCCTGGCCAGTGATTCCCAGCTATAGCCAATCGAACACAGCGCAACATCAACTCCCTATACCGGGAGAGACGAAACCCCTCCTATCGCTCATTGCCTACATGTGATTCGGGACTGTACCCAAAAGCCACCATTTTGCATGCCCTCTTGGACATGGTATGATGGAAATCAAAGCACAGTGGGAATCACACAAGACTCTATGACAATCTCGGGTCTACAGACTAACCTGTACCAGTGTCACCAGAGAACTGCCATCTGACGTGAGGTATAATACCATCTGGAAGTTCTCGGCGAGTCCGTCCAGTGTACCCAGTCTCCACTGAATACCCGTATACTTTCTCTGATGTCAAACACCAATGGATATGGGATCATCCATCGCCCATCTACATGGGTCAAGAAGCATACACTAGTCTACTCTGGTATATCGATGCCCTGTCTCGATACACCTACGACTACGAACATTTGAAGGATGTACTTAGCGACTACATTATCCCCACTAGTATGATCTGCATCATAGTCCTAGTTGTTAGGTAATCCTCCTAAGGGATTTATCAACATGTAACATAGAGACAATTAGAGTACATGTTAAGATAAAGGGCAACCAGATAGCATACTATCATGTCGAGCAAGAAAATCCTCCCTATATATGTCCAAGCATCCACTACAATATACATCGTATGTACAGTAATGGCCTCTAAGGCATACATATCACTAACAGATTTGAGGGCCGATTAGATTGATGGCGCCTGAGTTTTGGGGATTTGGGGTGTATTTGATAGACACTGGGTTTTTCCACGATGATGATTCGTGTAGATAATATTCTATCCCATGCTTAGCATTCATTGATATACATTGCATCCTGTAGTTGTAGTACTTGATAGAGTACTGTGCATAATTATTGCATACCCAGATTATCATATTGATGTTATCAGATTGCACATGTTATGCATGATTATTGCATACCCAGTTCATCATATAGATGTTATCAGATTGCACATGTTTGAGTATCGCAGTATCTACATACTTGCGATTGCCTTTATATGTTATTTACTACTCACGAGTTGGCAACTCACCCCAGTTGTGCCACAGTGTTTGCAGGTCGACCCTCAGAGTAGTTGCGGCAGGGCTACCTCTTTGTATCTTTTTGCTACGGATACCACTGCAGTTGGCGTGTGAGCCGTTTGCTTATAGGTGGGTTTTGCGGTATCCATTTATTTTCCATTTTTACACTCTATTGTATCTTGTACTCTCCATCTATAATTTCATGTATTGACTTAGAGACCAGTTGTGAGGACGATGTTGTATATATTTTGTGACTCTGGATGTCGAGCTTGTATAAGCCGACTTTTATTTATGCAGTTTTACCTCTTTTATGCTGTTTACATTTATATTGTTCTTTTCTTCGCTATGGCGTCATATAGTATTCTTGTGGTGGTTGTTCCGCTGTTGGGCGTGATTGCTCCCGTTTGGGATGCTCTTTATATTTCATGCGTTGGTTCACATTTATTTTCATGTTGTACCCGTTTCGAGGCTTGTATTTACAAGGGAGGTGCTGTCGGATTTTTAATAAAATAATTTAAACTCGAAAGATTTTTACTTGAGATTTATAAATGTTTTTAACAAATGTTTTCATCACTTATCCTTTTTATGGTTTAGATTTCTGGGTTTCGTCTTACTTAAATTGCGTTACGCCTGGAGACGTTACGTGGTTTAAGTGCCAGTCACGGGCTGAACTTTGGGTCGTGACAATGTTGGTATCAGAGTGTAGGTTTTACCTTTCGGGGTGTAGGATAACCTTGGTATGATGGAGTAGGTAACTGAAGCAGAGTAGCGTAACGTGTGTATGTTCCGCGGCATATTCACGACACGGTACTCCGCCTAAGTGACCTTAGGACTTATTGGTTGAAATTCTTTCGTGGTTATATACATCCTTGTGATTCGATTTCCGTATTCTTATCGAATCTTGTTTTCATTTCCAGTCATTATCCCACCGAAGACTACGAGGGCGCAGAGAGCGGCCACGAGGGCCGAGATTAGAGTTAACTCATCTGAGATGAGGACTGACCCGGGAGGTATGCCAGTGGTACCGGAGAAAACCGTTCCCCCTTCGACAGACCAGATTGCTATGCTAGGGGCCGGTATGCAGGATTTGCGCAAGATGATGGGGTCATTAGTTGAGGCCATTCAAGCGCAGAGACAGTAGGTAGTTCCACCCATTGCGGGGACCGCGATGGTAACTACGGTTCAGGCAATTGCACCTGCAGCCACGGAGGTTATCACAGTATCGCTATCTGAGTTTATGAGGCTGAAGCCTCTGGTCTTCACAGGCACCGATGCAGCCGAGGATCCACAGTCTTTTATCGATCGGATGGCCAGGATATGCCGTTCAATGAGATGCTCTGATGCTAGATGCGTGGAGTTCGCGATATTTCTCCTGGAAGGTCTTACGCAGAAGTGGTGCGAATCGGTAGAGAAGGGCAGAGCAGTAGGTCTTCCTCCTATCACTTGGACTGAGTTCGTGACGGTGTTTCTTACCCGTTTCCTTCCATAGAGTGTCAGGGATGCTCGAGCGTGCAGGTTCGAGTCATTACACCAGACCTCAGGGATGACGGTGGCCGAGTACGACATACAATTTATCGAGCTATCTGTGTATGCCCCATATTTAGTAGCTACTGAGGAGATGCGGGTCAAGAGGTTTGTTCGAGGCCTGCTTACCCCGTTGTTTCTTGCGATCAGCGCACAGCATTGCGAGACCTATGCATCAGCCGTGGATGCAGCCCTATTGGTCGAGGAGCGTCTTGCCGAGACTTCGGTAGTTCCGGGACCGAAGAGGGTTCGTACTGATACATCAACACAGAGACGGCCGTTTAGGCGCCGCGACAGACTTCATGCAGGTGGTAGAGACTTGGGACGAGGCCAATTGTTTAGCTCTTATCCTCGGGAGGGTCAGCAGCAAACACCGTCTAGGTGTTTCTGGTGTGGGAGTACTTATCATCGTGTTCGAGATTCTCCGGAGCCACGTGAGGGCGAGACAGCCGTACCACATGTTACTTTACCACCTTCTCCACCTCAGAGAGCGTTGCCTCTTGTACCTGTTGTTGCTCCACGTCAGACTTATGCACAGAGAGGTCGTGGTCGCTGAGGGTTTGCTCAGAGAGGACGAGGTGGCCGAGACAGAGGATAGCCAGTTGCCAGCAGAGGACAGCCAGTTGCCAGTAGAGGACCGCCAGTCGCAGGTAGAGGGCAGGCACGGGTTTTTGATTTGACGCATTAAGACGCGCAGGCGTCCAATACAATAGTCTCAGGTACTCTTCCATTATGTTCTTTTGACGCACATGTGTTGTTAGTGTATATGCCCTATGGACCATTATTGTATCATACTAGCTTGTATATTACTTAATGGAAGCTTGGGATATTCACATTTATATTAACAGTCTTGCTAAACATGGTAGTATGCTATTTGGTTCTATCTATCTTAATATATGTGTACGTATTGATAGAGCCCTTAGGATCTTACTTAACTACCAGCGTTGTGATGGCAGTCACACTAGTGGGGGCTGGGTAGTCTACAAGCACATCCTTTTTCAGGTCCCTAGTCATAGGATTATCGAGACAGGGCATCGATACTCCGGAGTAGACTAGTGTGTACGCTTCTCATCCCAGTTGGGGAGATGGTCTGTCCCACAGCCATCAGTACGTCGTAATGGAGATAGTATACAGGTGCTCGTTGGGTTACGGGTACACCGGACAGGACTCGCGGGAAACTGTTGGTTGGTATTATACCCATCGTCAGTTAACAGTTCCCAGGTGACATGAGTACAGCATAGTCCGCAGACTTGACACTGCTGCTTCGCCTCGAGTGTGTTCCCACTGTTCTTAGATTGCTACCCTACCACGGCTCAAAGGAGTCGTGCAAACAGGTAGCAGTTGGGTGCAGTCCCGAAGCACTTGGAGGCAGTGGCGGTAAGACAGGATTCGTCTCTCCTGGTATTGGGAGTTGATATCGCGTTGTGTCAGAGAGCCATTACGCAAAGCCCTGGCGAGGGCAAGCGAGATTTACTGGTAGGTTTTCCAGTAGTTTCTCAAGGTGTAATGGGCTTCGCTCCGACACGACTTATACCGCTTTTAGGGGACTGATGCTTGCCGCCCCCTAGGACCGATATGCGATAGTCCTAGAAGAACAGACCGGACTGTACGGAGATTGTCACATCAGGCTCAGTAGGAGTTCGGATGGGTTTCCTCATCGGTCTTCTTATCGACATCTACCTGGGGACCGTTACATACAGCTAGTGCCGCTTTCGATCTGTGGTTAAACCCACTGCCAGCGTAGTAGTCGAGTCTTTAAAGTCCCACACAGAGAGTTTCCCTGCTTCGGGCGAAACGATATAGAGGTCGTATAGTTTTACGACAAGGGTTCGGACGCATACGTGTTTTTACGCACGTACGATGTTCGGACAGTTTTTACTAGCCGGCTTTGGTTTAAGCCAGATTCTAGTATCGGATTATTTGATTTATACAGTCTAAATTTTTTCCGTGTTTTCATGGATAGGAGGGGCGTTCTCGTAATTTGGCCAGAAGCTTCTAGAAGGATGATGACTTGGGGGTTAAGGTGGCATTTGCATTTATTGATTTAGTGACTCATTTCTGTGATTCATCCATGGAGTTAATGATGAATTTAATGGCTAATGACTCATGAGATGAATCACACAAGGTGAAAGAATGAAGCATGGTTGATAAATCATTTGATTTATTCATTTAATAAATCATCATGCTTCATATATTCAAAATGAATCATTATTTCTTTTCATTCCCACTCTCTCCTCAAGCTCTCTCTCTCTTCAAACCCTAATCCTATCCTCTCATGTGTTGAGATCAAGGATTAGCAAGACTCATTAATCCATAATCATACTCTATATTCCCTAAGTGACTTTGATTAGTAATTAGAGTAACCTAGTTACCTCAAGATTAGAGGCAAAGCTTGGAGTAAAAGCTCTCGGGTGGATCGTCTATTACAAAGAGGAGGCCGACGAGGAGGTGGTTAACGAGAAGAAGAAGGACTTGGTGTAGGGTTCTTAGGCACTCTCAAGAGGTCTCACAAGGCATCAACCATGCCAATTTCATAAATTACGGTGCCGAGAAACCCTAATACGGATCGTTGGCTAGAAGTTTAGGCGAAAAAGAAACTAGTTAACAACTTAACTAAATGGTAAACGGAAATACAACCTTTGTAGATCCGGTTCTCCACCTCCATGGCTCTGCGATGAAGTCTCCTCGCTGTATAAATCGGATCTTGGGCTCTAGCGTCGGCTTCATCGGAGAAAAAGCGGGCTAGGTCATCGACGACGATGCCGAAGATGATCTACGTCGAGGCATCGCTAGATCAAGCTCCAACTTCACCAAGTCAAGAAAACTTGTGAAGGAAACACCCTATACTACTTGGCAAGAGGTAGAGGATGAAGAAATAGGAGGTGGGTTCACTTTAGAATTGGATTTCTCACTTATATGCTCAACTTGCCATTAATGAAGACAAGCTTTTTCTTCAAGTGAAGAAGAAGAAGAAGAAGCAAGAATATGATGAATATTATGATAAGTTATTAAAATGAAAAGGAAAAATGAATACTTATCATAATACTAACCTTAGTTTAGTGTAGAGAATAGACCATGGTTAGATATGATGGTTAGGGTTAAGCAAGAGACAAGAATGGTGGACTAGGTCAAAGTTTCATGAAGCTTCAACTAAACTACAAATAAAGCCACCATTCTTTCTCTTTATGCATATCATTTTCAAAACGAATAACTAAATAAAGTATAAAGAAAATGAAAACCCTTAACCATTACACAACCATGGTTTAATCTTTACACAAACCCTAATGAGCATGCATCATCAAACATGATACAAACTAATGTACAAAAGTATATCACATAAACAATGTGCACATAAAGTGAGAAAATCCATTTAAAGTGAACCAATACTAGTTAATGCAAAGTAATATATCAAATATATAATTATGCATTAAATCATTAAATCAACACTTGATTTAACGATCCGGCCATATCGCATATAACCGACTAATATTCAATGTATCGACTTATCGAATCAATCCTTGATTCGATAACTAGGTTATATTGCATATAACCATTCGATACATTCATCGCGAGAATAGAATACGGTATCACATACACGCATTATTCTCGGTCCCGCACATATCTCATATGCGCTCCTATTTCTTTTCGCTTGAGCCAGGAAACCTCTGTGTAGGACTCTAAAGACTCGTCAATACGCCGGCAGCAGGTGTTGATCATATCAAACACCGACAAGCCGCAAGCGGTCTGCTAAACGTAACGGCCACCCGGGTATTGAGCGATCAGAAGATCGACGAGAAAGCCTGCTCACACTCCTGTGAATCCAACCAGTAACACTTACCGTACAGTCCGGTCTGATCGTCTGATATGTTGCATATCTCGCCTAGGGGTGGTAAACGTCAGACCCCAATAGCTCGATAAGTCGTGTCGATATGAGGTCTATAACAGTTCGAGAAACTACTGGTAACACTTACCAGTAAATCTCAGCAACCCTGGCCAGGGATTTCCGGTTATAGCCAATCGAACACAGCGCAACATCAACTCCCTATACCGGGAGAGATGAATCCCCTCCTATCGCTCATTGCCTCCATGTTATTCGGGACTGTACCCAAAAACCACCGTTTTGCATGCCCTCTTGGACGTGGTAAGGTGGAAATCAAAGCACAGTGGGAACCACACAAGACTCTATGACGATCTCGGGTCAACAGACTACTCTGTACCAGTGTCACCAGAGAACTGCCATCTGACGTAAGGTATAATACCATCTGGGAGTTCTCGGCGAGTCCGTCCAGTGTACCCAGTATCCACTGAGCACCCGTATATCATCTCCGATGTCAAACACCAATGGATATGGGATCATCCATCGCCCATCTGTATGGGTCGAGAAGGTATACGCTAGTCTACTCTGGTATATCGATGCCCCGTCTCGATATACCCACGACTAGGGACTTTGAAGGATGTACTTATGGACTATCATGTCCCCACTAGTATGATCCGCATCATAGTCCAGGTAGTCAAGTACACATTCTAAGGGCTTTACCAACATGTAATAGAGAGATAATCAGTGTACACGTTAAGGTAAAGTTCAACCAGATAGCATACTATCATGTCGAGCAAGAAAGTCCTCCCTATATATGTCCAAGCATCCACTACAATATACATCCTATGTATAGTAATGGCCTCTAGGGTGTACATATAACTAACAATCTCCCACTTGCACTAGGGCCATCTGATAGCAGTGGTTGCAGTATCTCATACTCAACCATCCCATAAAAATCTCTCTCTGGGAATAGGCCTTCGTGAGTGGATCCGCCATGTTGTCCTCTGAGTCTACTCTCCTAACCTCGATCACCCTGGAGATCAACTATCTCCATGATCAGGTGACACTGCCTTAGAATATGTCTGGATCACTGATGGGACGGGTGTTCCTTAGCATAAGCCACAACTCCATTGTCACACAATGGGAGGAACGAAGTCCATCTCATGAACTAATATACATCCAGACTGCCTCTTTGGTAGCATCTGAAGTAGCGATGTATCGAGCCTTAATCGTTTAATATGTCACGGTATTTAGCTTGGAACTCTTCCAACATACCGTCCCTTTACTGAGGGTAAAGACAATGCCTGTGACTGACATTCAGTCGTCTTTATCACCCTGGAACACTTCCAGTGATTCTCCCCAGGATCGATTGATACCTTCTCACTACAACTAGTGAGTATCCTAACATCCATTTAGATTTATCTCATAGATCCAAAACCCAGGATTTAGGAGGTATCACTTTGATCCTATGTGGAGAATCCTTGTGATAAGCGGAGATTGACTGAGCGTAGCATAGGAAACTCCTTCCCTATCAAGAGTATGTCATCCATGTACTCTACGAGGATCGTCACCATACTCCCTACTACCTTTTTGTTTATACAAGGTTCATCTACCATTTTGATGATGTCAAACTCTTTGACTAATTCATCAAAACAGACGTTCCAACTCCGCGATGCCTGCTTTATCCTATAAAGCATCTTGCACACATTTCCACTGCTCCCACTGTTTAGGAAGCCCTCTGGCTGTGTACTTATAGACGTCCTCTTCTAAAACATCATTTAGAAAAGTAGTCATAGCACCCAACCGCCAGATATCATAGTCATGGTATGTAGCCATGGCAAGTAGGATCTGGATGGACTTAAGCATAGATCTTTAGAAAAAGTTTCATCATGATCCACACCTGGTCAATGATGCAAACCTTTAACAAGTCTAGCTTTGAAAGTCTCAACTTTTCCATGTACACCAAGTAATCTTCTCAAGATATACTTGCTCCTGATAGGGATTTAACCCTTCAGATATAGCAACCAAAGTCCATACTTTGTTGGTGTATGAGGATTCCATCTCAGTTCACTAAGCATCCAGCCATTCTTACAGAGTCCCACTCCTGATGGCCAGCTCGAAACTAGTTGGGTCATCATCTTATGATGCAATCCTCGCTCCCACTGTCATAGAGAAATCGAAATATCTCTCAGGTGGGTGAGGAACCCTACTAGATCGGCGGAGAGGCCGAGGTTCGTTGGAATCTACTGAATCCTTTGGTTCTTTCAAATCATCAACTGCAGTTTGTATAGCTGGAACATTTCCAGTTCTACATAACAGATCTTGCCTCGAGCTTGTCCGGATTTTGCTTTTAAACATAGCCCGGACAACCCCAAATCTTAACTAACTTAAGATATGGGCTCTTCCCTTTCCATATCTCATATGAAGTGGTAGGCAACTGATTTGATTTGAACCCTATTCAATAGGTATGCAGCTTCTCAAATGCATAACACCCAAAAGGAAATAGGTAACTCAGTAGTACTCATCATAGAGCACACCATATCATATAGGGTGCTATTGCTCCGTCCCGATATACCATCGTGCTATGGTGTATACGGAGGAGTAATGCTGAGAGAGAATCTCATTCTCCTTTAGAATAGTCCAGGATTTTCGTGCTCAAGTATTCTCCTCCTTGATCACATCAAAGGACATAATACTTATACCTGTTTTGGTTCTCTACTTCTAACTTATATTCTGTGAATATCTCAAAAAGGTTCGGACTTGTGTTTCAACAAGAACATATGTCTGAATCAAAAGAGATCATCAGAGAATTTAATGAAGTATAAAGAACCGGTCTTGGCAAGTGTAGACAGGGGACCTACATACATCAACATGTATCATCCCAAGAGTTCACTAACTCTTTCTCTGTTTCCAGTAAACGGAGCTATGGTCATCGTATCTTTGTGACATGACTGGCAAGTTTCATAAGATGTAAATTTAAACAGATTTAAATATGCATCTAAAATGTAACTTCAGCCAGTCGGATCGCATTGATATGACCTAGTCTACAATGCCTCAAGAAGAATTCGTTCATTTCTGAACTCTTCCTCTTGTGTGTGTTCCGTATACTAAGAACTGTAGTTTGATTTAGAACATTAATGCTTTTAGATAACGTGCCTGAACCGATCAACTTTTGATATAGGAAATGTTCAAAACATTATCCAACAATACAAAATTATATCATTTCTTTACTAATAAAGAGACTGATATGATTTTGTATATCAGGTTCGGTATCTAATAACATTCGTTCAGAATCAATGTATAGGTAATACAGGGTGACAGTGACCAACAGACTTGGCTGCAACACTTGCCCCGTTTTCTGCCTCATGAAACTTATCACCCGTTTCTCAGTTCTCTACCTTTCTGTAGCCCTATGTAACATATTACATATCTGGAATCCTGATCCGGTATCAAATACCCAGGACGTAGAGAATAGAGAAACAGTTCTATATAAAGAACACACCCGAAAATGATGCATCAGCATGCACTCTCTTCGTTTGGGCGGCACGGGAAATCTGGTATTCCCCAATTTCCTGCTCTGTCTTATAACAATTATAAGTTGGAGCGGGACCAACGTTCCCCAGCTCAGTATAACAAGCGGGTTCGGTCAATATTCCGTATTATTATCTTGATTAAGGCGTGACATGGTCGCTACCTGGAGAGAGAGAGAAGAAAACACTCAGCGTGCGCTCTTTCAAGAATAGATTGGTTATTGTTTTATCTAATCAGGATGGCTCCCACTGCTTTTTATCAAATCTTCCTTCAAACCTTAAAAGGAAAGACTAGCCGTGATTAATTACACACTACAAGTTCGCCAATCTTTCAGCCAGGCCAGTGTCGGTACTTTGAGGGAGGTCCCCCGTGCTTTCGCACGAACCTAATTAATGTAAACCTCATTTTCCCAGAGGCGTAACCTCGTTGACACCTTTCTAGACACCTACTTGATTGGCTAATTGTAATGTGCAAAACTCTCCCAGGAGTAACTCTTACTCGCAGCGGGTATCGGGATCTAACTATCTCATAGAAGGTATGCAATCTCATTGCAAATTTCAACACTTGAAATTCCCGATAATATTTTGCCCCTAGCGTGCTATGACCTTGACGCATGCCAAACAACCTATAGTCCGCTAGACAAGTTCAACCCGTACATTTCTTGATTGAATTAAACCCACCCGCACGACCCTTGACGCATGCCAAACAACGCCGTACGAATACCCTAATCCAATCGCATCGTATGCTAGCAGATAAGCACTAGTTAGCTACCGCACACTACGCCTTGACGCATGCCAAACAACCGCAGCACGAATACTAACTAGTACTTATCTGAAATGACGGAGGGCTACGACAGGTTTTTCTGAAAACCTATTGCTTAGTGAACTAGATATCGTTGTAGAATCAAATGATTTTTGAAATGGAGTGCTTTTGAGGCTTTTCTAGTTTTGCTAAAGGAGTCACTCCCGGTGAAGGGATCGTCAGTCCTTTCCTCGTCGAATGAGGTGCGGGATATATCATATATATCACTGTGCAAAGCAAAAACTCTTAAAAGCAATCAAAAGTCAAACCGAGTGTGTAGCATCTGCCAGTTATTGCTAAAGGAGTCACTCCCGGTGAAGGGATCTCGGTCCTTTCCTCATCGAATAAGGTGCAGGATATATCACATATACCGCTGTGCAAAGCAAGAACTGTAGCTACCTGTTTTAATTTTGAAATTCAATTCTACAACATCTTAGGTTTCTTTTATTTCATTAATCACATTAATGAAGTCCCATCATTTAAGTACCTAAACATCACAGATAAATACGACGTACACTTATGCCATCCGCATTCGCCTCGATGTCCCCTCATGCACCGTTAGGTTAGGTAACTAACGGCAGAGCGGGACAGGGCTAGCGCGGGTGTAAAACATAAGTAACGTCTATATAATATATCATATTTACTATATACTGTACCTATCACAGAACATCACATGATCACATCACAGATATAGCAGCAGAAGAAACATATGAAATATTAGATATACTAGGACGTCCGTGTTTTCAATACGAGCCAGTATAAAACACGGATTCCACGGTCGTGATGAATAGCCAAACCCACACCCCTAGACCCCTACGAGAGTGGCAAGCAACCCTACCAATTCTAGAGTTAGAAGACCCGGACTCGACTCCTCGAGTTGGTCTCCCACTGGACTCCAGAACCCGGTTACTTGTGCCCTCCTCCTTGGGTCTATCCTAGTGCGGAAAAGTAAATAATATACAAAGGGTGACATCTTCCGCAACCTGGAAGTGCCCCAATAAAAGAATATTACATACAAGTTTTTACATGAATGAAAATGAAAAACACTCATCTCACATAAAAAAAACCCGGCTATTCAAACACGACAATCCAATATAACATATCCAGCAACACATAACATCACATGTCATCAACGTAAGTAAATATGTCCATCCCAATTGTCGTTGACATATAGCAACGAAACCGGCGATATCACATATTACACTTACAGTCACAGAAAAGAAAGTGTAAAACTACAACAGTTGGAATCCGCAACCACCTCAGACATCGCATGCCTGACCAAATGAATTCTTTAGACATCGCATGCCCAACTATTATAAACCCCGCATTTTAGTCTCATTATCGAAAACACTTTTCAATATCAAGTCGGGCAATTCAACAAGATTCCCGACAATGTGATCGAATGCTCGTCGCAAACTTCAGTAGACGGCCGCACCCCCGATACCGTCGACGAAGTGCACCAAGGCGGAACACCGCTGCCGCGAGCACCCGGACGGATGCTTTCGGCGACGGGGTTCTCCTACAGTCACTTGGTCGGGGCTATGGAGTGAGGCTGTCTATTAAGTTTACCCGGCGAGTATCCGCGTACGCTACGTGATTGCGACGGACTTTTGATCACATCAAAATTCCGTGGCAACCGATCAAGTGAGACTAAACTGCTAGATTTATAACATTCATTCAGTTATCTCATAACTTCTTGTGAATTCCAATTATTGTATCCCATTCCGGATAAATAGAAAATGTTAAACTTTCCGATCGAACAATCGAACACCCAAGTTTTCCTAAAAAAGCTCAACACATGAAACAAGTCTAAAAACATTCAGTTCGTGCCTCAGTACCAACGGTCCAGTCGTAGAAGGGTCAAGCCAACGCCTCACATGTGGCATGCCGTACTGCCCCAAACCCGAAGGTTCAAAGGGCAGTTCAAGACGGTCACATAATCGAGTTAAGGTTTGTTGTCTTCTAGAGGGACCATCGCGTTACTTGCACTACTTAGAACGTCTTTAAACCACGGAAAGATCCAACACTTGGAAATTTCCCGACAGGGGAAAAGGTGGGTATTTATATCCGGTCGAACTTTTTAACATATTCTAAAATTATCCGGAAAAGCACACAGACAAAATTAGACGATCCGATCGAATAAACAAATCCCCAAAACAACTCAGAATATTCAACTCTTGAAAAAATATTAAAAATTCCCAGGAAAACCAGCACTGGAAACTAAGAATTACTGTGCAAAATTCTTTATACAAGGAGGCCGTACGGCCGCGGAACCGCCGCACGAGCCATGCTCGTGCCGCGGAACCGCGGCGATTTTGTGGAATTGGGAGATCGAATTTTACAGAAACTCTTAGAAACTCCTGCTGATTTTTCTGCATATTTTTAATATCGAAAAACTCCAGATTTTGGAAAAAGTCCAGAGAGCATGTTTGTGTTAGGGTTTCGGGTTCGTTCGGGTTTCAAACTTCGTCTACGCATCGCCTAAGGCTCTAGCTAGGCTCTGATACCACTGTAGGGTTCCTAGGCACTCTCAAGAGGTCTCACAAGGCATCAACCATGCCAATTTCAAAAATTACGGTGCCGAGAAACCCTAATACGGATCGTTGGCTAGAAGTTTAGGCGAAAAAGAAACTAGTTAACAACTTAACTAAATGGTAAACGGAAATACAACCTTTGTAGATCCGGTTCTCCACCTCCATGGCTCCGCGATGAAGTCTCCTCGCTGTACAAATCGGATCTTGGGCTCTAGCGTCGGCTTCATCGGAGAAAAAGCGGGCTAGGTCATCGACGACGATGCCGAAGATGATCTACGTCGAGGCATCGCTAGATCAAGCTCCAACTTCACCAAGTCAAGAAAACTTGTGAAGGAAACACCATATACTACTTAGCAAGAGGTAGAGGATGAAGAAATAGGAGGTGGGTTCACTTTAGAATTGGATTTCTCACTTATATGCTCAACTTGCCATTAATGAAGACAAGCTTTTTCTTCAAGTGAAGAAGAAGAAGAAGAAGCAAGAATATGATGAATATTATGATAAGTTATTAAAATGAAAAGGAAAAATGAATACTTATCATAATACTAACCTTAGTTTAGTGTAGAGAATAGACCATGGTTAGATATGATGGTTAGGGTTAAGCAAGAGACAAGAATGGTGGACTAGATCAAAGTTTCATGAAGCTTCAACTAAACTACAAATAAAGCCACCATTCTTTCTCTTTATGCATATCATTTTCAAAATGAATAACTAAATAAAGCATAAAGAAAATGAAAACCCTTAACCATTACACAACCATGGTTTAATCTTTACACAAACCCTAATAGCATGCATCATCAAACATGATACAAACTAGTGTACAAAAGTATATCACATATACAATGTGCATATAAAGTGAGAAAATCCATTTAAAGTGAACCAATACTAGTTAATGCAAAGTAATATATCAAATATATAATTATGCATTAAATCATTAAATCAACACTTGATTTAACGATCCGGCCATATCGCATATAACCGACTAATATTCAATGTATCGACTTATCGAATCAATCCTTGATTCGATAACTAGGTTATATCGCATATAACCATTCGATACATTCATCGCGAGAATAGAATACGGTATCACATACACGCATTATTCTCGGTCCCGCACATATCTCATATGCGCTCCTATTTCTTTTCGCTTGAGCCAGGAAACCTCTGTGTAGGACTCTCAAGACTCGTCAATACGCCGGCAGCAGGTGTTGATCATATCAAACACCCACAAGCCGCAAGCGGTCTGCTAAATGTAACGACCACCCGGGTATTGAGCGATCAGAAGATCGACGAGCAAGCCCGCTCACACACCTGTGAATCCAACCAGTAACACTTACCGTACAGTCCGGTCTGATCGTCTGATATGTCGCATATCTCGCCTAGGGGTGGTAAACGTCAGACCCCAATAGCTCGATAAGTCGTGTCGATATGAGGTCTATAACAGTTCGAGAAACTACTGGTAACACTTACCAGTAAATCTCAGCAACCCTGGCCAGGGATTTCCGGTTATAGCCAATCGAACACAGCGCAACATCAACTCCCTATACCGGGAGAGACGAATCCCCTCCTATCGCTCATTGCCTCCATGTTATTCGGGACTGTACCCAAAAACCACCATTTTGCACGCCCTCTTGGACGTGGTAAGGTGGAAATCAAAGCACAGTGGGAACCACACAAGACTCTATGACGATCTCGGGTCAACAGACTACTCTGTACCAGTGTCACCAGAGAACTGCCATCTGACGTAAGGTATAATACCATCTAGGAGTTCTCGGCGAGTCCGTCCAGTGTACCCAGTCTCCACTGAGCACCCGTATATCATCTCCGATGTCAAACACTAATGGATATGGGATCATCCATCGCCCATCTGTATGGGTCGAGAAGGTATACGCTAGTCTACTCTGGTATATCGATGCCCCGTCTCGATATACCCACGACTAGGGACTTTGAAGGATGTACTTATGGACTATCATGTCCCCACTAGTATGATCCGCATCATAGTCCAGGTAGTCAAGTACACATCCTAAGGGCTTTACCAACATGTAACAGAGAGACAATCAGTGTACACGTTAAGGTAAAGTTCAACCAGATAGCATACTATCATGTCGAGCAAGAAAGTCCTCCCTATATATGTCCAAGCATCCACTACAATATACATCCTATGTATAGTAATGGCCTCTAGGGCATACATATAACTAACACTTGGTTCATTAGGTATAATCTTCTTTCATAGTAGCTAATTACTCCTATGATAGTGTTAGTTATAGTTTAGCAAAGATCCTTTCGGTTAGTCGATGTTAGTTTAAAGAAAAAGATTGTTTTTCATATTTCTACCTCCCCGCAACTCGTGGGGTGTAATACATCGACTTACAGTGGTATCAGAGCCTCGCTAAACAATAACTAACTTGTTAGCAAAGTCGTTAGAATTTCAAACGCAAAACAAACCGGAAAAAACATCAAATTCACCAAGTTTCTGTCGATTTTAAAACGAGGTCTAAAAATTTTTCTGGGACCTCTAAAATTACATGTAGGAAAATATAAGAATACTGGAGAAATTTGGATTCCTGGATCGGCCGCGTATCCTCTGCCAGGTTAGGGCCGAGTCAGCCAAAAATTCCCCAGAACTCTTCTGTGATGATTTTGTTCTTTCTGGAATATTTATTTTCTGCTCAAGTCTCAGGTGCACAGAGAAGTTTTTAGAGTAGAATCTATTGTGTTTGCTTGATCAAAATTCTACGATGTTTGGCTAATTAGATTATATCTATGAATTGTATAATGTGTTTGTAAACCTCCTTTAACTGCTAGTATGTCGGTTGGCAGGGGGTTGCACATTTCTGTAATGATTTACTGTTTTTGTTTATGAACTTGATTGGATTGTTGTGATGATTAGCCGGGGTTTGAGATGAGTTTTTATATTCATTCATTCAATATAAATTGTAATATGTTGTAATATTCGTTTGCGGGGCACATCCAGGTTGCGGTTGTAGCCACCGTTGTATTATTTCATTTTACTGATTTTTGCTCCTAGGATAGACCCAAGGTGGGGTGCACAAACTACCGGGTACTTTGAAGTGTTTAGTGGCCTACTCACGTTGTTGATGGAGACAGTTTCACTTCAGGTACTTGGTGGGTAGTTTGCCGTACCCGTAGGGGTCTAGGGTGGGGTAACGGCTATTCATCACAACTGTGTAATCCGTCTTTCGTTGCAGGTTCAAAGGAAATGCGGATTGCTTGTATATCCAATAATGTTCATCTGTGATCTGGAATGCCTATTATTGCGTGTGACGAATGTACAATATCTATATATGATAGCTATTTAGACGTCACTTATGTTTTACACCCGCGCTAGCCCAGCCCCCGCTCTGTCGTTAGTTAAGTAACCTAACGGGTGATGACGGGACCCCGTGGCGAATGCGGATGGCATAAGAGGACGTTGTATTTTCATTGTTTTCTGCAATGATAGGTTAATGATGGGACGCATTATTATTAATGCAAAGAAAATAAACCAAAGTTAAATCGTTAGAATAGTTTAAAAGAAACCACTCGGTTATTTTTAAAACAGAAGATATTTTTAAATTGCGGAGCTTTAACCACTCCTTGTAAAAGCTATCAGGTTCCTTCGATCATATCAAGTTCACTATATTCACGGTTTCGCCAAAACCATTCATAGCCCTCCGTCATTTCATTTGGGTATTCAGTAGTATTCAAGCTATGTATTTTGACTTAACGCCAAGGCATAGTGTTTGGTAGCTGCTGGGTATTCATTTGTTGCATAGATAGATGAGTTAGTTTGGGACAGTCGTATTATCATTTGGCCTACGTCAGGGGTATATACGGATGGGTTCAAATTAACAAGATAATGATGGGTAGAACTTGACATGTGACTTATGACATTTTGACCTAACGCTAAGGTCATAATAGCACGGGGCAAAAATTTATATCGGGAATTTCTAAAGAAACTGAAATTTGCAAAGAGATGCGTACCATTTGGAGTGTGATGAATGTTGATAGGATTCCTTCAGCATTATCACACGATGACATTTGGATCCCGATCCTACTGTGAGTATATGCTACTCATCAGGAGATTCGTCACTTAAAGATCAATGCTATAAACCAAGTAGGTGCCTAGAAAGGTGTCAGCGGGGCTACGCCCCCAGAGAAAAGAGGTTACTTAATTAAGGAACTTCACGAAAGCGTTTGAAAACCTCCCTCGAAGTATCGACACTGGCCTGGCTGAACGGTTAAGCAAGTATTGTACGGTGAGAATAGTCCTGGCTAGTTCTTCCTTTTTGGTTTGAGGAGGGATTCGAGAAACAGTGGGAGCCATCCAGTTTAGATAAACTAAAAAACACTCAGCCAGTTTAGATAAACTTCCAAGAGCATCATGCTAAAGTGTTCTCTCTCTCTCTCTCCTAATTGCAGCGACCCAGAACATGACAGGACTTAAGTTACTACTAGAAAAAAATATATTGACAGGGCCAAACTATAAAGATTGGCTGCGGAATGTCAAAATGGCTTTGACCTATGACAAATTGGGGTATGTCCTCACCGCTAAGGCACCTGCAGTCCCTGGTCCAGATTCCAGTATTGCGGATAAGGAAATCCACAAGACCTGGGAGTTAGATTGTGCGAAGGCCAAGTGCATCGTGCTTGCCTCGATGAATAATGAACATCAGAGGAGGCACGAGGATATGGATCTTGAATCCATATTTCTCCATACAAAGGAACTTTATAGAGGGCAATCTCGTATAGCAAGATACGAGACCTCAAAGAACTTGTTTCAGGTGAGGTTGGCCGTCGGATCATCGGTAGGAGAACATGTCCTAAAGATGATTGGCTATATTGAAGAGCTCGCAGACCTCGGGACGACTTTAGAGAATGAGCTCTATACATACTTGATTCTCCAGTCCCTTTCTTCCACCTACACCCAGTTTATTCTGAATTTCAACATTCAAAGAAAAGAAGTTGAACTTCCAGAACTCCTTAACTTGTTGAGGAGTGCAGAGGGCACCTTGCAGAAGGCAAGGGAAACACCCGCTATGTTTGTTCGCGGTGCTTCTTCTTCCGGGTCCAAGGCTAAGGCCAAAGGAAGGAAGAATAAGGCCGCCACCAAACCTAGAGGAGGTGTTAGTAAGGTGGGAGCGAAGGGAAAGAAAAAGATTGCGGTGCCAGTAGTGGCAAAGGATGAGTGCTTCCACTGTCATAGGAAAGGACACTGGAAGAAAGATTGCAAGGCGTGGAACGCCAAGAACCAGGAACCGAAGAAAGCTGTGGCTTCGACTTCAGGTGTGTTTGTAATTGAGAATTATATGTCAGTCAACTCTACTTCCTGGGTATTGGATACCGGATCAGGATCTCATATATGCAATTCATTGCAGGCACTGAGAAACCGTAGAGTGCTGAAGGATGGTGGTATAACCCTAAAGGTTGCTAACGGAGCTAGCGTGGGAGCTGTGTCCGTAGGGGATTATCACCTGGGATTGACGAGTGGACATATTTTGGTTTTGCATAACTATTTTTGTGTACCTAGTTTAACGTATAATATCATATCAGTTTCCTTGTTATCAAATAAAGGTTATGATTTCACGTTTGTAAGCTATGTTGTTAACATCCACCTTAATCATAGTTTGATTGGGTCCGGTACACTGGATAACGGTATATATGTCTTAAACCAATTACAGATTTTCAATGTCCAGAACACACTAAAAAGAAAGTCTCCAGATATAAATAAGGCTTTCTTATGGCTTTGTAGACTAGGTCACATCAATGAGACAATGTTAACTAAGTTACATAGAGAAGGATATTTTGATTCGTTCGAATATCAATCTTATGCCACTTTTCAATCATGTCTCAAAGGAAAGATGACAAAGACTCTATTCACTGGACATGGAGTAAGAGAGAGCGGGCTCTTAGAACTCATACACAGCGATGTATGTGGTCCAATGTCTATACATGCAAGAGGTGGGTTTTCCTATTTCATTGCTTTTACGGATGATTACTCTAGGTACGGATTCATTTTCTTGATGAAACATAAATCCGAGGCTTCTGAGAAATTCCAAGAGTATAAGAATGAAGTAGAAAACCAAACCGGCAAAAGTATCAAGACACTAAGATCTGATCGAGGTGGTGAATACTTAAGTACCGAGTTCCTAGGTTACCTAAAAGAGAAAGGAATTCTCTCTCAGCTTACTCCTCCATACACTCCACAGCATAACGGTGTATCGGAGAGACGGAATCGAACCCTATTGGATATGGTACGTTCCATGATGAGTAATGCTGAGTTACCACGATCTTTCTGGGGTTATGCGCTAGAATCAGCGGCATATCTTTTGAACAGGGTTCCTACCAAGACTGTGCCTACCACGCCATATCAGATGTGGAGTGGGAAGAAATCCTATCTTTAGTATCTGAAGATATGGGGATGTCCAGCTTTAGTTAAAAAGCAGCATGCGGACAAACTCGAGGCACGATCGGTACAGTGTAAGTTTGTGGGATATCCAAAGAACTCCAGGGGGTATCTATTCTATTACGCAGAGGAACAAAAGGTTTTTGTTTCTTGTAATGCCCATTTTCTAGAACAGCAGGTTTTAGAAAATGAAACAAGTGGGAGCAAAATAGAACTGGAAGAAATTCCAGAACCACAATCTACTACTGAAAGTTTGGTAGAACCAGTAGTTCAAGAAGAACAGGTCATTCCCGCACCCCTCCGCAAGAGTAGTAGGCCGTCTCATCCACAAGAGAGATGCTACGGTTTTCTCATAGATGGGGATAGAGAGGATTGCATCATTGATGATGATGAACCTACTAGCTTCCAGCAGGCCATCCAGAGCGGCGACTCGGTACGATGGCTAGATGCAATGCGGAACGAAATGGAGTCCATGTACACCAACAAAGTATGGACTTTGGACTTTGCTCTAGATAGGGTAAAACCCATAGGATGCAGGTGGATCTTCAAGAAAAAGATTGGTGTAGATGGGCAGGTGGAAACCTATAAGGCTAGACTTGTTGCAAAGGGTTTTCGTCAAAGACCTGGTTTGGACTATGACGAAACCTTTTCTCCAGTGGCTATGCTCAAATCCATTCGTATCCTTCTTGCCATTGCTGCCTGTTAGTGTATATGCCCTAGAGGCCATTACTGTATCATACTAGTTTGTATATTACTTGATGGAAGATTGGGATATTCACAGTTGTACAGACAATCTTGCTCGAAATGGTAGTATACTACTTGGTTTGTCTCTGCTTTAATGTGTACATGTGTTTCTTTTAGTATATCACCTATACACATTAGTGGAGCCCTTAGGATCTTTTCTTGATTACCAGCGTTGTGATGGCAGTCACACTCGTGGGGGCTGGGTAATCTACAAGCACATCCTTATATACACGTCCCTGGTCATGGGATTATCGAGACAGGGCATCGATACTTCGGAGTAGACTAGCGTATGCGCTTCTCATCCCAGCACGGGAGACGGTCTGTCCCACAGCCGTCAGTACGTCGTACTTGAGATAGTATGCGGGTGCTCATTAGGTTACGAGTACACTGGACAGGACTCTTCGGGAACTGTTGGTTGGTATTATACCTATTGTCAGTTATCAGTTCCCAGGTGCATGAGCACAGCTTAGTCCGCTGACTTGACACTGTCACTTCGCCTCGAGTGTGTTCCCACTGTACTTTGATTACTACCCTACCACGGCTCAAAGGAGTCGTGCAAACAGGTAGTAGTTGGGTGCAGTCCCGAAGCACTTGGAGGCAGCGACGGTTAGACAGGATTCGTCTCTCCCGGTATTGGGGGTTGACATCGCGCTGTGTCAAGGAGAGCCATTACACAAGTAGTCCCTGGCCAGGGCAAGCGAGATATACTGGTAGGTTTTCAGTGTTATCTCAGGGTGTTCTGGGCTACACTCCGACACGACTTGTACCGCTATTAGGGGACTGACGTTTACCACCACCCCTAGGCCTGCCATGCGATGTTCTCAGACGAACAGACCGGACTATACGGAGATTGTCACATACAGGCTCAGTAGGAGTTCAGATGGGTTTCACCTCGTCAGTCTTCTTATCGGCATCTACCTGGGGGTCGTTACGCACAGCTAGTGCCGCTTGCAGTTTGTGGTTAAACCCACTGCCAGCGTAGTGTCGAGTCTTTAGAGTCCTACACAGAGGGTTATTCGCCTTTGGGCAAAACAGAGTAGAGGTCGCATGGTTTTGCGACAAGGTTCATTCACATCCGCGTACTTATGCACGTTTGGTGTCCGGACAGTCATTACTAGCGGGCTCTGGTTTGAGCCGGATCCTAGTATATGTTTTGGGGTTAGTTTTATCTCATTGTATTCGTGTTCCTCGGAACATGAATGCGGGTGTGTATGCACAGTTGATTGAGGCGGAGGAAGAGGATTTTCATTAGGGTTTCGGAACTGGTGTGTATGCACAGTTGACAGTTGTCTTTTTCCAAACCCTAATGAATATTTGAAATATCAATTAATAATATAAATTAAACGAAATTGAGTTATGGTTAGGGTTGTTGACTTGTTGACCAAGGTTGACTTGTTGACCTTGGTTGAAACATTGACCATCATCATTACACTTCAAAGATGCTCTTTGATCTTTGCAAAAAACATTTAATGTGAAATGATAATGGTCTTATCAAACCAACCATCACCTTTTTCATTTGATTAAAATTATTAATTAGATAATTCACATATATGTGATATGGTTGTAAAATTATATCATAGTCTCATTATCACTCTCTCTCCTCTTTTGCTCTCCCTCTTCCTCAAGCTTAAGGAAAATTCATCTCATGTGTTGAGAAATATTTCCTTTGAGATAAAACACCCAAATCCACACTCTACTCATTCTAAGGTTGAGGGTCTAGCAAGCCGGAGACTTTAGTTTTCTCAAGTTCGAGAAAGAAGCTCAAGGTAGAGACCCTCAGGTGGATCCATCTTCGGCAAGAGAAAGAGACGAGGAGAGAACCATCCCACCACTACAAGGAGTCCAAGAGAAGGAGTTCAAGTTGAAGTATAACCCCTAACCGAGTAGATAAATCTCTAGTTAGGTTGCTAGTGTGTAGTTTAGCCAAGATCCGTATTTTATAGTCCATGTTACCATAACCCTAAAAATCATTTTTCATCGTTTCCGCAAGCCCGTAAGAACCGGGAGAGGTAACGTGGACTTACAGTGGTATCAGAGCCTAGCTAAACACACCCTAGCATGTTAGCAAAGTATGTAGAATTTCGATCGAACGAAAAACCGCAAAACTCCCCGTAAAATTCAAGTTTCTGCCGATTTTTATTTCTGCTCTAAAAATAATAAATCATGTACTAAAAATCGGCTCAGGCTTTTTAAACAACAGGAAAGAAAAACGATCCAGTGAACCGACCAACTCACCGCGGTTCCGCGGTACGAGCTTGCTCCTGCCGCGGATCCGCAGCCGAGTTGACTCGGCCGTGGATCGTTTCTCCTGCAGTTTTCTTCTGGTGGTGTTTTGTGATTTTTGAGATGGTTTGTTTCTGCCCAGAATTTCCAGAGAACAAATTTGTTTTTGGGGTGGTTACAAATCTGTATTTTGGTCGATTTTCTGTAGACTTTGGCTAATGGGTTGTATCTGTAATGTTATATATGTATTGAACGTCTGTAATCGCTATACGTCGATTAGTGGGGGTTATACATATATGTGATCTGTATTGTTGATGGTATATGTATATGAATTCGTTGGATTGTCGCGGATGAATAGCCGGGGGGATTGTGAGATGAGAGTTTTGTTTATCTTTCAATTCATGTAATATGTAAATTTGATGTAATATTATTTGTATGGCCGCACATCCGGGATGAGGTTGTAGCCGCCATTGTATAATTTCTTTTTACTGTTTTTGCTCCTAGGATAGACCCAAGGTGGGGTGCACAAACTATTGGGTATCTCGAAGTGCCGAGTGGCCTACTCACGTCGTTGAGGGAGGTTGCTTCGCTTCGGGTACTTGGCGGGTAGTTTGCCGCACCCGTAGGGGTCTAGGGTGGGGTATTGGGTATTCATCGCGACTATGTAATCCGCTTTTCGTTACAGGCTCGAACGGAATGCGGATTCCTAGTATATCCAATGTATTCATCTGTGATCTGGAATGGCTATCATTGCTATATATCTATATATGATATCTATTTAGGCGTTGCTTATGTCTTGCATCCGCGCTAGTCCAGCCCCCGCTCTGTCGTTAGTTAAGTAACCTAACGGGTGATGACGGGACCCCGTAGCGAATGCGGATGGCCTAAGCGTACGTCATATTTTTGTTGTTTTCTGCAATGGTAGGATTAAATGATGGGACGCATTAAAATTTAATGCAAGAAAATAAACCAAGTAAAAGTCGTTGGAACACTTTCAAAACCACTCGGTTCTTTTCAAAAACCAACTTTTAAATGCGGAGCATGAACCACTCCTTTTAAAAGCTATCTCGTTCCATCGATTATATCAAGTACACTACGTTCACGGTTTCGCCAAAACCATTCGTAGCCCTCTATCATTTCAGTTAAATATTTGGTAGTATTCAAGCTATGTATTTTGACCTCACGCCAAGGCATAGTGATTGGTAGCTGCCGGATATTTATCTGTTGCATAGATAGAATGCGTTGGTTTGAGACAGTCGTACTGCCATTTTGGCCTACGTCAAGGGTAGGTATGGGTGGGTTCAAATTAACCTGGATAATGATGGGTAGAACTTGACATGTGACTTATGACATTTTGACCTCACGCCAAGGTCATAAGAGCAAGGGGAAAAAATCCACATCGGGAGTTTCAAAAGAAACTGAAACTTGCTAGCGCTGCATACCATTTGGAGTGTGATGATTCTGGTAGGATTCCTTCAGTTTTGTCACGCGATGATATTTGGATCCCTATCCTACTGTGAGTATATGCTACTCCTCGGGAAATTTCTCACTTAACGATCAATGCTATAAACCTAGTAGGTGTCTAGAAAGGTGTTAGCGGGCTACGCCCCCAGGGAAAAGAGGTTATTTAATTAAGGAACTTCGCAAAAGCGTTGGAAAACCTCCCTCGAAATACCAACACTGGCCTGGCTGAACGGTTAAGCAAGTATTGTACGGTGATATTGATCCCGACTAATTCTTCCTTTTTGGTTTGAGGAGGGATTAGAGAGACAGTGGGAGCCATCCTGTTTAGACAAATTAAAAACCACTCTAAACTTGCAAGAGCATCATGCTAAAGTGTTTCTTCTCTCTCTCCTAATTGCAGCGACCAATCGACATGACCGGACTTAAGTTATTACTAAATAAAAACATACTGACAGGGCCAAACTACAAAGATTGGCTCAGGAATGTTAAAATGGCAATCACTTACGACAAGTTGGGGTATCTCCTTACCACCAAAGCTCCCCCTGTCCCAGGTCCCACCTCCAGCGTCGCGGATATAGAAATCCGTAAGACATGGGAGATCGACTGCGCGAAGGCCAAGTGCCTCGTACTTGCCTCTATGGACAATGAACATCAGAGGAGGCACGAGAATATGGATCTGGAATCCATATTTCTTCATACAAAAGAACTGTATGGAGAGCAATCCCGTATCGCCAGATACGAAGTCTCGAAAAAGTTGTTTTCGACAAAATTGGACGTCGGATCATCGGTAGCGGAACACGTGCTTAAGATGATTGGCTATATTGAAGAGCTCGCGGACCTTGGGACCACGTTAGAGAACGAGCTCTATACGGACTTGATTCTTCAGTCCCTTCCTTCCACTTACGCCCAGTTTATCCTGAACTTCAACTTGCAAGAAAAAGAAGTTGAACTTTCAGAACTCCTCAACCTGCTGAGGAGTGCAGAGGGCACCCTACAGAAAGGTAGGGAAACATCCACTTTGTTTGTAGGAGGATCTTTCTCTTCTAAGTCCAAGGAAAAAGCCAAGGGAAAGAAAAAAGAAAGCCCCCGCCAAACCAAGGGGCAGTGCTAGTAAAGTGGATACGAAGGGAAAGGCAAAGGCAACAAAGGTAGCGGGAAATCTTGTGGGAAAGGAAGAATGCTTTTACTGTCATAAGAGTGGACACTGGAAAAAGGATTGCAGGGCTTGGAAGGCCAGAACCCAGGATCTGAAGCAAATTACGGCTTCAGCTTCAGGTGTGTATGTTATTGAAAACTGTCTATCAATAAACTCTACATCCTGGGTATTGGATACCGGATCAGGATCTCATATCTGTAATTCTTTGCAGGCATTGAGAAGGCGTAGGGTTTTGAAGGCAGGTGATATGACCCTCAGAGTTGCAAACGGAGCTGGCATGGATGCTGAGTCCGTGGGGGACTATCACCTGGGATTGTCAGATGGGCATGTTTTGGTTTTGCGTGATTGTTATTTTGTACCCAATGCAACCTGTAATATCATATCTGTATCTTTATTATCTAAAGAAGGTTATGAATTTGCATATGTAAGTAATGTTGTGAACATTCACCTTAATCAAGTTTTGATTGGGTCAGGTACATTAAACAATGGTATATACATATTAAACCAACCACGGATTTTCAATGTCAAGAATATACACAAAAGAAAGTCTCCAGAAATCAATCATGCTTTCTTATAGCAGTGTAGACTGGGTCACATCAATGAGAGAAGGTTGACGAAGTTACATACAGAAGGATATTTGGATTCGTTCGAATATCATTCATATGCAACTTGTCAATCCTGTCTCAAAGGAAAGATGACAAAGACTCTGTTCACTGGATACGGGCTAAGAGCGAGCGAGCTCTTGGGGCTCGTACCAAGTGACGTGTGCGGTCCAATGTCTACACATGAGCGAAGCGGTTATTCTTACTTCATTACTTTTACGGATGATTTTTCGAGGTTCAGACATGTCTTCTTAATGAAGCATAAATCTGAAGCCTTTGAAAAGTTCCAGGAATACAAGAATGAAGTAGAAAAACAAACAGGCAAAAGTATCAAGACTGATCGAGGTGGTGAATACTTAAGTGCCGAGTTCCTGGATTACTTAAAAGAGAATGGAATTCTCTTTCAGCTTACTCCTCCATACACTCCGCAACATAACGGTGTATCGGAGAGACGGAACCGAACCCTATTGGATATGGTATATTCCATGATGAGTAACGCTGAGTTGCCGCGATCATTCTGGGGATATGCGCTAGAATCAGCTGCATACCTTTTGAACCGAGTTCCAACTAAGACTGTGCCTACCACACCATATGAGTTATGGAGTGGGAAGAAACCCTATCTTCAATATCTGAAGATCTGGGGATGTCCAGCTTTTGTCAAAAAGCAGCATGCGGACAAACTCGAGGCACGCTCAGTACTGTGCAAGTTTGTGGGATACCCAAAGAACTCCAGGGGGTATTTTTCTATCACGCATAGGAACAAAAGGTCTTTGTTTCTCGTAATGCCCACTTTCTAGAACACCAGTTCTTAGAAAAGGAAATTAGTTGGAGCGCGATAGAACTGGAAGAAATTCCAGAACCACAGACTATTACTGAAAGCTTAGTAGAACCAGAAGGTTCGAAAGAACAGGACATTCCTACGCCACTCTGCAGGAGTAGTAGTCAATCTCATCCGCCCGAGAGATACTACGGTTTTCTCATAGTCGGGGATAGAGAGGATTGCATCATTGATTATGATGAGCTGACTAGCTTCCAGCAGGCCATTCAAAGCGTTGACTCGGTAAAATGGCTGGATGCAATGCGGACCGAAATGGAGTCCATGTACACCAACAATGTATGGATTTTGGACATTGCTCCAGATGGGGTAAAACCCGTAGGATGCAAGTGGATCTTCAAGAGGAAGATTGGTGTAGATGGACAGGTTGAGACCTATAAAGCTAGACTTGTTGCAAAGGGTTTTCGTCAAAGACCTGGTTTGGACTATGACGAAACCTTTTCTCCAGTGGCTATGCTGAAATCCATTCGGATCCTTCTTGCCATTGCTGCCTTCCACGATTATGAAATCTGGCAGATGGACGTAAAGACCGCTTTTCTAAATGGAAATTTAGAGGAGTGTGTCTATATGGACCAGCCAGAGGGCTTCATTCAGAGTAGGAGCAGCGGAAAGGTGTGCAAGTTGCTTAAGTCCATTTATGGACTGAAGCAAGCATCGCAGAGTTGGAACAGCTCTTTTGATGAGACGGTCAAAGAATTTGGATTTATCAAAAATCCAGATGAACCATGCATCTATAGTAGATTTATAGCACGAACTGTTGTATTCCTCGTTTTATACGTGGATGACATTCTCTTGATAGGAAATGACATTCCTATGCTACAATCTGTCAAAGGGTTCTTGTCACACAGGTTCTCCATAAAAGACCTGGGTGATGCCTCTTACATTCTGGGGGTCCGGATCCATCGTGATAGATCTAAGAGGATATTAGGACTTTCACAGTCCAGGTACATCGACACCATACTGAAAAGATTCAGTATGGAAGATTCCAAGTGCGGTAATCTACCGGCTTGTCACGGGATCACCCTCTCCAAAGAGATGTCTTCCAAGACTGATTTGGAAAGGGATCGCATGTCTATTATACCCTACGCTTCTGCGGTAGGCTCTATAATGTATGCGATGTTGTGTACCAGACCAGATGTTGTTTACGCACTGAGTGTGGTAAGCCGGTATCAGTCAAACCCTGGGGAGAAGCACTGGATAGCGGTAAAGAACATTCTCAAGTACCTGAGAAGGACTAAGGAGATGTTCTTGGTGTATAGCGGAAAAGACCTCCAGATTGAGGCCTTTGCTGACTCCAGCTTCCAGAGTGACAAAGATGATTCCAAGTCCATGTCGGGTTTTGTCTTTACCCTCAATGGAGGGGCGGTATGTTGGAAGAGTTCCAAACAGGAAACCGTTGCCAACTCGACTATGGAAGCGCAATATATCGCTGCATCTGATGCCGCAAAAGAAGCCGTCTGGATGAGGAAGTTCTTGAAAGAACTTCAGGTGGTTCCATCCATTGTTGATCCAATACCTCTGTATTGCGACAACAACGAAGCTATAGCTTTAGCGAAGGAATCCAGGTCCCATCAGAAATCCAGACACATCTTGAGGCGGTATCACCTGATCAGGGAGATCGTGGATCGTCAGGAGATCGAGGTTCGGAGGGTTGCTTCAGAAGATAACACTGCAGATCCACTCACGAAGGCTTTAACCCAGACTCAGTTCGAGCGGCTGATCGAGATGATAGGTCTTCGATACGCCAGTACATGGCCTTAGTGTAAGTGGGAGATTGTTAGTGTATATGCCCTAGAGGCCATTACTGTATCATACTAGTTTGTATATTACTTGATGGAAGCTTGGGATATTCACAGTTGTATAGACAATCTTGCTTGAAATGGTAGTATGCTACTTGGTTTGTCTCTGCTTTAATGTGTACATGTGTTCTTTTAGTATATCACCTATACACATTAGTGGAGCCCTTAGGATCTTTGCTTGATTACCAGCGTTGGGATGGCAGTCACACTCGTGGGGGCTGGGTAATCTACAAGCACATCCATATATACATGTCCCTGGTCGTGGGATTATCGAGACAAGGCATCGATACTCCGGAGTAGACTAGCGTATGAGCTTCTCATCCCAGCACGGGAGACGGTCTTGTTAGGTTTACCTAGCACCTCATGAAGGGTTTGGAAGCATCACATGTCTCAAAATCAAATTTTTTAGGTGCTAAGTGAACATACAAAGAATCATCACTAGAAAATTAGGGTTTCTAAACATACACATCATCACAAGTAGATAAAGCTAGGGTTTTGAGAGTACAACCTTTGTAGCTCCCTACGCTAGACTCCTTGGCTACTTGAGGGTTGGAAAACGTCCGCTTGAGAACCTCTAGGTCCACGATGATCCACCCGGAGTCCTCTTTGTCCAAGCTTGAAACTTCACAAGATCAAGAGAAGAAATGGAAGCTAACACTCTTCACAAGTGGGCAAGACTAGTGTAGAATGGTGTTGTGGTTGGTTTTCTCACTTCAAAATCCTAACTTGATAAGTATTTTGCTCACTTGAGAAATCTAGAGAGCAAAAGAGAAAAGAGGAAGAAGATGGTGGCTTTCTAAGAGCTCAAGATAATGATCATCATATCAATAAAAATGAGAAAATGAAAATATATATTTTCACTCTCTCATCTTTAACCATGGTTGTAAAATATCTTAGATATTTTTTTTGGAGTAAAAATGACCATAGAAATTAAATCATGGTTAGTGAAAGGGTTAATGCAAGGTCAAAGCAATAAACTATGAAACAATTTCCATTTCAATTTTCTTTTTCCAAATAAATAATATCAATAAATATTTTACAAAGGTGTGAGTCTTATATTGCCACCATCTACTATATAAACAACCATGATAACCTTTATGTATGCATGTATGTGTGCATGCACATCCTATGTGCATGAATGAGAATGAATGCATACATGCATGCACAAAGACATGAAAGGATTTCAAGTGAGAAACTAATGGTTAATGATAAATCAACACTTGATTTAGCAACCCGGTCATATCACATACGACCCGACCAAAAGCAAGCCGCCCGATTAATATACGGTATCTCATACGCGCATTTTAACCGGGTCCACGCGTATATCGCATATGCGCACCACACGTTTCGCCTGGACTAGGTAACTCCATTATGGGACTCTAAGACTCGTCAATACGCCGGCAGTGGGTGATGATCATATCAAGCACCCCCAAGCCGCAAACGGTCAGCTAAACGTAACGGCCACCCGGGTATTGAGCGATCAGAAGAAAACAAGCGAACCTGTTACAACTCCCGTCGAGCCAACCGACAACACTACCGTACAGTTCGGTCTCTTCGTCAGATATGCTGCATATCGAGTCTAGGGATGGTAACGTCGACCCCAATAACTCAATAAGTCGTGCCGATGAATGGTCTATAACAGATCGAGAAACTATTGATAACACTTATCAGTAAATCTCAACAGCCCTGGCCAGGGACTTACTAATATAGCCAGTCGAGCACAGCATCAACTCCCAATACCGGGAGAGACGAAACCGCTCCTATCGCTCATCGCCTTCGTGTGTCTCGGGACTGTACCCAACGGCCACCTGTTTGCACGACTCAGTAGAGCCGTGGTAGGGTGGTAATAAAAGTACAGTGGGAGAACACACATGACTCTATGACGATCTCGGGTCTACAGACTAACCTGCACCAGTGTCACCTGAGAACTGCTATCCGACGATAGATATAATTCTATATAGGAGTTCTCGGCGAGTCCGTCCGGTGTACCCAGTCACCACTGAGCACCCGTATACGATCTCGATGTCAAACATCGATGAATGTGGGAACATTCATCGCCCATCGTATGGGTCTAGTATCATATACGCTAGTCTACTCTGGTGTATCGATGCCCCATCTCGATACACCTATGACTAGGGACATTCTAGGATATGCTTATAAACTACAGATGTCCCACTAGTATGATCTCTATCATAATCACAGTAGTCAAGCCAATATCCTCAGGGCTTTATCAACATGTGTGAATGAATAAAAGTATGATCAAATCAACATGTCAGATAAAGAAGAACCAGATAGCATACTATCATGTCGAGCAAGAATGTACACTGAATATATATATATATATATATATACATGTACAAATACATCCACTATCATATAATGACCTCTAGGGCATACATATATCCAACAATCTCCCACTTGCACTAAGGCCAGTTATTAGCGTATCTCATACCCAACAGCTCAAAAAGTCGCTCTTGCTGCGGCTGAGGGAGGGCCTTGGTGAGTGGATCCGCGGCGTTATTCTTTGTGTCTACTCTCTTAATCTCGATCTCGCGGCGATCAACAATCTCCCGGATCAAATGAAAGCGCCTCAGGATGTGTCTAGATCGCTGATGGGACCTGGGCTCCTTGGCTAACGCCATAGCCCCATTATTATCACAATACAATGGTATTGGATCAATAATGGTTGGAACTACTCCTAGCTCCGAGATGAACTTCCTCATCCAGACGGCTTCCTTGGCAGCATCATTCGCAGCAATGTACTCAGCCTCCATCGTAGAGTCTGCAACGGTATCCTGTTTAGAACTCTTCCAACTTACTGCTCCTCCATTGAGGGTAAATACAAACCCAGAGATAGATTTTCTGTCGTCCTTATCGCTCTGGAAGCTCGAATCGGTAAAGGCCTCCATTTGGAGATCTCCATTACCATACACCAAGAACAATTCTTTAGTCCTTCGTAAGTACTTAAGAATGTTCTTCACAGCTATCTAGTGATTCTTCCCTGGGTTGGATTGATACCTGCTTACAACACTTAGTGCATAAGCTACATATGGGCGTGTACATAGCATTGCATACATTATAGATCCTACTGCCGAAGCATAGGGTATAATGCTCATGCGAGCTCTCTCTTCATCGGTCTTTGGGCAAGAGTCCTTAGAGAGAGTGACCCCATGGCAAGCGGGTAAGGCACCCCGCTTGGAGTCTTCTATACTAAACCTTTTTAGGATGGTGTTCATGTACCTGGTTTGGGACAATCCCAATAACCTCTTGGATCTATCCCTATAGATCCTTATGCCCAGAATGTATGTGGCATCACCCAGGTCCTTCATGGAGAACCTTAGTGATAAGAAAGATTTGACCAACTGTAGCATGGAATGCCATTTCCTATCAGAAGAATGTCGTCCACGTACAATACGAGGAATGTGACAGCTCTCCCTACAGCCTTCTTATAAACACAAGGTTCATCTGGATTTTTGATGAAATCAAACTCTTTGATAACATCATCGAAACAGCTGTTCCAACTCCGTGATGCCTGCTTTAACCCATATATGGATTTAAGCAATCTGCATGCTTTCCCGCTGCTCCCACTGTCAATAAAGCCCTCTGGCTGATCCATATAAACGCATTCTTCTAAATCCCCATTTAGAAATGCTGTTTTAACGTCCATCTGCCAGATTTCATAGTCGTAGTGAGCAGCAATAGCAAGTAGGATTCGAATGGATTTAAGCATGGCTACGGGCGAAAAAGTCTCGTCATAGTCCAAACCTGGTCTTTGACGAAAACCCTTCGCCACAAGTCTTGCCTTATAGGTCTCTACCTGCCCATCTACACCAATCTTTCTTTTAAAGATCCATTTGCACCTTCTAGATTTTACCTCGGGGGGTACAACGTCCAAAGTCCATACTTTGTTGGTGTACATAGACTCCATTTCGGATCTCATGGCATCCAGCCACTTCACAAAGTCTCCACTCGTGATAGCTTGCTGAAAACTGGTAGGATCATCATCCTCCATGATGCAGTCTTCTCTGTCACCATCAATGAGGAAACCGTAGTACCTCTCCGGTGGGCGAGAAGTCCTACCAGACCTACGGAGTGGCCGAGGTTCCTCAGTTTCTATTGCAACAGCCGGTTCAACCAAGTCGTCCTTTGTAGTTTGTGTTTCTAGAATCTCTTCTAGATCTACCGCATTGCCATCATTTTCATTTGTAAAAAACTCTTTTTCCATGAATGTGGCATGCTGAGAAACAAACACCTTTTGTTCCTCCTTATGGTAGAAAAGATATCCATAAGAGTTCTTTGGATATCCCACAAAATTACACATGACTGACCGTGTCTCGAGTTTGTCCGGATTCTGCTTTTTAACATAGGCCGGGCAACCTCAAATCTTAATTCTCTTAAGTGATGGTCTCTTCCCATGCCATATCTCATATGGCGTGGTAGACACAGTTTTGGTTGGAACCCTGTTCAGTAGAAATACTGCAGTCTCCAATGCATGCCCCCAGACGGGTAACTCAGTATCACTCATCATGGAACGGACCATATCTAATAGGGTCCGATTCCGTCGTTCAGACACACCATTGTGCTGTGGTGTGTAAGGAGGAGTGAGCTGAGAGAGAATCACATTCTCTTTTAGGAAGTTTGCAAATTCTGTACTGAGGTACTCCCCACCTCGATCTGATCGAAGCATCTTAATACTCAAGCCGGTTTGTTTTTCTACTTCTTGTTTATATTCAGTGAATTTCTCGAAAGCTTCGTATTTGTGCTTTAATAAAAATACATGACCGAATCTTGAGAAATCGTCAGTGAAAGTAATGAAGTAAGAAAAACCGCCTCTAGCCTATGTAGACATTGGCCCACATACATCACTATGTATGAGTCCTAGGAGCTCGGAAGCTCTTTCTCCGTGTCCGGTAAACGGAGTTTTGGTCATTTTACCCTTGATACAAGACTGGCAAGTCACATAAGATTTATATTCAAAAGAGATTAAATATCCATCTTTGTGTAACTTGTTTAGTCTTGTTTCGTTAATATGTCCAAGTCTACAGTGCCAAAGAAAAGCTTCATTTATTTCTGAAAGTTTTCTTTTACTAGTGTGTTGTTTGTTGAAAACTGTGTGTTGATTTAGGACGTATATCTCGTTATTAAGCGTACCATACCCAACCAACATTTGATTCAGGTGAATGTTCATAACATTGTTCTGTAATACAAAATTATATCTTTCATTGTCTAACAAAGAAACAGATATTATATTACAAAGCATACTTGGTACAAAATAACATGGGTTCAAAACCAATATACACCTAGATAGCAACCCCAAGTGATACTCTCCCACTGCGACTGTATGTACATTGGAACCATTTCCAACGAGGAGAGTATGGTCACCTGTCTTCAAAACCTTATTATTTCTCAGCCCCTGCATAGAATTGCAAATGTGAGAACCTGAACCGGTATCTAATACCCAGGAAGCAGAGTTTATTGAAAAACAGTTTTCTGTCACAAACACACCTGAAGCGGAAGCATCCCCATGCTTCTTCTTGAGATTTAAGTACTCGGTGCAGTTGCGCTTCCAATGTCCTGTTTTGTAGCAATGAAAACATTCCCCTTTTCCCGATTCTCCAGCTTTGGGCTTTTCCTTCCCCTTAACTTTTTTAACTCCACCCTTAGGATTGGTGGGCTTCTTCTTTTTCTTTTCCTTGGCCTTAGCCTTCGGGCAAGAAGAGGAAGATTGTCCAACAGTCATAACGGGAGTTTTCACTAATTTCAGTGTGCTCTCTGCACTCCTTAATATATTAAGGAGTTCAGGTAGTTCATTCTCCATGTTGTGCATGTTGAAGTTAACTATGAATTGAGCAAAGGTGGAGGGGAGGGACTGCAGAATAATATCCGTATATTGTTCGTTATCCATCGTCCATCCAAGGTCCTCAAGCTCTTCTATGAGAGCTATCATCTTCAGAACATGGTCTCCTACTGATGTGCCAAGGGTCATTCGCATCTGAAACAATTTCTTTGATGCTTCGTATCGTAATACGCGGGATTGCTCTCCATACAACTCCTTTGTATGGAGGAATATGTCATGAATGTCCATATTCTCATGCTGCTTTTGATGTGTGTTGTCCATCGATGCAAGCGCGAGGCATTTGGCCGTGGCACAGTCAGCGTCCCATGTCTTGCGGACTTCTTTGTCCGCAACTGAGGATTTTGGACCTGGGACGGGCGGGGCTGGAGCCGTGAGGACATATGATACTTTATCATAAGTCAAGGCAATTTTCAGATTCCTCAGCCAGTCTTTATAATTGGTCCCATTCAGTTTATTTTTATCTAGTAGAAGCTTGAGTCCAGTCATTGGTATCTGTCATTAAGAGAGAAAAAAGAATACACTCAGCGAAAGCTCTTGCAAAGATCGTATTGGTTGTTATCTTGTCTAATCGATGTCTCCCACTGCTTTAATCAAGTTTTTCTTTCAAACCTTAAAAAGAAAACTAGCCAGGATTAATTACTGTCTACAACTTCGCTAACCGTTCAGCCAGGCCAGTGTCGGTACTTGAGGGAGGTTCCCCGTGCTTTCGCACGGACCTAATTAAAGTAAACCTCGTTTTCCCAGAGGCGTAGCCCCGTTAACACCTTTCTAGACACCTAATGAGTTAGCTAATTGTAAACTGCAAAACTCTCCTAGGAGCAACTATTGCCCACAGTGGGATCGGGATCCAACCATCATATGAAAGGTATGCAATCTCATTGCAAATCTCAACACTTGAAATTCCCGATGTAGTTTTTACCCCTAGCACTCATGACCTTGGCTATGGTCAACAAATCACAAGTACTAGTCAAGTTCAACCCGTCATTTCTTGATTAATCAGACCCGTTCACATGACCCTTGGCTAAGGTCAACAAAGTCATATGCCCGTCCTAATTAATCTGCATCATATGCATTGTAAGAAGACATCACTTAGCTACCATACACTACGCCTTGGCTAAGGTCAACAAACGTAGCACGAATACTAAGTACTCTACTTCCTAAAATGACGGAGGGTTGCGGATGATTTTTAAGAAAATCTTTAACTCTTTGAACTTGATATCGTTGTAGAATCAAATGGTTTTCAAAAGGAGTGGCTTAAGCTCCGCAGTTCTGAAATATAGCTTTTTCATAAAGAGCCGAGTGGTTTTCAAATCCGATTCTACAACATCTTTTTAGGTTTATTTTCTTTACATTAATCATATTAATGTAGTCCCATCATTTAAGTCCTTAAGCCAATCACAGAAAAGAAACGAAAATATAACGTACGCTTATGCCATCTGCATTCGCCGCAATATTCCGTTATGCACCGTTAGGTTACTTAACTAACAGCATACTGGGACGGGACTAGCGCGGGTGTAAAACATAAGCAACGTCTACTATATATCTCATATATAATATATCATTCGTCTCAGATATCACAGAACACAGGCAGCAGAAACACAGATATAATGTGGGATATACTAGGACGTCCGTATTTAGTATTTAGCCAACAATAGAAAATATGGATTCCACAGTCGCGATGAATAGCCAAGCCCACACCCCTAGACCCCTATGAGAGCGGCAAGCGACCCTACCAATTCTGGAGTTTAGGAGACCCGGTCTCTACTCCTCGAGATGGCCTCCCACTGAACCCCAGAACCCGGTCACCTGTGCTCCCCTCCTTGGGTCTATCCTAATGCGGAAAAGTAAATAATATACAACACTGGTGACATCAACCTCAACCCGGAAGTGCCCCAAATAAAAGAATATTACATTACATTTGAATTTTACATGAATGAAAATAAAACTCTCATCTCACATAAACCCCCCCCCCCCCCGGCTATTCAATCGCGACAATCCTGCACATCATATCTCAGCAACACATGATAGCATATATCATCAACGTAAGTAAGTATGCGTACCCCGATTGTCGTTGATGTAGAGCAACGAAACCGGCGATAAGCGACATACTACACTTACGGTCACAGAAAAGAAAGTGTAAAACTACAATATTTGGAATCCACATTCTCTTTAGACATCGTAAATGTGAAATATCACATACTTCGTATTTCATGCCTAGCTATATGAATTCCACATATTGTATCACATTCCAGATAAACAGACAGTATTAAAGTTTTCGAACGAATGATCAAATACCCAAAATTTCATAAAGCTCAACACTTGAGCGGAGTTCAAAAAAAACCCGGAATGTGTCACAGTAGTAGCGGTCCAGCCGTAGAAGGGTCAAGCCAACGCCTCACATGTGGCACGCCGTACTGCCTCAAACCCTAAGGTTCAAAAGGCAGTTCAAGACGGTCACATAATCGAGTTAAGGTTTGTTTTCTTCTAGATGGTCCACCACAAAACTTGCACGTATTTCCGAAAGATTTAAACCCCGTGAAAAAGTGAGTTAATGATACTCGTTCGAACATTTTAATACTTTCTTAATTACCCGGAAAAAGGCACGAAATTAAAATTCCGATCGAATCATAGAATCTAAAACAATCCCCAGAACATGCAATACTTGTATCAGATTAAAAATACCCAAAAATATATCCAAGCAGGTAGGAATAACACTGTATAAAAACGAGGCAATGACTCATCAGTACGGCCGCAGAGCCGCGGCCTAAGCAAGCTCTGGCCGCGGTTCGGCGGTGTGATCTACTGTTCATGGCTTCGTTTTTTACATTTGTTCTTATAATTCCCTGCTGAATTTTTTACATATTTTTAATTCTGAAAATAACACAGTTTAAAAAAATGTCCAGAAAGTGTTCAAAAAACCATATTTTTGGTTCGATCGGAGTTTTAACTTCGTTAAAGTGTCGCCTAAAGTTCTAGATCGGCTCTGATACCAATGTTAGGTCAGGCAGCCATCCCATCCAATGGGGTCGCCGTGGCACCAACGGGTCTCTCAGCAGCTACTTTTTACGCATGCCCCCTCGCGAGGACTACAACCCGCCGGAATACCTTCCGGTCTCGGGATACCCTGGGGTTAAGAGCCTATGCTTCGCCATACTGTCACACGGTGAGAACCCCCCATAGGTCGACATCCAATTTCTAGTAGCTTTGATACCAATGTTATGTTTACCTAGCACCTTATGAAGGGTGAGCAAGAATGTACAATGAATATATATATATATATATTTATATTTATATATATACATGTACAAATACATCCACTATCATATAATGGCCTCTAGGGCATACATATATCCAACAGGTCTGTCCCACAGCCGTCAGTACGTCGTACTTGAGATAGTATGCGGGTGCTCGTTAGGTTACGAGTACACTGGACAGGACTCGTCGGGAACTGTTGGTTGGTATTATACCTATCGTCAGTTATCAGTTCCCAGGTGACATGAGTACAGCTTAGTCCGCTGACTTGACACTGTCACTTCGCCTCGAGTGTGTTCCCACTGTACTTTGATTACTACCCTACCACGGCTCAAAGGAGTCGTGCAAACAGGTAGTAGTTGGGTGCAGTCCCGAAGCACTTGGAGGCAGCGACGGTTAGACAGGATTCATCTCTCCCGGTATTGGGGGTTGATATCGCATTGTGTCAAGAAGAACCATTACACAAGTAGTCCCTGGCCAGGGCAAGCGAGATATACTGGTAGGTTTCCAGTGTTATCTCAGGGTGTTCTAGGCTACACTCCGACACGACTTGTACCGCTATTAGGGAACTGACGTTTACCACCCGCCTAGGCCTGCCATACGATGTTCTCAGACGAACAGACCGGACTATACGGAGATTGTCACATACAGGCTCAGTAGGAGTTCAGATGGGTTTCACCTCGTCAGTCTTCTTGTCGGCATCTACCTGGGGGCCGTAACGCACAGCTAGTGCCGCTTGCGGTCTGTGGTTAAACCCACTGCCAGCGTAGTGTCGAGTCTTTAGAGTCCCACACAGAGGGTTATTCGCCTTTGGGCAAAACAGAGTAGAGGTCGCATGGTTTTGCGACAGGGTTCGTTCACATCCGCGCACTTATGCACGTTTGGTGTCCAGACAGTCATTACTAGCGGGCTCTGGTTTGAGCCGGATCCTAGTATATGTTTTGGGGTTAGTTTTATCTCATTGTATTCGTGTTCCTCGGAACACGAATGCGGGTGTGTATGCACAGTTGATTGAGGCGGAGGAAGAGGATTTTCTTTAGGGTTTCGGAACGGGTGTGTATGCACAGTTGACAGTTGCCTTTTTCTAAACCGTAATGAATATGTGAAATAGCAATTAATAATATAAATTAAATGAAATTGAGTTATGGTTAGGGTTGTTAACTTGTTGACCAAGGTTGACATATTGACCTTGGTTGAAACATTGACCATCATCATTACACTTCAAAGATGCTCTTTGATCTTTGCAAAAAACATTTAATGTGAAATGATAATGGTCTTATCAAACCAACCATCACCTTTTTCATTTGATTAAAATTATTAATTAGATAATTCACATATATGTGATATGGTTGTAAAATTATATCATAATCTCATTCTCACTCTCTCTCCTCTTTTGCTCTCCTTCTTCCTCAAGCTCAAGGAAAATTCATCTCATGTGTTGAGAAACATCTCCTTTGAGATAAAACACCCAAAGCCACTCTCTACTCATTCTAAGGTTGAAGGTCTAGCAAGCCGGAGACTTTAGTTTTCTCAAGTTCGAGGAAGAAGCTCAAGGTAGAGACCCTCAGGTGGATCCATCTTCGGCAAGAGAAGGCGACGAGGAGAGAACCATCCCACCACTACAAGGAGTCCAAGAGAAGGAGTTCAAGTTGAGGTATAACCCCTAACCGAGTAGATAAATCTTTAGTTAGGTTTCTAGTGTGTAGTTTAGCCAAGATCCGTATTTTATAGTCCATGTTACCATAACCCTAAAAATCGTTTTTCATCGTTTCCGCAAGCCCGTAAGAACAGGGAGAGGTAACGTGGACTTACACTGCCTTCCATGATTATGAAATCTGGCAGATGGACGTAAAGACGGCTTTTCTGAATGGTAATTTAGAAGAGTGCGTCTATATGGATCAGCCAGAAGGTTTCAATCAGAGTGGAAGCAGCAGGAAAGTGTGCAAGTTGCTTAAGTCCATTTATGGACTGAAGCAGGCATCGCGGAGTTGGAACATCTGTTTTGATAAAACGGTCAACGAATATGACTTTATCAAAAATCCAGATGAAGCATGCATATATAGTAAAATTGTAGCACGAACTGTCGTATTCCTCATCTTGTACGTGGATGACATTCTATTGATAGGAAATGACATTCCTATGCTACAATCTGTCAAAGGATTCTTGTCACACAGGTTCTCCATGAAAGACCTGGGTGATGCCTCTTACATTCTGGGGATCCGGATCTATCATGATAGATCCAAGAGGATGTTGGGACTTTCGCAGTCCAGGTATATCAACACTATACTGAAAAGATTCAGTATGGAAGATTCTAAGCGCGGTAATCTATGGGTTTGTCACGGAATCACCCTATCCAAAGAGATGTCTTCCAAGACTGATTTGGAAAGGGATCGTATGTCTATTATACCCTACGCTTCTGCGGTAGGCTCTATAATGTATGTGATGTTGTGCACCAGACCAGATGTAGCTTACGCACTGAGCGTGGTAAGCCGGTATCAGTCGGACCCAAGGAAGAAGCACTAGATAGCAGTGAAGACCATTCTCAAGTACCTGAGAAGGACTAAGGAGATGTTCTTGGTTTACGGCGGAAAAGACCTCAAGATCGAGGCCTTTGCTGATTCCGGCTTCCAGAGTGATAAGGATGACTCCAAGTCCATGTCAGGTTATGTCTTTACCCTCAATGGAGGGGCGGTGTGCTGGAAGAGTTCCAAGCAGGACACCGTTGCTGACTCGACGATGGAAACGGAGTATATTGCTGCTTGCGATGCCGCAAAAGAAGTGATCTGGATAAAGAAGTTCCTAACAGAACTTCAGGTGGTTCCTACCATTGTTGATCCAATGCCGCTGTATTGCGAAAACAACGGAGCTATAGCTTTAGCAAAGGAACCCAGGTCCCATCAGAAGTCCAGACAAATCTTAAGAAGGTATCACCTGATCAGGGAGATCAAAGATCGTCGGGAGATCGAGGTCCGGAGAGTTGCTACAGAGGAGAACATTGCTGATCCATTCACAAAGGCCTTACCTCAGATTCAGTTCGAGAGGCTACTCGAGATGATCGGTCTTCGATATGCCAGTACATGGCCCTAAGTGCAAGTGGGAGATTGTTAGTGGATATGCCCTAGGGGCCATTATTGTATCATACTAGCTTGTATATTACTTAATGGAAGCTTAGGATATTCACAGTTATATTAACAGTCTTGCTAAACATGGTAGTATGCTACTTGGTTTTATCTATCTTAATATGTGTGTACGTATTGATAGAGCCCTTAAGATCTTGCTTGACTACCAGCGTTGTGATGGCAGTCACACTAGTGGGGGCTGGGTAGTCTACAAGCACATCCTTTTTCAGGTCCCTAGTCGTAGGATTATCGAGACAGGGCATCGATACTCCGGAGTAGACTAGTGTGTACGCTTCTCATCCCAGTTGGGGAGATGGTCTGTCCCACAGCCATCAGTACGTCGTACTGGAGATAGTATACAGGTGCTCGTTGGGTTATGGGTATACCGGACAGGACTCGCAGAGAACTGTTGGTTGGTATTATACCCGTCGTCAGTTAACAGTTCCCAGGTGACATGAGTACAGCATAGTCCGCAGACTTGACACGGCTGCTTCGCCTCGAGTGTGTTCCCACTATTCTTAGATTGCTACCCTACCACGGCTCAAAGGAGTCGTGCAAACAGGTAGCAGTTGGGTGCAGTCCCGAAGCACTTGGAGGCAGTGGCGGTTAGACAGGATTCGTCTCTCCCGGTATTGGGAGTTGATATCGCGTTGTGTCAGAGAGCCATTACGCAAAGTCCCTGGCCTGGGCAAGCGAGATTTATTGGTAGGTTTTCCAGTAGTTTCTCAAGGTGTAATGGGCTACGCTCCGACATGACTTATACCGCTTTTAGGGGACTGACGCTTGCCGCCCCCCTAGGCCCGATATGCGATAGTCCTAGACGAACAGACCGGACTGTACGAAGATTGTCACATCAGGCTCAGTAGGAGTTCGGATTGGTTTCCTCATCGGCCTTCTTATCGACATCTACCTTGGGACCATTACGTACAGCTAGTGCCGCTTGCGGTCTGTGGTTAAACCCACTACCAACGTAGTAGTCGAGTCTTTAGAGTCCCACACAGAGAGTTTCCCTGCTCCCAGCAAAACGATATAGAGGTCGTATGGTTTTACGACAAGGGTTTGGACGCATACGTTTTTTTACGCACGTACGATGTTCGGACAGTTTTTACTAGCCGGCTTTGGTTTAAGCCAGATTCTAGTATCGGATTATTGGATTTATACAGTCTAAAATTTTTCCGTGTTTTCACGGATAGAAGGGGCGTTCTCGTAATTTGGTGAGAAGCTTCTAGAAAGATGATGACTTGGGGGCTAAGGTGGCATTTGCATTTATTGATTTAGTGACTCATTTGTGTGATTCATTCATGTAGTTAGTGGTGCATTTAATGAGTAATGACTCATGAGATGAATCACAAATAATGAATAAATGAAGCATGGTTGATAAATCATTTGATTTATTCATTTAATAAATCATTATGCTTCATATATTCAAATGATATCATTATTTCATTTGATTCTCACTCTCACCTTCTCTCTCCTCAAGCTCTCTCTCTTCAAACCCTAATCCTAACCTCTCATGTGTTGAGATCAAGGATTAGAAAGACTCGTTAATCCATAATCATACTCTATATTCCCTAGGTGACTTTGATTAGCAATTAGTGTAACCTAGTTACCTCAAGATTAGAGGCAAAGCTTGGAGTAGAAGCTCTCGGGTGGATCGTCTATTACAAAGAGGAGGCCGACGAGGAGGTGGTTAACGAGAAGAAGAAGGACTTGGTTCATTAGGTATAATCTTCTTTCATAGTAGCTAATTACTCTTATGATAGTGTTAGTTATAGTTTAGCAAGGATCCTTTGGGTTAGTCGATGTTAGTTTAAAGAAAAAAATTGTTTTTCATATTTCCGCCTCCCCGCAACTCGTGGGGTATAATACATCGACTTACATGTGTTGTTTGATCCGGGGTCTACACACTCGTATGTCTCTACACACTTCACACTGAGATTAGGCAGAGAGTCGGGTTTGCTTGATCAGCCGCTTGTTGTGACCACTCCCGTTGGCGAGTCGTTTGTTGTGAGGCACGTGTTCCGGTCGTGTGTTGTCCGTATTGGTGAGAGAGGGTTGCCTGTCGACTTGATCCTTCTTGAGATGTTGGACTTCGTCGTTCTCTTAGGCATGGACTGATTAGCCACGTGCTACGCGTCTGTGGACTGCCGCGAGAAGACAGTTAGGTTTTGTTTTCCCGGCGAGTCGGTTTTTGTTGTGCAGGGGGACCGTGGTGCCGCCCCTCACAGTTTGATTTTGTCTCTTCACGCTGGATAGCTTTTGAGGAAGGGATGTCATAGATTTCTAGCTTATGTTTGTGATACTCGAGCTGCAGAGGTTCCTTTGGACCAGGTCCCGATTGTTAATGAGTTCCCTGATGTTTTCCCTGATGAGCTGCATGGGCTACCGCCTGAGCGTGATATTGTTTTCTGCATTGACGTGATTCCCGTCACGGGGCCTATTTCCATACCGCCTTATCGGATGGCCCCGGCGGAGCTTAGAAAGTTGAAGGGTCAGTTGCAAGATTTGCTGGATAAAGGGCTTATTCGAACTAGGGTGTCTCCTTGAGGTGCTCCAATCCTGTTCGTCAAGAAGAAGGACGGCAGTTTGCGCTTGTGTATTGATTACCGCCAGCTGAACAGGGTTACCGTACGGAACAGATATCCCTTACCACGTATCGATGATTTGTTCGACCAGCTTCAGGGTCCGAGATACTTTTCGAGGATTGATTTGCGATCGGGTTACCATCAGTTGCGGCGGCAGGGGGATATTCCGCGGACGGCTTTTCGCATAAGTTATGGGCACTATGAGTTTTTGGTGATGTCGTTCGGACTCATCAATGCCCCAGCCGCGTTTATGGACTTGATGAACCGCGTTTTCAGGCCGTATCTTGATCTGTTCATCATCGTGTTTATTGAGGACATTTTGGTGTATTCCCGGAGCCGAGAGGAGCACGAACAGCACCTGCGGATCACATTGCAGACTTTGAGGGAGCACCAGCTGTTCGTGAAATTCTCCAAGTGAGCGTTTTGGCTTCACAGCGTAGATTTCTTGGGTCACGTGATTACGCGAGATGGTATATGTGTGGACCCAAAGAAGATCGAGGCCGTTCAGCATTGGCCCAGACCAGCATCAGTTATAGAGATCCCCAGCTTCCTAGGCTAGGCCGGCTACTATCGACGATTTGTTCAGGACTTCTCCTGTATCGCTGCACTATTGACCGGGTTGACCCGGAAGGGAGTTCCTTTTGATTGGACCAAGCGTGCGAGCATAGCGTCCAGCAGTTGAAGACTCATCTGACTACTGCATCAGTGTTGTCATTGCCTTCGGGACCTGGCGGATTTATGGTTTATTGCGACGCTTCTCGAGTGGGACTAGGTTGCGTGTTGATGCAGCACGATAGGGTTATCGTGTATGCTTCTCGGCAGCTGAAGACGCACGAATAGAATTATCTTACTCACGATTTAGAGATGGCTGCAGTGGTGTTTGCACTCAAGATCTGGAGACATTACCTATACGGTGAGTCGTTCCAGATATTCACGGACCACAAGAGCTTGAAGTACATATTTCTGCAACGAGACCTGAATCTGAGACAGCGTCGTTGGATGGAGCTAGTGAAAGACTATGATTGCGAAATCCTTATCATCCGGGCAAGGAGAACGTAGTGGAAGATGCTTTGATTCGGAGGCCCGGAGGTAGTTTATCTTGTTTAAGTGCCGTGCAGAGGCAGTCATCAGCAGATTGGCAGAATCTATGCGACAGCCGAGTGCAGTTCAAGTTCACTCCGACCAAGGGATAGCTTGCGCATATTCGTGCACGTCTACAGTTGCTTGACCGTATTCGGGAGGCACGGTCCAGTAATGACCATCTTTCAGAGATCATGGAGCAGGTTAGGCAGGGCAAAGATTCCGAGTTTGTGATCAATGATCAGAGGGTACTACGCTTTGGGACTCGATTGTGCATACCAGATTCTGAGGGACTGCGGAGTGAGATTCTAGAGGAAGCATATAGATCGATATACAACATTCATCTCGGTTCCACAAAGATGTACCACGATCTGAAAGTTGTTTATTGGTGGGACGGAATGAAGAGAGACGTCACAGACTTCGTGTCACGATGCCTGACTTGTCAGCAAGTCAAGGCCGAACACCAGAGGCCCGCGGGAGAGTTGCAGCCTTTGCCCATTTCGGAGTGAAAATGGGAGCATATTTCTATGGACTTCATTGTGGGTCTACCCAGGACCAGTCAAGGGTATGACTCCATTTAGGTGATTGTTGATCGATTGACGAAAGCGGCTCACTTCCTGCCAGTGAAGACCACTTTCGAATTTGCTCAGTATGTCCAGATTTACATCGACGAGATCATACGGTTGCATGGCGTCCCGACTTGTATCGTGTCCGACCGAGGCACCCAGTTCACCAGCCGACTATGGCAGAGACTTCAGGAGGCGTTGGGCACCAGATTGAGTTTCAGCACAGCATTTCATCCGCAGACTGACGGCCAGTCAGAGCGGACTATTCAGAATCTTGAGGACATGCTTCGAGCGTGTGTTTTAGATTTCGGTGGTAGCTGGGATCATCATTTACCCTTAGTGGAGTTCTCCTACAACAACAGCTTCTAAGAGACCATTCAGATGGCACCATTCGAGGCTCTATATGGGAGGAGATGTCGATCACCTATCTATTGGACAGAGCTCAGCGAGAGCAGTATTTTGGGGCCGCAGATCGTGCAGGAGACGACCGAGAAGATACAGTTGATTCGAGATAGGATGATGAAAGCTCAGAGTAGACAGAAGTCATATGCTGACAGACGCCGTCGCAGACTCGAGTTCACCGTTGGCGATCATGTTTTTCTGAGGGTCTCTCCAATAAAGGGCATGATGAAATTTGGGCGGAAAGGGGAAGCTTAGTCCCATATTTATAGGTCCCTTCGAGATCCTCGAGCGTGTGGGCGCAGTGGCATATCGTTTGGCTCTTCCACCCGACTTTCCGGATGTTCACCCCGTATTTCACGTGTCGATGCTTCGCAGATACCTTCATGACCCTTCTCATATGATTCAGCACCAGACCGTTCATCTTGAGCGCGATCTTTCATTCACCGAGCAGCCAGTAGTGATATTGGACCGGCAGGTAAAGAAACTTCGATCAAAGGTCTTGCCATCTGTGAAGGTTCTTTGGCGCAGCCCGAATAGTGAAGAGATCACTTAGGAGGCCGAGGACGAGATGCGGAAGAAATTCCCTTATCTCTTTGAAGGTAAGCCTAGTTAAATTTTTAAAATTCGGGGACGAATTTCTTTAAGAGGGAAGATTGTAACACCATAGAATGCGATTAGTGCTTAATTATGCATTAATACGGGTTTCTAGTAAAAAAGTTTACCAAAACGGTTTTCAAATATTTTATAAAAATTAATGAATATTTAATTAGAATTTAATTTGGGCTTGCACACATATGTGCATGTAAACTAGGGCCAATTTTGGGGTTAAACCATGTTTATGTGGCCATGGGATTAACCATCCTACTAATTATAATATGTTAATTAGCAAATTAATTAGTTTTCAAAAATAAAAATTTAAATTACAAATGATTTGTTTAGGGGTTGACTTGAGGAGAGATGATGAGAGAGGGAGGGAATGATTCAGATTAAGCATGGGGGGCACCATCATGATTAGCATTAAATGAGGAGAGAGAGAGGTGCATGCTTGCTCCCATAACACACCCCTCTCACTCTCTCTCTCTATTAAGTTTTAAATCCCATTTCTTTCTCTCATAAAATTTTTCCTTCTCCCTCTATCCCACAAACTGAAACTTTCAGCTCCTCATCAAACCTCAACCCAAATTCTTCAAGATCCCCTCCTCACCTCATCAAAAACTCACCACTTCTTTCACAAAAATTGATCTTACACCCTAAGTTAACCCATGGAGCTAGGAAAGCTTGAATTTTGGAGCAAGTTGGTATAGGTATAAACCCCTAACTGATAATTATCTAGTTATTGTGTAGGGTTACATGGAAGTTTCTGTTCTAGAACTTTAAGTTGTAGTTTTGGTGCCGATATCGTGATTTAGTGTCATTTTTGTGCTGCTGTAATCTGCTGTGACCCCGATACTTCTTGATAAACCCAAACAATGTAGTAGTGTAGTGCTAGCTAACTTGAGTAGATACCCAAAGTTCGAGCCCAACCTGTTAGTTGTATGTATGCCCTAGAGGCCAGTATTGTACAGATGATGTATATTATATTGGATGCTTGGACATATATAGAGATGACTTTCTTGCTCGACATGATAGTATGCTATCTGGTTACTCTTTATCTTAACATGTACACTTGTCTCTTTATACAGTCTTATAGTTACATGTTGGTAAAGCCCTTAGGATGTGTACTTGACTACCTGGACTATGATACAGATCATACTAGTGGGGACATGGTAGTCCATAGGTACATCCTTCAAGGTCCCTAGTCGTAGGTGTATCGAGACGGGGCATCGATATACCAGTGTAGACTAGCGTATACGCTTCTCGACCCATGAGATGGGCGATGGATGATCCCATATCCATTGGTGTTTGACATCAGAGATGGTATACGGGTGCTCAGTGGAGACTGGGTACACTGGACGGACTCGCCGAGAACTCCCAGATGGTATTATACCTCACGTCAGATGGCAGTTCTCAGGTGACACTTGTACAGGTTAGTCTGTAGACCCGAGATCGTCATAGAGTCTTGTGTGATTCCCACTGTGCTTTGATCTCCACCTTACCACGTCCATGAGGGCGTGCAAAATGGTGGTCTTTGGGTACAGTCCCGAGTCACATGGAGGCAATGAGCGATAGGAGGGGTTTCGTCTCTCCCGGTATTGGGGGTTGATGTTGCGCTGTGCTTGATTGGCCGTAACAGGGAAGTCCCTGGCCAGGGCTGATCAGAGATTTGCTGGTAAGTGTTACCAGTAGTTTCTCGACCCGTTATGAGCCTCACATCGGCACGACTTATCGGTTATTGGGGTCTGACGTATACCACCCCTAGACTTGATATACGACATATCAGACGAACAGACCGGACTGTACGGTAAGTGTTACTGGTTGGATTCACAGGAGTGTGAGCGGGCTAGCTCGTCGATCTTCTGATCGCTCAATACCCGGATGGCCGTTACGTTTAGCAGACCGCTTGCGGCTTGTGGGTGCTTGATATGATCATCATCTGCTACCGGCGTATTGACGAGTCTTTAGAGTCCTACACAGAGGTTTCCTGGCTCAAGCGAAACGAAATAGGAGCGCATATGAGATATGTGCAGGACCGAGAATAATGCATGTATGTGATACCGTATTTCATTCTCGCGATGGATGTATCAATTGGTTATATTCGATATAACCTAGATATCGAATCAAGGATTGATTCGATAAGCCGATACATAGGATACTAGTCGGTTATATGCGATATGACCGGATCGTTAAATCAAGTGTTGATTTAATGATTTGATGTATAATTATATATTTGATATATTACTTTACATTAACTAGTATTGATTCACTTTAAATGGATTTTCTCACTTGATGTGCAAGAAGTATATGTGATATACTTTTGTGCACATATTTGTATCATGTTTGATGATACTTGATCATGTGGTTAAGTGTAAAGGATTAAACCATGGTTAAGAGATGATTAGGGTTTTGGTTTTTCATTTATTTATTTGTTTATTTATTTGGAAAAGATTTAGATAAGAATGGTGGCTAAGTTTGTTTCTAGTTGAAGCTTCATGAAGCTTTGACTTCTTAACCATTCTTGTCTTCATGCTTAACCCTAACCCATCCAAGTAACCATGGTCTATTCTCTACACTCTACCCTAGTTAGTTTATGATAAGTATTCATTTATTTATTCATTTTAACTCAACACTTATCATAATTCTAGCTTCTTCATCTTCTTCTTCAAGATAGAAAACTTGATGCCATCAATGGCAACTTGAGATCTAAAGTGAGAAATCCAATTCTAAAGTGAACCCACCTCCTATTTCTTCACCCTCTACCTCTTGCCAAGTTGTTTTGGGTGTTTTCTTCATAAGTTTCACAACTTGGTGAAGTCAGAGCTTGAACTTGTGAAACCTCGACGTAGATCATCTTCGGCACGAAGCCGACGACCTAGTCCGCCCAATTCTCCGATGAAGCCGACGTTTGAGTTCGGGATTCGAGATGGACAGCGAGAGGACGCCTACGTGGAGCTAAGGAAGTGGAGAACCGGATCTACAAAGGTTGTAGCCTCTCTCCTTTAGTTAAGTTGTTAACTAGTTTACTGTTTCGCCTAAATTTCTAGTTAACGATCCGTATTAGGGTTTCTCGGCACCCATAAAATTTGAAATTGGCATGGTTGATGCCTTGTGAGACCTCTATAGTATGCCTAGGAACCCTACACAACCTGGGCGGTTTTGGCCGGCGACGAGGGGTACAAATCCGGCGAGATCGGTCGTCATGGAGAGTTTGGAGTTGTAACTTAGTGGGTTTCTGTCTGCAGTGATTTTAAGCTGTTGGGTATTGTTTGGGTTTTGTGTTTTTGCAGTGGGCTAAATCTGGGATAGTTTAGTTAGTTTTAGTGTTTTGTGGGTTTTAATGATAATTTGGTGGTTTAGGTGGAGATTAAGTTAACTTAGGATTTTTATAGTTAGATTAGCTAGATTATGTGCTGTTGGTGTCACTTAATCCAAGTACTTTCACCTGATTACATAAAAAAACCATAATGTTGCAATTTAGTGTTTTTTTAAAACGTTTTTTTAAAACGAGCTTTAGGATACAGAGTATCTGCTGTTTCTGGGGTTATTTTCTTGAAGAGCAAACATATACATTAGACTATACTTGGTGCTATGAGTGTAGTGTAAAAACCTGGACCAGTTTTACCTGACTTTGGCGGATATCAAGCCTATGGTGGCTGGCCTAATTTTGGTGGAACATGTTGAATTTTTGCAGGTAGCTGTCTGTAGGTATTATAAGAGGTTTGGTCTTGTTTATTTTTCTTGTTTTTGCTCCAGATAAAATCTAGGACCATTTACCTATAATTTGTGTAGCGGGACTTGCGCGACACGTACGTTACGAGATGGGTTTGGTGTTGCTGTTGGAGTTAGTGCCCTCAGAGTCAATTATTGGATCACAGGCACGTGATTGCAATGATTGAGGGAGGACCTATCCCGGTAGGACAGTCTTACTCGAGATGATAGTATGCTATCTGGTTTATCTTTATCATCGTGTACTGCTTTAGGTGACCTGACATGTCGCTATTACACGTTGATAGAGCCCCTAGGATTCTTGCTTGACTACCAGCAGTATGATGGCGATCATATACGTGGGAGCTGGTGGTCTATAAGCACATCCTTAAAAGGTCCCTAGTCGTAGGAGTTTCGAGACAGGGCATCGATACTCCGTTAGTAGACTAGTGTATACAGTCGAGACCCCGACGAGGGGCGGTGGCCGGTCTCACAAGCCACTGGTGTCAGTTGGTTCACCTAAGATGTATACAGGTGCTCATTGGGTTATGAGTACACTGGACAGGACTCGCCGGGAACCTGCTAGTTGGTCTTATACCAGATGTCAGATAGCAGTTCCCTGGTGACATGTGTACAGGTTAGTTCATCGACCTGAGATCGTCATTTGTCTCGTGTGAGTTCCCACTGTGCTTTGATTACTACCCTACCACGGCTCAAAGGAGTCGTGCAAACAGGTTTTAGTTGGGTACAGTCCCGAGCCACATGGAGGCAGTGAGCGGATCTGCAGGGGTTCGTCTCTCCCGGTATTGGGGGTGAGGTCGCGCTGTGTCTAGGAGAGCCATTACGCAAAGCCCTCGGCCGAGGCAGGAGATTTACTGGTAGGTATTCCAGTAGTATCTCAGGGCGTTCTGGGCTACGCTCCGACACGACTTGTACCGCTTTTGGGGGTCTGACTTTCACCAACCCCCTAGGCCCGCCATGCGATACTCATAGACGAACGGACCGGACTGTACGGATATTGTCACTGACAGGCTCAGTTGGGTGTCGGGGTGAGCTTTCTCATCGACGTCCCATTTGGTCAATAGCTGGTGGCCCGTCACGTATTGGCTTATACCTCTGACGTGCCAGTGGTTAAATCCACAGCCATAGTATTGACGAGTCTTTAGAGTCCACCACAGTTACAGTTACTCAAGTTTCGGGCGAAACGCTGTAGAGGCCGTATGGAGATATGGCAGGGTCCGATCAGATACGTGCGGTATTGCACGGATCAGAATCGGACAGTTTTGTACTAGTGGCCGTATAGTTATATGGCAGGGTTTGATCTGATACGTGCGGTATTGCGCGGATGAGGATCGAACGGATTTTACTAGCCGGCTTTGGTTTAAGCCGGTCCTAGTTTAGTACAGTGTAGATTTTGTCTCATTGCATTTGTATCCGGTCGGAATACAGATGCGGGTGTGTATGCACAGTATCGGGGTTTTCCTGTAATTTATTACGGGACCAGTTTTCTGGAGTTGCCAGTTTGCATTCCGTTCCGGCCGGTTTTCCTTCATTCCTTCTCGGTCGGACTTTCTTGGTGGAGGGTGTTAATTGCAAGTTTGCAATTAACATTTAGTGGAGGGTTTTCTTGCATATGTTGCATTATGATGAGACTTGTTTCATCATGAGATGCCTTTCTTGTCTATTCCATTCCTTTCATTTGATGGTTGTATGATATGATAAGAAAAGAAATGAGAGTGACCAATTTCTATATTGTTGATATATTCTTTCTTGCATTTTCTTTTCTCTCTCCAATCTCATTCTTGAGATAAAGAGGCCGGCCACATTATTTGTGAGGGGGGGATTTTTATTTTTGGTTGGAAAAATGCTCATCTCATTTTTCCATGGTTGCAAAAGATTAGCTTAAAAGCTCATTTCTTTCTCTCCTTCTCTTCTCCATCCCTCCACATTAAGGCAACCTTATAACCCCAAGAGACAAGTTCACTACACTATTCTATAGCAAGCCTTGGACGCGTCGGCTAGCCATCTTCGCGCCCGAGTTGCCTCGGTCAAGAGGCGGGAGCCCGTAAAAGATTCCGGCTACGTGGTGCCCCTTTCCGACGAGCGAGGAGGTGACGGAGATTCCGCGGGAGATCGGAGTGGAGTCGAAGACCGAAGGACACGGATCGCTTGGTATAACTTCTCACCCCATCTTTAGATAGCTAGTTAGGTTAATGGTTTCGATCCGGGTAATTGTCCGCGGTAGCGCCGTTTTGCAAAGTTCGCAAAGTTTTTTATTCCGCATTTTGGCCTCGAGTACGAGGCCGGGGCGCTGACGTGGCGCAACATGGTATCAGAGCCACGCCATTAACCTTACCTAGCTTGTTCTAATGTGTTTTGCATTTCCAATCGACCGAAATCCCAAAAACCACATTTTCTTTTGCATCAGTTTTCTGTTGGAATTTTTTGGTGTCAGAAAATTTTTCAGATTGTCGAAAACTACTGCACAAGACATTATAAGACCACTGTAGAATTTCGACAGTGTAATTCGAACAGTAGAGCGCGGAAGGGCGGCCAAACGCACCTTCGGGCCGCGCTTCCGCCGCGGTCTACTGTGGTCAACTTGTCAAAATTTTACACTGGGCTTTTAGCCTTATTTTGTGGCTTTTGGGATATTAAATTTGGGCCCAGGTTTTCTGTAACTGCTACAGTATTGGTTGGGGGCCCACTAGTTAATTTTTGGTCAATCGGAAAATTTTAAACACATTATTTCACAGTATTTACATTATATCTGCGACCGTGAATGTCACTCGATCGGTAAATCCGGTCTAACTGCTATAGCCCGGTTAGACGGATTTGCGAACGTGACTTTCACGTTGATGTTCTATGTTTATGCTGTGGTGTTGCGGATCGGTCGTGGGGGATAGCCTGGTTGCAATATAGTACAGGTTTGTTGTATTATGTACATTTGATATTGCGGGGCGAGCGTCCGACATGTGGACTGTCGTCACTGCCTGTTTGTATTATTCTTTTGGGGCACGACCTGGTTGCGGTCGATGTACCCGGTGTATGTATATTTTACTTTCTGTACTAGGGTTGCCCCGCGGTGGGGTGCACGGATAGCCGGGTTCTGGAGGGCAACGGGCCCGCATCTCAGGGCATTGAGACGGAGGGGGCTTCAGTCCAGGATTGGCGGGCTATTCGCCGCACTCGTAGGGGGTATAGGTTGACCCAGGAGGGGTGCCCAAGTTGCCGGATTCCGTGGAGTGCTGGGTGGTCCATTCACGGAGCTGAAGGGGGCTGCCTCGCTTCAGGTTTTGGCGGGTGACTTGCCGCGCCCGTAGGGGTCTAGGTTTTTCATTGCACAGGCTATCCACACGACCAGGGGAACGTCGGGTTTCAGCAGCGGCTCTGTGAAACCCGGAGTTTCCAGATATCTGTATTGTTCTGTGATGCTGTACATTTCTGTGATGTTGCATTTTATTCACGCCTTGAGCGAAATACTATATATTGGTATATATATTAGTAGATGTTGTATATGTTTTACATCCGCGCTAGTCCAGTCCCCGCTCTGCCGTTAGTTAGCTAACCTAACGGGTGATGACGGGACCCAGTGGCGAATGCGGATGGTATATACGTACGTCAGTATATTTTCGTTCTTTGTGGTGTGATCAATTGATGGGACTGCATTGATTCGGATCAATGCAAGTTTAAACAAACCTATTCTGATGTTGTTGGAACACTTTTTCAAAAAAAGCTGTTATTGCAAGGACGTTCACTTTTGTTTTGCATCGTGGTATTCATCTGGAATATCCTGCTCCTCAGTCGACGAGGCAAGGGCCGAGATCCCTTCACCGGGAGTGACCCCTTGGACAGAAGTTTGCGTCAGGGCATTAACTTCACTATAGCCGATTACTTTTGCTTTGCATCGTGGTATTCAGTTGGAATATCCTGCACCTCATTCTACGGGGAAAGAGCCGAGATCCCTTCACCGGGAGTGACCTCTTTAGCAAAGGCTTTCGTCACTATATTTTTATAAAAACTATGCAGTTCCTTCAACGATATCAAGTTCATTACGTTAAAGGTTTTTCGCCAAAAACCAGCCGTAGCCCTCCGTCATTTCCTACAGGTATTATTTGGTATTCGTGCTGCGTTTGTTGACCTAGTCAAGACGTAGTGTTCGGTAGCTAAGTGGTACTTATTTGTTGCATAAGTGGGATTGGTTAGGACAGTCGTGCGGCCTTGTTGACCTAGTCAAGGGCACGTACGGGTGGGTTTAATGCAATCCAGAATAATGACGGGTTGAACTTGACTGGCGGTTTATGGTTTGTTGACCTAGTCAAGGTCATAAACCGCTTGGGGTAAAAGACTACATCGGGAGTTTCAAAAGAACTGAAACTTGCCAGGCATGCGCATACCTTCTGGAGTGTGGTGACTTGAGTGGATTCCGTCAGGTTATCATGCGATGATAGTTGGATCCCGATTCCCACTGATGAGTTAGTTTACTCCTCGGGTGATCCCGACTAATTCTTCTTTCAGGTTTGGAGGAGAATTTGAGGTACAGTGGGAGGTTTCCTGATTAGATAAAGTGGTAACCATTCTGATCTAGGTTAGAGTGCACGCTGAGTGTTTCTTTTCTCTCTCTCTGGCAGCGACCATTGACCCGACCCTGGACTATGACTCAGTGACCAAGTTGACCGAACCTTCTTAACACTGGCTTTTGGATTGTCAGAGTTGCAGACCTCATTGCCACTCCTACTTTTACCCTTTTCTCCAGGACACCCCGTATTACTGCGAACGTCCACTTCCATTGGACAAAACCATCGTATGGTTATATACGAACTCGAAGGACTTCGAGGATGGTTTCTGGTTCTGGAGAAAACGAATAGGATTATTCAGTTGTCTTTTCTTTTCACCTTCTCTCAGGTTGCGAGTACTCCTTGGCTTAGGAGTAGTACACCTATTACGCAGATTGGACAGTCTTCTTCCAAACCTTAGGCTGGTGCCGAACGGTGGGGAATGAAGAAAACCAATTAGCCTAAACGGTGTGCAGAAGGTATTAAGGTTAAGACAAAGCAAGGGATTAGTAGGAGGGCAAAGTAAGTTGCGACTGCTATTCACGACCAAACCAAGTATTTCTTCGCCAATCCTAAATCACATTTGTATTTCTCCAGGACACTCCGTATCACTACGAAGATCCCATTTTATTGGATAATCCATCGTATGGTTATATACGAACTCGAAAGGAACTTGTTCCAGTTCGGGGATGGATCCTGGTTCAGGAGAAATAGGAATAAAGTACATTCAGGTGTCTTTTATCTTCACCTTCTCTCGCTTTGCGAGTGCTCCTAGGATTAGGACAGTATACCTTTTATGCTTATTGGATAGTCTTCTTCCAAACCATAGGCTGGTGCCGAACGGTAGGGAAGGAAGAAAACCAATTGGCCTAAAGGGGTGTGCAGAAGGTAATGACTAAAGACAAATAAAGGGATTTGGTGAGGTGGCAAAGAATTATACGGTTACAGTTGTGAATCTGGATAATGGTAGAGGCATTACTAGGAATACCAGGATACCCCATTGAAACATTACAATGTTTCAGTTTCACTGTGTACTGTTAAAAGAAAACCGATTTCCCGATTAGACACTTACTCCAGGGTATGTATTTACCAAGTATGATTCTCACATCTGTATGGTTTTACAGATGATGAGTGGGAGTAAGTTATTGGGAATTGGGTGATCATCCTCATTATATCGGGATTCGTTGTAATCGGTGATATTTGAAGAAGTCACCTGGGTTGTTTGCCGGTCGGCAAATATTTGGTTTTGAATATCCGCTGTTGTGCACCAATTTCAAATTGATATATCTGTACGTCTATTTTCATAGAGTGAGATATGCCTTTTGATATTATGTCGATGACATTTACCTATATCAGTGGATGGTTAGGTAAGGAGCATTAAACAGCGGTGTAATTCTTCTTAACCATAAGTACAGTTTTCAACCTACGACACACAGTGAAAGAGTTGTTAGACTCAGCGGACTTATACAGAGTATTGTATGCTGTCCAGTGTCCATTAGGACAGAGGGGTTGGTTCTCATACTATATTCTGTTTACTTTTAACTTCTCTAGTTCTTAGACATGTGTTTCATGGAAACACAGGGTCTAAGTTTTGAGGAGTTATAGGTATTTGAATAAAGTAGAGAACCAGGTATACCAAGTATCGGGATTCTTCAAAGTGATCGAAGATGTAGATACTTGCGTATGGTATTCAGTTGATAGTAATGATAAAGAGAAATTGCTTCTTTTTCAGGTTACTCATAATTGGAAGCATTCCTAAGTTGAGTAACGCTGATCGGCCTCCTTCCATTTAGTTGACATGCACTGGAGACAGCTGCATGATTTGAATCTGGTTCAATTGAATCAGTGCCTCTGTTTCTATATTGGATATAGAACAGTTCATATCTTAACGATGTTAAGGTACGGGGAGTTGTCCGGCTTATGCTTAAAACCAGACTCCGGATAACTCAAGGCACGTTTCTGTAATGGCTGTTTGTGGGTTGACCCAGGCTATGACGAGGGTTGATTTTCTACCATCTGACAGATCAATAGAAATATTGTTCTAGACTCGCCACAGTTTTAATAAAAATTGGATTTTTCAGAAAAAGTAGTGGGAGTATGGTAGAACTGGAAGTGATTCCAGAACCACAAACGATTACTGAAGATTTGATAAGGAACCTAAAGATTCAATCTGGACTGACATTCCATTGGCCACTCCGCAGATACGGTGGGTAACTTCAGGCACCCGAGAGGTACTCCGGTAGCCTCAAAGACGGTGACAGGGAAGTTCTTGTTTACCCACACTTGCCATTGCTGTTGTTCCAGGCTGCGAGACCCGGTGAGAGGATGAGTATAGCGTCGTTCTAAACTAGCTTTAGAAGTGCGCGTCTATATGACTCCACCAGAGGGTTGTCGTAGTCAGTTGGAGCAGCGGAAGCATTGGTGGACATCAGGCTTATGTCTATTTATAGACTAAAGCAGATGTAGCGGAGATAGATCATCTGTTTCTGATGTGACAGTCATGGGTTTGACGTCATCAGAATAGGGGATGGATCTGTTGAGAAGGTAGTAGGAAGTGATATTCCTATACTACGATCGGTTATACTTTGGTCGTCACACAGTGTTTTCTCCACATGGGACTTGGACATTATATCAGACATACTGGTTACTAGATCTATGGTTTTAGATCTAGATTTGGGTGGTTTCCCAATCAGGGTATTTTGACAGCATTCTATGAGTATTTAGAATGGACGACTCCTGGCATGGTAGTATACCTGCAGATAATGGAGTCACCCTCTCTAAAGGTGTCTTACAGACTAAAGGGGAGAGGATGTGCATGATTGGCAGATCACTTGCTTAGGCATTTGAGTCAATCATGAGATGTCAAATACCACACCAGATGTTGTTCTTGCACTAGATGCAATAAGTTGATATTAATCCAATCCTGGAAAACCAGTCGGAAGCAGTTTTAGAACATAAGTGAATGTTCTAGGGATATGATAACGGCTGCCTCCTTTAGGAGACGGTTATCACTCCGGGCTTCCAAGGTGACATGGACGACAAGCAGGTTGTCAGAGTTATAGATTTTCCTTCTGACGAGGGGCAGTATTTTGGACAGGTGGTCCAAGGCAATACTGAGGGAGGCATGGCGCAGGATACTGATTAAGTTCAGTTGTTGATACAGTCTAAGAAGTTTGGATTTGGAGTTCATTTATGAGCTAGGTCCCATCAGACATCCAGATATTCTAAGACAGGTATTGCTCATTTCGGGAGATGGTTTTCTCCGCGAACATGAGATATAGAGAGACACAGAAAGAAACATCACTGCGGATCCACTCACTGAGGCTATTCCTCGAACGCAATAGTTTCGCAAACAGGTTTTGTGAGACTGACTAGTAGAGGAGTTGGGTGTTCGGTATCACACGGGCTGTGAGTATGCGACATCGCAATAATTAGCCTTGAGTGCAAGTGGGAGATTGTTGGAGTTAGTGCCCTCAGAGTCAATTATTGGATCACAGGCACGTGATTGCAATGATTAAGGGAGGACCTATCCCGGTAGGACAGTCTTACTCGAGATGATAGTATGCTATCTGGTTTATCTTTATCATCGTGTACTGCTTTAGGTGACCTGACATGTCGCTATTACACGTTGATAGAGCCCCTAGGATTCTTGCTTGACTACCAGCAGTATGATGGCGATCATATACGTGGGAGCTGGTGGTCTATAAGCACATCCTTAAAAGGTCCCTAGTCGTAGGAGTTTCGAGACAGGGCATCGATACTCCGTTAGTAGACTAGTGTATACAGTCGAGACCCCGACGAGGGGCGGTGGCCGGTCTCACAAGCCACTGGTGTCAGTTGGTTCACCTAAGATGTATACAGGTGCTCATTGGGTTATGAGTACACCGGACAGGACTCGCCGGGAACCTGCTAGTTGGTCTTATACCAGATGTCAGATAGCAGTTCCCTGGTGACATGTGTACAGGTTAGTTCATCGACCTGAGATCGTCATTTGTCTCGTGTGAGTTCCCACTGTGCTTTGATTACTACCCTACCACGGCTCAAAGGAGTCGTGCAAACAGGTTTTAGTTGGGTACAGTCCCGAGCCACATGGAGGCAGTGAGCGGATCTGCAGGGGTTCGTCTCTCCCGGTATTGGGGGTGAGGTCGCGCTGTGTCTAGGAGAGCCATTACGCAAAGCCCTCGGCCGAGGCAGGAGATTTACTGGTAGGTATTCCAGTAGTATCTCAGGGCGTTCTGGGCTACGCTCCGACACGACTTGTACCGCTTTTGGGGGTCTGACTTTCACCAACCCCCTAGGCCCGCCATGCGATACTCATAGACGAACGGACCGGACTGTACGGATATTGTCACTGACAGGCTCAGTTGGGTGTCGGGGTGAGCTTTCTCATCGACGTCCCATTTGGTCAATAGCTGGTGGCCCGTCACGTATTGGCTTATACCTCTGACGTGCCAGTGGTTAAATCCACAGCCATAGTATTGACGAGTCTTTAGAGTCCACCACAGTTACAGTTACTCAAGTTTCGGGCGAAACGCTGTAGAGGCCGTATGGAGATATGGCAGGGTCCGATCAGATACGTGCGGTATTGCACGGATCAGAATCGGACAGTTTTGTACTAGTGGCCGTATAGTTATATGGCAGGGTTTGATCTGATACGTGCGGTATTGCGCGGATGAGGATCGAACGGATTTTACTAGCCGGCTTTGGTTTAAGCCGGTCCTAGTTTAGTACAGTGTAGATTTTGTCTCATTGCATTTGTATCCGGTCGGAATACAGATGCGGGTGTGTATGCACAGTATCGGGGTTTTCCTGTAATTTATTACGGGACCAGTTTTCTGGAGTTGCCAGTTTGCATTCCGTTCCGGCCGGTTTTCCTTCATTCCTTCTCGGTCGGACTTTCTTGGTGGAGGGTGTTAATTGCAAGTTTGCAATTAACATTTAGTGGAGGGTTTTCTTGCATATGTTGCATTATGATGAGACTTGTTTCATCATGAGATGCCTTTCTTGTCTATTCCATTCCTTTCATTTGATGGTTGTATGATATGATAAGAAAAGAAATGAGAGTGACCAATTTCTATATTGTTGATATATTCTTTCTTGCATTTTCTTTTCTCTCTCCAATCTCATTCTTGAGATAAAGAGGCCGGCCACATTATTTGTGAGGGGGGGATTTTTATTTTTGGTTGGAAAAATGCTCATCTCATTTTTCCATGGTTGCAAAAGATTAGCTTAAAAGCTCATTTCTTTCTCTCCTTCTCTTCTCCATCCCTCCACATTAAGGCAACCTTATAACCCCAAGAGACAAGTTCACTACACTATTCTATAGCAAGCCTTGGACGCGTCGGCTAGCCATCTTCGCGCCCGAGTTGCCTCGGTCAAGAGGCGGGAGCCCGTAAAAGATTCCGGCTACGTGGTGCCCCTTTCCGACGAGCGAGGAGGTGACGGAGATTCCGCGGGAGATCGGAGTGGAGTCGAAGACCGAAGGACACGGATCGCTTGGTATAACTTCTCACCCCATCTTTAGATAGCTAGTTAGGTTAATGGTTTCGATCCGGGTAATTGTCCGCGGTAGCGCCGTTTTGCAAAGTTCGCAAAGTTTTTTATTCCGCATTTTGGCCTCGAGTACGAGGCCGGGGCGCTGACGTGGCGCAACATGGTATCAGAGCCACGCCATTAACCTTACCTAGCTTGTTCTAATGTGTTTTGCATTTCCAATCGACCGAAATCCCAAAAACCACATTTTCTTTTGCATCAGTTTTCTGTTGGAATTTTTTGGTGTCAGAAAATTTTTCAGATTGTCGAAAACTACTGCACAAGACATTATAAGACCACTGTAGAATTTCGACAGTGTAATTCGAACAGTAGAGCGCGGAAGGGCGGCCAAACGCACCTTCGGGCCGCGCTTCCGCCGCGGTCTACTGTGGTCAACTTGTCAAAATTTTACACTGGGCTTTTAGCCTTATTTTGTGGCTTTTGGGATATTAAATTTGGGCCCAGGTTTTCTGTAACTGCTACAGTATTGGTTGGGGGCCCACTAGTTAATTTTTGGTCAATCGGAAAATTTTAAACACATTATTTCACAGTATTTACATTATATCTGCGACCGTGAATGTCACTCGATCGGTAAATCCGGTCTAACTGCTATAGCCCGGTTAGACGGATTTGCGAACGTGACTTTCACGTTGATGTTCTATGTTTATGCTGTGGTGTTGCGGATCGGTCGTGGGGGATAGCCTGGTTGCAATATAGTACAGGTTTGTTGTATTATGTACATTTGATATTGCGGGGCGAGCGTCCGACATGTGGACTGTCGTCACTGCCTGTTTGTATTATTCTTTTGGGGCACGACCTGGTTGCGGTCGATGTACCCGGTGTATGTATATTTTACTTTCTGTACTAGGGTTGCCCCGCGGTGGGGTGCACGGATAGCCGGGTTCTGGAGGGCAACGGGCCCGCATCTCAGGGCATTGAGACGGAGGGGGCTTCAGTCCAGGATTGGCGGGCTATTCGCCGCACTCGTAGGGGGTATAGGTTGACCCAGGAGGGGTGCCCAAGTTGCCGGATTCCGTGGAGTGCTGGGTGGTCCATTCACGGAGCTGAAGGGGGCTGCCTCGCTTCAGGTTTTGGCGGGTGACTTGCCGCGCCCGTAGGGGTCTAGGTTTTTCATTGCACAGGCTATCCACACGACCAGGGGAACGTCGGGTTTCAGCAGCGGCTCTGTGAAACCCGGAGTTTCCAGATATCTGTATTGTTCTGTGATGCTGTACATTTCTGTGATGTTGCATTTTATTCACGCCTTGAGCGAAATACTATATATTGGTATATATATTAGTAGATGTTGTATATGTTTTACATCCGCGCTAGTCCAGTCCCCGCTCTGCCGTTAGTTAGCTAACCTAACGGGTGATGACGGGACCCAGTGGCGAATGCGGATGGTATATACGTACGTCAGTATATTTTCGTTCTTTGTGGTGTGATCAATTGATGGGACTGCATTGATTCGGATCAATGCAAGTTTAAACAAACCTATTCTGATGTTGTTGGAACACTTTTTCAAAAAAAGCTGTTATTGCAAGGACGTTCACTTTTGTTTTGCATCGTGGTATTCATCTGGAATATCCTGCTCCTCAGTCGACGAGGCAAGGGCCGAGATCCCTTCACCGGGAGTGACCCCTTGGACAGAAGTTTGCGTCAGGGCATTAACTTCACTATAGCCGATTACTTTTGCTTTGCATCGTGGTATTCAGTTGGAATATCCTGCACCTCATTCTACGGGGAAAGAGCCGAGATCCCTTCACCGGGAGTGACCTCTTTAGCAAAGGCTTTCGTCACTATATTTTTATAAAAACTATGCAGTTCCTTCAACGATATCAAGTTCATTACGTTAAAGGTTTTTCGCCAAAAACCAGCCGTAGCCCTCCGTCATTTCCTACAGGTATTATTTGGTATTCGTGCTGCGTTTGTTGACCTAGTCAAGACGTAGTGTTCGGTAGCTAAGTGGTACTTATTTGTTGCATAAGTGGGATTGGTTAGGACAGTCGTGCGGCCTTGTTGACCTAGTCAAGGGCACGTACGGGTGGGTTTAATGCAATCCAGAATAATGACGGGTTGAACTTGACTGGCGGTTTATGGTTTGTTGACCTAGTCAAGGTCATAAACCGCTTGGGGTAAAAGACTACATCGGGAGTTTCAAAAGAACTGAAACTTGCCAGGCATGCGCATACCTTCTGGAGTGTGGTGACTTGAGTGGATTCCGTCAGGTTATCATGCGATGATAGTTGGATCCCGATTCCCACTGATGAGTTAGTTTACTCCTCGGGTGATCCCGACTAATTCTTCTTTCAGGTTTGGAGGAGAATTTGAGGTACAGTGGGAGGTTTCCTGATTAGATAAAGTGGTAACCATTCTGATCTAGGTTAGAGTGCACGCTGAGTGTTTCTTTTCTCTCTCTCTGGCAGCGACCATTGACCCGACCCTGGACTATGACTCAGTGACCAAGTTGACCGAACCTTCTTAACACTGGCTTTTGGATTGTCAGAGTTGCAGACCTCATTGCCACTCCTACTTTTACCCTTTTCTCCAGGACACCCCGTATTACTGCGAACGTCCACTTCCATTGGACAAAACCATCGTATGGTTATATACGAACTCGAAGGACTTCGAGGATGGTTTCTGGTTCTGGAGAAAACGAATAGGATTATTCAGTTGTCTTTTCTTTTCACCTTCTCTCAGGTTGCGAGTACTCCTTGGCTTAGGAGTAGTACACCTATTACGCAGATTGGACAGTCTTCTTCCAAACCTTAGGCTGGTGCCGAACGGTGGGGAATGAAGAAAACCAATTAGCCTAAACGGTGTGCAGAAGGTATTAAGGTTAAGACAAAGCAAGGGATTAGTAGGAGGGCAAAGTAAGTTGCGACTGCTATTCACGACCAAACCAAGTATTTCTTCGCCAATCCTAAATCACATTTGTATTTCTCCAGGACACTCCGTATCACTACGAAGATCCCATTTTATTGGATAATCCATCGTATGGTTATATACGAACTCGAAAGGAACTTGTTCCAGTTCGGGGATGGATCCTGGTTCAGGAGAAATAGGAATAAAGTACATTCAGGTGTCTTTTATCTTCACCTTCTCTCGCTTTGCGAGTGCTCCTAGGATTAGGACAGTACACCTTTTATGCTTATTGGATAGTCTTCTTCCAAACCATAGGCTGGTGCCGAACGGTAGGGAAGGAAGAAAACCAATTGGCCTAAAGGGGTGTGCAGAAGGTAATGACTAAAGACAAATAAAGGGATTTGGTGAGGTGGCAAAGAATTATACGGTTACAGTTGTGAATCTGGATAATGGTAGAGGCATTACTAGGAATACCAGGATACCCCATTGAAACATTACAATGTTTCAGTTTCACTGTGTACTGTTAAAAGAAAACCGATTTCCCGATTAGACACTTACTCCAGGGTATGTATTTACCAAGTATGATTCTCACATCTGTATGGTTTTACAGATGATGAGTGGGAGTAAGTTATTGGGAATTGGGTGATCATCCTCATTATATCGGGATTCGTTGTAATCGGTGATATTTGAAGAAGTCACCTGGGTTGTTTGCCGGTCGGCAAATATTTGGTTTTGAATATCCGCTGTTGTGCACCAATTTCAAATTGATATATCTGTACGTCTATTTTCATAGAGTGAGATATGCCTTTTGATATTATGTCGATGACATTTACCTATATCAGTGGATGGTTAGGTAAGGAGCATTAAACAGCGGTGTAATTCTTCTTAACCATAAGTACAGTTTTCAACCTACGACACACAGTGAAAGAGTTGTTAGACTCAGCGGACTTATACAGAGTATTGTATGCTGTCCAGTGTCCATTAGGACAGAGGGGTTGGTTCTCATACTATATTCTGTTTACTTTTAACTTCTCTAGTTCTTAGACATGTGTTTCATGGAAACACAGGGTCTAAGTTTTGAGGAGTTATAGGTATTTGAATAAAGTAGAGAACCAGGTATACCAAGTATCGGGATTCTTCAAAGTGATCGAAGATGTAGATACTTGCGTATGGTATTCAGTTGATAGTAATGATAAAGAGAAATTGCTTCTTTTTCAGGTTACTCATAATTGGAAGCATTCCTAAGTTGAGTAACGCTGATCGGCCTCCTTCCATTTAGTTGACATGCACTGGAGACAGCTGCATGATTTGAATCTGGTTCAATTGAATCAGTGCCTCTGTTTCTATATTGGATATAGAACAGTTCATATCTTAACGATGTTAAGGTACGGGGAGTTGTCCGGCTTATGCTTAAAACCAGACTCCGGATAACTCAAGGCAGGTTTCTGTAATGGCTGTTTGTGGGTTGACCCAGGCTATGACGAGGGTTGATTTTCTACCATCTGACAGATCAATAGAAATATTGTTCTAGACTCGCCACAGTTTTAATAAAAATTGGATTTTTCAGAAAAAGTAGTGGGAGTATGGTAGAACTGGAAGTGATTCCAGAACCACAAACGATTACTGAAGATTTGATAAGGAACCTAAAGATTCAATCTGGACTGACATTCCATTGGCCACTCCGCAGATACGGTGGGTAACTTCAGGCACCCGAGAGGTACTCCGGTAGCCTCAAAGACGGTGACAGGGAAGTTCTTGTTTACCCACACTTGCCATTGCTGTTGTTCCAGGCTGCGAGACCCGGTGAGAGGATGAGTATAGCGTCGTTCTAAACTAGCTTTAGAAGTGCGCGTCTATATGACTCCACCAGAGGGTTGTCGTAGTCAGTTGGAGCAGCGGAAGCATTGGTGGACATCAGGCTTATGTCTATTTATAGACTAAAGCAGATGTAGCGGAGATAGATCATCTGTTTCTGATGTGACAGTCATGGGTTTGACGTCATCAGAATAGGGGATGGATCTGTTGAGAAGGTAGTAGGAAGTGATATTCCTATACTACGATCGGTTATACTTTGGTCGTCACACAGTGTTTTCTCCACATGGGACTTGGACATTATATCAGACATACTGGTTACTAGATCTATGGTTTTAGATCTAGATTTGGGTGGTTTCCCAATCAGGGTATTTTGACAGCATTCTATGAGTATTTAGAATGGACGACTCCTGGCATGGTAGTATACCTGCAGATAATGGAGTCACCCTCTCTAAAGGTGTCTTACAGACTAAAGGGGAGAGGATGTGCATGATTGGCAGATCACTTGCTTAGGCATTTGAGTCAATCATGAGATGTCAAATACCACACCAGATGTTGTTCTTGCACTAGATGCAATAAGTTGATATTAATCCAATCCTGGAAAACCAGTCGGAAGCAGTTTTAGAACATAAGTGAATGTTCTAGGGATATGATAACGGCTGCCTCCTTTAGGAGACGGTTATCACTCCGGGCTTCCAAGGTGACATGGACGACAAGCAGGTTGTCAGAGTTATAGATTTTCCTTCTGACGAGGGGCAGTATTTTGGACAGGTGGTCCAAGGCAATACTGAGGGAGGCATGGCGCAGGATACTGATTAAGTTCAGTTGTTGATACAGTCTAAGAAGTTTGGATTTGGAGTTCATTTATGAGCTAGGTCCCATCAGACATCCAGATATTCTAAGACAGGTATTGCTCATTTCGGGAGATGGTTTTCTCCGCGAACATGAGATATAGAGAGACACAGAAAGAAACATCACTGCGGATCCACTCACTGAGGCTATTCCTCGAACGCAATAGTTTCGCAAACAGGTTTTGTGAGACTGACTAGTAGAGGAGTTGGGTGTTCGGTATCACACGGGCTGTGAGTATGCGACATCGCAATAATTAGCCTTGAGTGCAAGTGGGAGATTGTTGGAGTTAGTGCCCTCAGAGTCAATTATTGGATCACAGGCACGTGATTGCAATGATTAAGGGAGGACCTATCCCGGTAGGACAGTCTTACTCGAGATGATAGTATGCTATCTGGTTTATCTTTATCATCGTGTACTGCTTTAGGTGACCTGACATGTCGCTATTACACGTTGATAGAGCCCCTAGGATTCTTGCTTGACTACCAGCAGTATGATGGCGATCATATACGTGGGAGCTGGTGGTCTATAAGCACATCCTTAAAAGGTCCCTAGTCGTAGGAGTTTCGAGACAGGGCATCGATACTCCGTTAGTAGACTAGTGTATACAGTCGAGACCCCGACGAGGGGCGGTGGCCGGTCTCACAAGCCACTGGTGTCAGTTGGTTCACCTAAGATGTATACAGGTGCTCATTGGGTTATGAGTACACCGGACAGGACTCGCCGGGAACCTGCTAGTTGGTCTTATACCAGATGTCAGATAGCAGTTCCCTGGTGACATGTGTACAGGTTAGTTCATCGACCTGAGATCGTCATTTGTCTCGTGTGAGTTCCCACTGTGCTTTGATTACTACCCTACCACGGCTCAAAGGAGTCGTGCAAACAGGTTTTAGTTGGGTACAGTCCCGAGCCACATGGAGGCAGTGAGCGGATCTGCAGGGGTTCGTCTCTCCCGGTATTGGGGGTGAGGTCGCGCTGTGTCTAGGAGAGCCATTACGCAAAGCCCTCGGCCGAGGCAGGAGATTTACTGGTAGGTATTCCAGTAGTATCTCAGGGCGTTCTGGGCTACGCTCCGACACGACTTGTACCGCTTTTGGGGGTCTGACTTTCACCAACCCCCTAGGCCCGCCATGCGATACTCATAGACGAACGGACCGGACTGTACGGATATTGTCACTGACAGGCTCAGTTGGGTGTCGGGGTGAGCTTTCTCATCGACGTCCCATTTGGTCAATAGCTGGTGGCCCGTCACGTATTGGCTTATACCTCTGACGTGCCAGTGGTTAAATCCACAGCCATAGTATTGACGAGTCTTTAGAGTCCACCACAGTTACAGTTACTCAAGTTTCGGGCGAAACGCTGTAGAGGCCGTATGGAGATATGGCAGGGTCCGATCAGATACGTGCGGTATTGCACGGATCAGAATCGGACAGTTTTGTACTAGTGGCCGTATAGTTATATGGCAGGGTTTGATCTGATACGTGCGGTATTGCGCGGATGAGGATCGAACGGATTTTACTAGCCGGCTTTGGTTTAAGCCGGTCCTAGTTTAGTACAGTGTAGATTTTGTCTCATTGCATTTGTATCCGGTCGGAATACAGATGCGGGTGTGTATGCACAGTATCGGGGTTTTCCTGTAATTTATTACGGGACCAGTTTTCTGGAGTTGCCAGTTTGCATTCCGTTCCGGCCGGTTTTCCTTCATTCCTTCTCGGTCGGACTTTCTTGGTGGAGGGTGTTAATTGCAAGTTTGCAATTAACATTTAGTGGAGGGTTTTCTTGCATATGTTGCATTATGATGAGACTTGTTTCATCATGAGATGCCTTTCTTGTCTATTCCATTCCTTTCATTTGATGGTTGTATGATATGATAAGAAAAGAAATGAGAGTGACCAATTTCTATATTGTTGATATATTCTTTCTTGCATTTTCTTTTCTCTCTCCAATCTCATTCTTGAGATAAAGAGGCCGGCCACATTATTTGTGAGGGGGGGATTTTTATTTTTGGTTGGAAAAATGCTCATCTCATTTTTCCATGGTTGCAAAAGATTAGCTTAAAAGCTCATTTCTTTCTCTCCTTCTCTTCTCCATCCCTCCACATTAAGGCAACCTCATAACCCCAAGAGACAAGTTCACTACACTATTCTATAGCAAGCCTTGGACGCGTCGGCTAGCCATCTTCGCGCCCGAGTTGCCTCGGTCAAGAGGCGGGAGCCCGTAAAAGATTCCGGCTACGTGGTGCCCCTTTCCGACGAGCGAGGAGGTGACGGAGATTCCGCGGGAGATCGGAGTGGAGTCGAAGACCGAAGGACACGGATCGCTTGGTATAACTTCTCACCCCATCTTTAGATAGCTAGTTAGGTTAATGGTTTCGATCCGGGTAATTGTCCGCGGTAGCGCCGTTTTGCAAAGTTCGCAAAGTTTTTTATTCCGCATTTTGGCCTCGAGTACGAGGCCGGGGCGCTGCCGTGGCGCAACAGTTGCTGTGTGTCCCAGCGTGTCAGGGTGGTTTTTGACGTATGCACACACGTTTGGTGTTACGTATACACACGTGTTTAGCTTGCGACGCTAGTTTCTTGTTTGGACTTGATATCGCGTTTTTGCAGGATTTTGCCTTATATGCGTTATTTGTGTAAATTCTAGGTTCGCAGGCGGAGAATTTTGATGCCGCGAAGAAGGAGAAGCAGGTGGTCGGATACACTTAGCACCGGATCACCAGTGAGTAGATTTAACTTCTACGGGGAAATCGCCCGTATGGCGTTATGCGTCAGGGCTTGATAGGATATTGTAGCCGCATATTCATATTCATATATGTTACTTTTGCATAAGAATCGCTACAGGCCATTATATTGTTATGCTCGATTTATTACCTAGTAGGCACTGCACTATTACTGACGGTTCATGCGTACATATACATTGTATATCCATATTGATGCACATATACATTGCTATATCCATACTTGCGCACATATATATTGTATATCCATATTGATGCACATATACATTGCTACATCCATACTTGCGCACATATACATTGTATATCCATATTGGTGCACATATATATTGGTATATCCATAATTGCACACATATACATTTGTATATCCATATTGGTGCACATATACATTGCTACATCCATACTTGCGCACATATACATTGTATATCCATATTGGTGCATGTATACATTGCTACATCCATACTTGCGCACATACACATTTGTATATCCAAATTGGTGCATATACATATTGTACGCTCATACTTGCGTATATACCACTCGTACATCCATATTGGCACACATACATGTTGTACACTCATGCGTGCGTATATACCACTTGTACATCCATATTGGCACGCATACATGTTGTACACTCATGCCTGCGTATATACCACTTGTACATCCATATTGGCACACATACATGTTGTACACTCATACTTGTGTATATACCACTTGTACATCCATATTGGTGCACATACATATTGTACACTCATACATGCGTATATACCACTTATGCATCCATACCTACATACATACTTATTGCACATACATTGATGATGCTGGGTTTGGTATTGGAGAATTATGGACCACAGGAGATATTTTCAAAACTGAATCCATTTAAAAGAGCGGTTTTTCCCTTAATATGTCATATCACCGTTCCATGTTGCATGATATTCGGATATGCTTATATTTTTATCATATGCCGCATACATCATGCTTTATGATTTTACGCATTGAGGTATGCTGTTTTCATGAGATTTCTGGATTTGAGAACCGTGGCTATTTCAAAAGAAAGCATGTACTGTTTTAAAAACCCGGTTTCTCTTGATATAATATTTCTGTACGTCCACCATGCGTTTTCTCGGTTCTGAGACATATGACATGTGAAACCCGATTCGAGGAGCTGGATGAGGCCGATTGCGGGTATATGGTGGACCCGGTATGGTACCCCGGGGCGAGAACGGATTGTTATGTTGTAGACGATGAGCCTGGCAGAGGGACTACTACCTACCGGTGATTTGTTGGACCTGGCGGTTATCCGGAGGATACTGACCATAGTCGAGGGATGGATATGGGCCGACCTGTACTACCGGGGCCCGAGGGCCAATTCCGCAGACGGAGACCGTGGGCCGATCCGGACTGACGGAGCCCGATACATGAGGATTTGCGTGTCGATGTTAGATTCGAGTATTTCATGATATTTTCGAGTGCCGATGTTGGGCAATCATGTTTCCATGAGATTTACAGGATTTGAGGGCCGATTAGATTAACGGGGCCTGAGTTTTGGGGATTTGGGGTGTATTTGGTAGACACCGGGTTTTTCCACGATGATGATTTGTGTAGATGATATTCTATCCCATGCTTAGCATTCATTGATATACATTGCATCCTGTAGTTGTAGTACTTGATAGAGTACTGCGTATGATTATTGCATACCCAGATTATCATATTGATGTTATCAGATTGCACATGTTATGCATGATTATTGCATACCCAGTTCATCATATAGATGTTATCAGATTGCACATGTTAGAGTATCGCAGTACGTGCATACTTGCGATTACCTTTATATTTTATTTACTACTCATGAGTTGGAAACTCACCCCCGTTGTGCCACAGTGTTTGCAGGTCGACCCTCAGAGTAGTTGCGGCAGGGCTACCTCTTTGTATCTTTTTGCTACGGATACCACTTCAGTTGGCGTGTGAGCCGTTTGCTTATAGGTGGGTTTTGCGGTATCCGTTTATTTTTCATTTGTACACTCTATTGTATCTAGTACTCTCCATCTACCATTTCATCTATTGACTTAGAGACCGGTTGTGAGGACGATGTTGTATATATTTTGTGACTCTGGATGTCGAGCTCATGTGAGCCGACTTTTATTTATGCAGTTTTACCTCTTTTATGTTGTTTACATTTATATTGTTATTTTCTTCGCTGCGGCGTCGTATAGTATTTTTGTGGTGGTTGTTCCGCCGTTGGGCGTGATTGCTCCCGTTTGGGATGCTTTTTATATTTCATGCGTTGGTTTACATTTATTTTCATGTTGTACCCGTTTCGGGGCTTGTATTTACAAGGGAGGTGCTGTCGGATTTTTAATAAAATAATTTAAACTCGAAAGATTTTTACTTGAGATTTATAAATGTTTTTAACAAATGTTTTCATCACTTATCCTTTTTATGGTTTAGATTTCTGGGTTTTCGGCATACTTAAATTGCGTTACGCCTGGAGACGTTACGTGGTTTAAGTGCCGGTCATGGGTTTGGAGAACGTTGGTCCCGCTCCAACTTATAATTGTTATAAGACCGAGCAGGAAATAGGGATTACCAGGATTCCCGTGCCGCCCAAATGAAGAAAGTACATGTTGATGCATCTTCTTCGGGTGTGTTCATTACAGAGAACTGTTTCTCAATATCCTTTACATCCTGGGTATGAGATACCGAATCAGGATCTCACATATGAAATATGTTACATGGACTACAGATAGGTAGAGAACTAAGAATGGGTGATAAGTTTCAAGAGTTGGAAACGTTGCAAGTGTTGTATCCAAGTTATTGGCAGTTATCACCCTGTATTACCGAATACATTGATTCTGAACAAATGTTATTAGATACCGAACCTGATATACAACATCATATCAGTATATTTATTTAATAAAGAAGGATATAATTTTGTATTGTTGGATAATGTTTTGAACATTTCCTATATCAAGAGTTGATCGGTTCAGGTACGTTATCTAAAAGCATATACGTTGTAAATTGAACTACAATTCTTAACGTACAAAACACACACAAGAGAAAGAGTTCAGAAATGAACGAATCCTTCTTGAGGCATTATGCACTATGTCATATCAATTCGACCCGACTAGCTAAGTTACATAAAGATGCATATTTAAATCAATTTGAATTTACATCTTATGAAACTTGTCAGTCATGTCACAAAGATAAGATGACCATAGCTCCGTTTATTGGAAACAGAGAAAGAGTTGGTGAACTCTTGGGATTGATACATGATGATGTATGTAAGTCCCCTGTCTACACATGCCAGGACTGGTTCTTTGTACTTCATTACATTCAGCTGATGATCTGTCAAGATTCGGACACATGTTCCTGTTGAAACACAAGTCTGAATCTTTTGATAAATTCATAGAATATAATTTAGAAGTAGAGAACCAAAATGGGTATAAGTATTATGTCCTATGATGAGATCAAGGGGGAGAATACTTGAGCACGGAATTCCTGGACTATTCTAAAGGAGAATGAGATTCTCTCGCAGCATTACTCCTCCGAATACACCACAGCATGTTGGTATATCGGGGCGGAGCAATCGCACCCTATGTGATATGGTGTGCTCTATGATGAGTACTACTGAGTTACCTATTTCCTTTTGCGGTTATGCACTTGTGAAGATGCATACCTATTGAATAGGGTTCCAATCAAATCAAGTTCCTACCACTCCATATGTGATATGAAATGGGAAGAGCCCATCTCTTAAGTATGTTAAGATTTGGGTTGTCCGGACTATGTCAAAAGCAAGATCCAGACAAGCTCGAGGCATGGTCGGTTCTATGGAAGTTTGTTGGATATCCCAATTATTCGCAAGGGAATATCTTCTACCATACTGAGGAGTAAAAGGTGTTTTGTTTCTTAGCATGCCACCTTTTGGAAAGGGAATTTCTTATGAAGAAATTAGTGGTCATGAGGTAGAACTGGAAGGAGTTCTAGCTATACAAACTACAGCTGATGATTTGGTAGAACCGGAGGATTCAATAGCTCCCAACGAACCTCAGCCTCTCCGCCAATCTAGTAGGGTTCCTCACCCACCTGAGAGATACTTCGGTTTTCTCTATGACAGTGGGAGCGAGGATTGCATCGTGAGATGATGACCCAACTAGTTTCAAGAAGGCCATCAAGAGTGGGGACTCTGTGAGAATGGCTAAATGCTAAGCGATCTGAGATGGAATCCATATACACCAACAAAGTATGGACTTTGGTTGCTATATCTGAAGGGTTAAATCCCCATCAGGAGAAAGTATATCTTGAGAAGATTACTTGGTGTACATGGAAAAGTTGAGACTTTCAAAACTAAGATTTGTTGTAAAAGGTTCTCGTCATCGACCAGATGTGGATAATGATGAAACATGTTTTATTGCCTATGCTTATGTCCATCCGGATCTTACTTGCCATTTTTACATACCATAACTATGATATCTGGCGATTGGGTGTCATGACAGCTTTTCTAAATAGTGATTTAGAAGTGGGCGTCTATAAGTACACAGCCAGAGAGCATAGTAGACAGTGGGAGCAGCGGAAACGTGTGCAAGTTTCTTTATATGTTAAAGCAGGCATCGCGAAGTTGGAACATCTGTTTTGATGTGGTAGTCAAAACGTTTGACTTCATCAAAATGGTAGATGAACCTTGTATATACAAAAAGGTAGTAGGGAGTATGGTGGTGATCCTCGTATTGTACGTGGATGACAAACTCTTGATAGGAAAGGAGTTTCCTATGCTACACTCGGTCAATCTCCTCTTATCACAAGGATTCTCCATATAGGATCAAGGTGATACCTCCTAAATCCTGGGTTTTGGATCTATGAGATAGATCTAAATGGATGTAAGGATTCTCACTAGGTGTAGTGAGATGGTATCAATCGATCCTGGGGAGAATCACTGGATAGCTTCCAGGGTGGTAAGGTCGACTGAATGTCACTCACAGGCATTGTCTTTACCCCTAGTGGAGGGACGGTATGTTGGAAGAGTTCCAAGCTAGATACCGTGCCATATGAGATGATAAAGGCTGGATACATTGCTACCAAGGATGCTACCAAAGAGGTAGTCTGGATGTATATAAGTTCATGAGATGAACTTCTCTCCTACCATTGTGTGACAATGGAGTTGTGGTTAGGCCTAGGAACCCCCGTCCCATCTATGATCCAGACATATTCTTAGGCAGTATCACCTGATCATGGAGATGGGTGATCTCCAGGGAGATCGAGGTTAGGAGAGTAGACATAGGCCTATTCTCAGGAGAGACTTTTATAGGATGGTTGAGTATGAGATACTTCAACCACTGCTGATTGTTGGGTATGAGATACTACAACAGATGACCCTAGTACAAGTGGGAGATTGTTAGTTATATGTATGCCCTAGAGGCCATTACTGTATATACGATGTATATTGTAGTGGATGCTTGGACATATATAGGGATGACTTTCTTGCTCGACATGATAGTATGCTATCTGGTTGCTCTTTATCTTAACATGTACTCTGATTGTCTCTATGTTACATGTTAATAAAGCCTTTAGGATGAGTACTTGGCTACCATGACTATGATGCAGATCATACTAGTGGGGACAGAGTAGTCGCTAAGTACATTCTTCAAATGTTCCTAGTCGTGGGTGTATCGAGACAGGGCATCGATATACCAGAGTAGACTAGCGTATAGCTTCTCTACCCATGTAGATGGGCGATGGATGATCCCATATCCATTGGTGTTTGACATCAGAGACAGTATACGGGTGCTCAGTGGAGACTTGGTACACTAAACGGACTCGCCGAGAACTCCCAAATGGTATTATACCTAACGTCAGATGGCAGTTCTTTGGTGACACTGGTACAGGTTAGTCTGTAGACCCGAGATCGTCATAGAGTCTTGTGTGATTCTTGCTATGCTTTGATTTCCATCTTACCACGTTCAAGAGAACGTGCAAAACGGTGGCTTTTGGGTACAGTCCCGAGTCACATGGAGGCAATGAGCGATAGGAGGGGTTTCGTCTCTCCCGGTATTGGGAGTTGATGTTGCGCTGTGCTCGATTGGCTATAACAGGAAGTCCTTGGCCAAGGCTGCTTCAGAGATATACTGGTAAGTGTTATCAGTAATTTCTCGACCCGTTATAAGCCTCATATCGACACGACTTATTGAGTTACTGGGGTCTGACGTTTACCACTCCTAGACGAGATATGCGACATATCAGACAAAGAGACCGGACTGTACGGTAGTGTTATTGATTGGATTCGCTGGAGTACGAGCAGGCTTGCTTGTTGATCTTCTGATCGCTCAATACCCGGGTGGCCGTTACGTTTAGCAGACCGCTTGCGGCTTGTGGGTGTTTGATATGAACATCACCTACTGCCGGCGTATTGATGAGTCTTTAGAGTCCTACACAAAGGTTTCCTGGCTCAAGCGAAACGGAGTAGGAGAACATATGTGGTATGTGCAGGACCGAGATTGATACGATATGAGATACTGTATTCTATTCTCGTGATATGAGATATCGGTCGATTATATATGATATAGCCGGGTTATCGAATCAAGTGTTGATTCGATAAGTTGATTCATATGATATTAGTCGGTTATAGGTGATATAGCCGGATTATTAAATCAAGAGTTGATTTGATAATCTAATGTATAATTATAAATTTGATATATTACATTATATTAACTAGTATTAGCTCACTTATGATTTCTTTTCTCACTTTGGATACATTGATATATATGTGTTATATGTTAAATGTATCATGCTAGGTTACAAATGCAACTAGGGTTAATGAGGGTTAAACCATGCTAGGGTTAAGATTAGGGTTTATAATTTATCATTAAGTAATTCAAATATTGTATATATTTTTCATGGATGATATTTGTTGAAAGCTTATAGAAGCTTCAAGGCATCTTTGACTTTTTCCACTCTCTTTGTCTTGCTTAAGATATTTCTTGACCTAACCTTTAACCCTAGCTCATGGTTAACTCTCTACAAGGGTTAAGCATGTCGTGCTTAACCCTTGGTTGCATTTTTAACCTCAAGTACAATTCATTCTCTCTTGATAATTTCATCATCTTCTTCATGGGCTCAAAGAGAAAAGAGTTTTCTAGGGTTTGAGTTTGTGATGAAAAATTATGAGAATATGAAATCTAATCTGAGCAAAGTTCCTACTTCATCATCCTCTACTACTTTCCATTTAGTATAGGGTGTTTGCTTCACTAATTCCATGATTAGTGAAGAGATAGCTTGGGTTAGTGTCTCCTCGACGTAGATCATCGTCTCCTCGACGTAGATCATCTTCGGCCTCAAAGACTTCGAAGCAAGCATGTTCGTTTCTTCATAGGAGCCTCTCTAGTGTCCGGGACTTCTTGATCGCAGCGAAGGGACTACTACATGGAGCTATTGAAGTGAAAGACCGGTCTACAAAGGTTGTATTCCTTGCTCACTTAGACTTACACAGTGTTTGCATTTTCATTTCCGTCGATTTCTAGTTAACGATTCAAAGTTAGGATTAGCTAGAACGGCAAATTTTTGAATTTGGCATGGACGATGCCTTCCGAAACCTTGCTGCCGTGCTAGGTAACCCTGCAGGTGCGTTACGTATTATTGGTCGATTTCTAATATTCGCTTGTTATATTGTTTATGATCTTAGGGTCGCAGGCGGGGACTTCGGACGCTGCGAAGAAGGGAAAGCGAGTGGTTGACTTTACTTAGCCTAAGATCATCTGTGAGTAGATTTAACATCTACAGGGGAATCGCCCGCATGGAATTATGCATCTGGGCTAGATATGATATGATATTAGTCGCATGTTTATATTGCACATATAGAGTTTGAGGATAAACTTCATTGCATATTATTACTTGTTGTGCTTGGACTTGTACCTATTTGATACTGCACTATTATTGACGGCTCATGTTGCATGAGTATTGATTGTATGCCACACACACTATCGATAATTGCCATGACATGCACAACCCATATACATACGAGATATAGTTGACACCTATACATACGCGATATTGTATGGTTAGGGATATTGAGATATTGATTCATATTCCATTATGCATATGACATATAGCATACCTGTATACCTATATACTTACATATATGCCTTGCTACGCCTACATGCTAGCTACCTATATACTTATATGGTATTGTACCATTAGAGATAGGTATATACACATATGAGATATAGCTACATGTACATCTTGCATACATATTTATATGTTCACCCTTATATGATGTTGCGTTGGATTTCTAAGAAATTAGGAACCACATGATATATTTAATAACTTGTTGCAGTTAAATAGTGGTTTTTCCTTTATATGCTCATATTACTGTTTCATGTTGCATATATTATATTTCATGGATTTTGCATTGATATATGGATTTCATATGATATTTTCTGGATGTTTTACTCCTAGGTATATATATCAGTGGCATGGGACGCTGATATATATACATGTGTGTGTGTGTATCGGTGGTATGGGACGCTGTTATATATGTACACCTATATAATATATATCATCATAATGATCTGTGCAAGTATTCTTATTCATTACTTGGTGTGAGAGGCCGATGTGAGGGGCCGATGTGCCCAATCTGAGGGCCGATATGAAGGCCGATATGAGAAATTTGGGATTTAGATTGTCTTGATGGACACTGGTCCTGCCACGATGAGGATTCCGTGAGGACGACATGTTTTATCCCATACTCCGCATTTATTTGATATGCATTTCTTCATGTATTAGTAGTACCTGATAGAGTACCTTTCATGACTGTTGCATATACATATTGCCATTTATTGCTATCAGCTTGCATGTGATAAACCATCGCAGTACGTGCATACTTTCGATTACCTGCATATGTTATTTACTATTCACGAGTTGGCAACTCACCCCATTGTGCCACAATGTTAGCAGGTGTCCCTCAGGGCAGTCACGGCAGGGCTTCTTCTTCTTCACATCGTATCATCTTTTGCAACAGATACTGCTACGGCTGACTGTGTGCAGTTTTGCTAGGTGGGTTTTGCGGTTATCCGATGATTCTCATTTGTATATTCGTTGTATCCAGTACTCTCCATATACTACTTCATGTATTGACTTAGAGATGATTTATGAGGACGATATTGTATATTATTTTGTGACTCTGGGCGTCATTTATGCTGATTTTATTTATATCGTCTTTTTCTTCGATACAACGTCGTATATCTGTTGTGGTGGTTGTTTTCCTCCGTTGGGCGTGGATTTGCTTCCGTTTGGGGATGCTTTACTTATATCTTTTGTTGTGCCTTTTTTAGGGGCTTGTTTTTACAAAGGAGGTGCTGCCAAATTTTTAAAGGAAGTAAATTTGGATTTTAAAGAATTTTGATTGAGAGTTCAAAAGTTTTAACAATGTTATTATCCATTACTACTTTTGATGGTTTAGATTGCTGAGTTTTCGGCTTACTTGAACTACGTTACGTCTGGAGACGTTACGTAGTTTAAGGGCCGTCACGTGCCAAATTTTGGGTCTTGATAGATGTGTACTTGACTACCTGGATTATGATGCGGATCATACTAGTGGGACGAAGTTAGTCGTTATGTACATCCTTTAATATCCCTAGTCGTGGGTGTATTGAGACGGGGCATCGATATACCAGAGTAGACTAGCATATAGCTTCTCGACCCATGTAGATGGGCGATGAATGATACCATATCCATTAGTGTTTGACATCAGAGACAGTATATGGGTGCTCAGTGGAGACTGGGTACACTGAACGGACTCGCCGAGAACTCCCAGATGGTATTATACCTAACGTCAGATGGCAGTTCTCTGGTGACACTGGTACAGGTTAGTCTGTAGACCCGAGATCGTCATAGAGTCTTGTGTGATTCCTACTATACTTTGATTTCCACCTTATCACGTTCAAGAGAATGTGCAAAACGGTGGCTTTTGGGTACAATCCCGAGTCACATGGAGGCAATGAGCGATAGGAGGGGTTTCGTCTCTCCCAGTATTGGGAGTTGATGTTGCGCTGTGCTCGATTGGCTATAACAGGAAGTCCTTGGCCAAGGATGCTTCAGAGATATACTGGTAAGTGTTATCAGTAGTTTCTCGACCCGTTATGAGCCTCATATCGACACGACTTATTAAGTTACTGGGGTCTGACATTTACCACCCCTAGACGAGATATGCGACATATCAGACGAAGAGACCGGACAGTACGGTAGTGTTACTGATTGGACTCGTAGGAGTATGAGCAGGCATGCTTGTTGATCTTCTGATCGCTCAATACCCGGGTGGCCATTACGTTTAGCAGACCGCTTGCGGCTTGTGGGTGTTTGATATGATCATCACCTACTGCCGGCGTATTGACGAGTCTTTAGAGTCCTACACAGAGATTTCCTAGTTCATGCGAACGAAGTAGAAGAACATATAAGATATGTGCGGGACAGAGATTAATGCGGGTATGTGATACCGCATCCTATTCTCGCGATTTGTGACATTGGTCGGTTATATGTGATATAGCCGGGTTATCGGATCAAGTATTGATTCGATAAGTTGTTGTATTTGATATTAGTTGGTTATATGTGATATAGCCGGATTATTAAATCAAGTGTTGATTTAATAATTTAATGTATAATTGTATATTTGATATACTAGATTACATTAACTAATATTAGCTCACTTAAACTTTTCTTTTTCTCACAAGTGTGCAGTAGTATATATATGATATATATTAGTGCACATTTTATTGTGTCATGCTTGATGCCACATGCTACATGGGTGTATGAGACTCACACCATACTAATAATAATGTTAGCATTTATATTTATTTAAGTAAATCAAAATTAGTGTTAATTTGTCACATGGTCGGAAGCTTAGAGAAGCTTGTAGCATCTTTGACTAAGTCCACTCCTTTTGTTTTACTTGTAGATATTTATTAACCTAACCATTATTGTTAGCTATAGTTTAATCTCTACATCGGTTAGTGTGTGACACTAACTCACCCATGGTTGTTATTCTCACATCATTAGTTCATTCTCATCTTCTTCTCTTCATCTTCATCATCCTTGAGAAAAAGCTTTCTAGATTTTGGAAAAGTGAGAAAATAATATGAGAAAAATAAATCTAAAGTGAGCCAATTTCCTACTTCATCATCTTCTACTACTTGACATTTAGTTTAGGGTGTTTTCTTCAGTAATTTCACCATTAGTGAAAAGGTAGCATGAGCTTGAGTCTCCTCGACGTAGATCATCTTCGGCCTCGAAGACTTCAAGCAAGCTTGTTCATTTCTCCGGGAGAACCCTTTCTAGAGTTCGGGAGATCACAACTCGCAGCGAAGGGACTACTACACGGAGCTTTAGAAGTGAAGGACCACTCTACAAAGGTTGTATTCCTCATTCACTTAGATGTAAAGTAGTTTACATATTTCGTATCGTCATATTTTCTAGTAAAGATTCTATGGTTAGGGTTAACTAGAACGGAAAATTTTTAAAATTGGCATGGACGATGCTTCCCGAAACCTTGCTGCCGTGCTAGGGAACCCTGCACCAATTTCGGGTCGTGACAGAGCATTAAAAGAAATTGGTAATTCAACTACTGGATTTTGAGATGCTTCATCTTGATCATTATGATCAATATCAACGAAGACACCTTGAGGAGAGAAGAAAGAAGAAGCTTCATCGAAAACAACATCCTGAGAAACTATAAACTTGTGAGTTTCGGGATCCATGCACTTCCACCCTTTCTTCCTTTTATCGTAGACAATGAAGATGCACTTCTTGATCACAGCATCGAGCTTGCATCTCTTCGATGCCATGACATGAACATAGCAAGGAGAGCCAAACACTTTGAAATGCTTCACATTCGGTTTCTCTCTGAACATAAGCTCATATGGAGACTTCATATTATTCAGGCTAAAAGGCACCTGATTAATACCTTCCGCCTATAAGGCTTTGGGCAAGTTCTTTGCATGAAGCTGACTTTTGCAAGTCTCCACAAGATGGCGAATCTTCCTCTCCGCTATGCCTTTTTGTTGTGGCGTATAAGCACACGAGAGCTCCCTTTTGATTCCATGCTTTTGCAAAATGAAAAGAACTCCGTAAAAGTGAACTCTCCTCTGTTATCGGTGTGAAACTTCTTGATCTTCTTCTCAAGAACACCTTCAACGGTCTCCTTGAACTCTTGAAATTTAGAGAGGACCTCCGACTTTTCCTTCATAAAGTACACCATGAATAAGCTGTAAAGGATTTTTACACCTTGAGAGAGAGATCTTAAATGGTCTTCGATGTGCCTTCCCAAATTGACAACCCTCACATACGTCATTAGAACCGAACGTAGTGAGATTGGGAAGCCCAAGAATATGGTTCTTGATTATTATAGCTTTCAACTTGTTCATATGAACATGGCTAAGTCGAGCATGCCAAATGGAAGCGCCATCATTTGTGCTCATCTTGTCAACATAAGAGTTAGAGGCCGAGAGAATAACTTAATCATTGTCTCTCTTACCAATATGAACAATGTCCGCCTTCATCTTTTTGATGTTCCGAAGAAACTTCACATCATTTGGGCCAAAGAGAACATAGTGACCGGCGTCCACTGCATTAGCCCCCAAGAAGAGATTCTTCTTCACGCCGGGTACATGATACACACTATAGAGAGTAATAGTTCCATTATTCTCTCCTTGAAAAGTAATTGTACCCTCTTTTTGGACAGGATGAATCGTATTATCCGCCGTGATAATGGCCTCATTGCGACTATAAGAATGAAGATTTGAGTGCTTGGACTTGTCACCGGTGAGATGATGGCCGCAACCAGAGTACACAATCCAATCATCCTTGTAGTTAATAGAAGTCATGGCTCCAACCATAGTGGTCTTCGCCGCAAAGCACTTGTCCTAATCTTCATCTTCATATGAATCATTTTTCTTATCGGCGAAATTCCTCCCCCTCCCCCAAGCTTGACATAACAATACTTCTTGATATGACCAAGTTTGCCACACCGGTAGCATATTAACTTCTTCGTGTTGCCGTCGTCATTGAAAGAAGACTCTGTCGGGTTATTAATCATGACAGCAAGGTTTCGGGTGGTATCGTCCATGCCAATTTAAAAAATTTTCATGTTTAAACAACCCAAACCCAAAATCTTTAACTAGAGAATAAAACTAAAATATCAAGTAAACACCTTTACTACTAAGTGATAGGGATTACAACATGTGTATTCCGTTCCTTCACTTCATAAGCTCCGAGTTGAGGTCCTTTCACTGCGATCATCATGCTCCTGGACTCTAAAGAGGCTCCATGAGGTGAATGAAGCATCCTTGCTTAAAGACTTCACAATCCAAGATTATTTACCTTGAGGAAACACAAACCCAAGCTATCACTTCACTAATGAGGTATTAGTGAAGCAAACACCCTAATCTAAGTGGCTAGAATAGATGAGAACGATGAAGTAGAAATTTTTCTCTTTTTATATTTCTATTTCTCACAATCATTCATCACTTGAAAAAATCAAGCAAGCACTTTTTGTGGAAGAAGAAGAAGATGAGAAAGTGATGAAATGAATAATTGTGTGAGGTTAGAAATGCAACCAAGGGTTAAGCATGTCATGCTTAACTCTTGTAGAGAATAAACCATGGGCTAGGGTTAGGGTTAGGCTAATAAATATCTTAGAAATATCAAGGGGTGGACTAAGTTAACAAGAGCAAAATATCCACACAATATTGATTTATCCAAAAAAGAATATTAACCCTAAACTAAACCCTAACATGGTTTGATCTCAAAAACCCTAGTTGCATTTGTAACCTAACATGTTACAATTATACATATCTCATATATATACAATTTTGTAACAAAAGAAAATAATACAATTAACATATATCACATATATATCAATGTATCATCAAGTGAGAAAAAGAATCATTTAAGTGTGTTTATATTAGTTAATGTAATATAATATATCACATATATAATTATACATTAAATTATTAAATCAACACTTGATTTAATAATCCGGCTATTTTACAAATAATCGACTAATATAATATATATCAATTTAATGAATCAACACTTGATCCGATAACCCGGCTATATCACATATACCCGGCCGATATCACATATCGCGAGAATAGAATACGGTATCATATACATGTATTATTCTCGGCCCCGCACATATCATATATATGCTCCTACTCCGTTTCGCCTGAGCAGGAAAGCTCTGTGTAGGACTCTAAAGACTCGTCAATACGCCGGTAGTAGGTGATAATCATATCAAACATCCACAAGCAGCAAGCGGTCAGCAAAACGTAAAAACCACCCGGATATTGAGCGATCAGAAGATCAACAAGCAGGCCTGCACAAACTCCTGTGAATCCAATCAGTAACACTACTGTACAGTCCGGTCTATTCGTCTGATATGTCGCATATCCAGTCTAGGGATGGTAAACGTCAGACCCTAGTAACCGATAAGTCGTGTCGATATGAAGCTCATAACGAGTCGAGAAACTACTGATAACACTTAGCAGTATATCTTCATATCAGCCCTGATCAGGGACTTCCAGTTTTAGCCAATCGAACACAGCGCAACATCAACCCCCAATACCGGGAAAGACGAAACCCTTCCTATCGCTCATTGCCTCCATATGATTCGGGACTGTACCCAAAAGCCACCGTTTTACAATTTCTCATGAACGTGGTAAGGTGGAAATCAAAGCACAGTGGGAATCACACAAGACTCTATGATGATCTCGGGTCTACAAACTAACATGTACCAGTATCACCAGAGAACTGCTATCTGACGATAGATATAATACCATCTAGGAGTTCTCGGCGAGTCCGTTCAGTGTACCCAGTCTCCACTGAGCACCCGTACACCATCTTTGATGTCAAACACCGATGGATATGGGATCATCCATCGCCCATCATATGGGTCAAGATGTGTATACGTTAGTCTATTCTGGAGTATCGATGGCCTGTCTCGATACACTCTCGACTAGGAACAGTTATAGGATGTACTCTTGGACTATCCTGGCCCCACTAGTATGATCTGCATCATAGTTTTAGTAGTCGAGTACATATCTTAAGGGCTTTATCAACATGTGAGAGCAAGACAATAAACCAATATAAGTCAACATGTTAAGACAAAGTGAAACCAGATAGTATACTATCATATCGAGTAAGAAAGTCCTCTCTATATATATCCAAGCATCCACTATAATATACATCATATATACAACAATGACCTCTAGGGCATATACATAACTAACAGACTCTCCCTTGTTTTTTGGATCTTTCTTCTTATCATTTTCCTTGTCATGGAGCTTCTTCTTTCTAGAGAACATAGTCGTGCCTACATCTTTGGAAATGGAACATCCCGCTATTTGTCAAGCCAAAGATTCTTGAGAAACAAGAAGATTCTCGAACTCTGTTAATGACGGTGGTTGCGCCTATCCTTGTATTGAAGTTAAAAAGGTGTATACTCCTTTTGTAGCCACCGAATGATATAACGCTTCATTCGGGCCTCCGAAATAGCTTCGTCCGGCTCCGAGGAATAAATCTCCTAATAAATATTTTTAATTTTCAAGAAATATTGCGAGATAGAGAGATTAGCTTGCACCGCATTGGCCAACTCATTCTCCAAGAATCGAAGCCGTGCGGTATTCTTCTTGTCGAGCAAAGTTTGATGAGTAGCCCAATTCTCCAAGACCGACTTACAACCGATAATGTGCTTAAAGATCATGAGAGATGGACCTCTTTAGCACAAACTCAGCTTTCGCATTAGAAGTCTTCCATCTCTTCATGGCATCCACATTAGCTTGAAGAACCACATGTGTCGTTGTTGCATCGCTGGCCGTGTTGGCTTGAGCAGCCTCAGGGGCCGTTCTTGCGTTTTCGGCAACAACTTCCCACAAGTTTTCACCAACGAGGTAAGACTCCATGCAAGCCCTCCAAATCTTGTAGTTGGAGAGAGTAAGAAGCTTCATGCCGAGCCCACTAACACGACCACTAGACTCCATTGCTGGAGAATGATAAGTGGTTGTCTTCTTCAACAAGTGGGTCTTGAAAGAATTTCGTCATCACACTTGTGGCTCTGATACCAGGTGAAAAAAAGAACCTTTTAAAAAGAAAGAAAGTGGCGCACAAGGTGCCACCCCCAAGACTACACAGCCGAAGACGAAGAAGAACCATATATTTGAAAGGCTGTTCCCTCTGGTAATCCAACACATTCTTCATGGTCCAAATACAAAACTAACTTCTTTGCTCGGAATATGTTTCATTTTCCTTTGAGTGATAATAAGAGATATTACTAACTTTATGAGGCAGAATTCTGCAAGATTGATTGTTCCTGGGCCCAAGCATTGCCTGCAGCACTGCCAAAGCCATAGAGTGGGACTCTCAGTGGTCGAACAACCTTGATCCCTCTGGCAGGGCTGCTCTCGGTGTGCATAATACCGCAAACATGTCCGCCTCTCTTACTGCTGCTACCATCAATGTAAGAGCTTCGGGGCTCACCATAAGTACCTGATTTGTTTATTTTTTTTCTCGTCATAATCTGGCGTACACAATATGTTTTACATCAATCTTTGTATGTTATAGTGGATTACAAATATGCATAAAAAAAATTGTTCCATGTATCTGGAACTCCAGGCAAGCACCAATGGATGCAGTCAGCATATCGTTGTGGGTTAGCCTTCTGCTCGTCTGTTAGTACCTCCCCCATAGACTCAGTGTATACTGAGACATGGCCATCAATGTGGTACTCTGAGAGTTGTGTTATGTTGATGATGGTCACGGGGACTTTCATTCTACCGACTATACTAGAAACTACCTCCATCAATCTTTTGTCAGAACCGCTGCCCCAGTATCCTCTCTTCATTACAGGTCTTGTCTCATTGTAGCACCTGATCCCATCTTTATGGTTCCAGTCCGCGCTCCTACATATATTTGAATAAAATATATCAAACTATCGAAGTATCTCAAAAATTTGTTTTAGGAGTGTCAAGAACCGCTCTTCCCAAAAGTCCAAGCTGTTAGGTTTTAATTAGTATAACAACGTATATCAAGCTAACATAACTCTTTAATACTCTTTCCTCACATGGGCATTTTGAACTATGTTGAAATGCCTCAACGGAAACTCTCACTTGTAGAGGCTGAATTAATGAGGTAGATATTTATATTTAAAACTGAAAATGATGAAGGTTTAAACCTAGAGCACCTTGAAAGCTGGCGTGCTCTTATATTATCTCAAGAACCAATTGATCAAAAAGTTTAAGCTTTGGGTTGTATAACGATTGTTTTAGATTTCGACCGACCTTGACCTTGCTCCGAGATGGCCTATTCTTATCCCAAAATTACTGTTGAGTTCCGATATGGAGATTTGAAATCTTTGGTTCTGGGTCACCAATTGATTATTGGGTTTTATTATTAAGTTTATTAATTAGTTAGTGGTTTACTAATTGGTTAATGGTTAAATTGACATCATTGATTACTAAAACAATCAAAAAGTTTTTATATATACAACATATTTAAATAATCAATCTAGACATCATTATTTGATAAAAAAATATGTCAAATTGTAAATAATTATTAATTTTCAAAATTAGTTTAGTTGAAAAATAAAAAATTACAAGATCGCAATACAGTCAACTTTGGATAATTCTAAACCCAAAATGACACTCCAATCCCGGCATTATTACTGAAATTTTAAATCTTACTCTTAACATAAATAAACCAAGTATATGTTGTCAGGGGATTTCCTATATTGGCACGACACATGGCATAATAATATTTATTGATTCATGTGCAACTTTATTTTGCAAATACAAGATCTTTTAGACTAATGTGAAAAAAAACGCAACACATGGCATAATACTATTTAACGATCCATGTGCAACTTTATTTTGCAAATACCAGAATCTTTTATACCAAAGTGGAAAAAAACGCAACACATGGCATAATACAAGACTCTTTTAAACCAAAGTGAAAAATGGTAAAGCTGCATGGATCAATGAATAGGATGATATCATGTGTCCCATCAATTTCTAAAGGGGCACTGTCTGTGTACGCCGCATCTTCCTTAACATAATGCGTAGTTGGGAAAAGAACGGGATACCTCATATGTGTAGGGGACATTGTAGTAAAGAAGACCCATATAGTATTTGGGTTCACGGTCGAATCTACCCAATTAGCCCATGTCTTGATGCCTAGCCTATAAGCAATCACAGCATCTATCTCCTCAAACCCTTCCATTCCATTTGCAAATGAACCCCACCTGAAGAAAATTTTATCCAATAAGTAAATTCTGGAAGATCACTTGAGTTAGTTTAAATATGTTATTGGCATTGTCATGTAAACTTACAAAGATTTGATTCTTCGATCACTCGTCCACCATACATAAGTATTGAACACTAGGATGTCCACTTCGATCCAATGCGCTGCATGTTTCGAGATAGAATCAAGTCTTAATATTCTCTTGCTTGTATCAGTGATGATGTCAAGATCAGAGTTGGATTCAATAAGAAATGGTGCCCAGTAAAACTCGATTGTAGCATTATATTCCTATCAATTCACAAAACTATAGTTAGAGATAAAAGAATGAGCTTTTGGATATGCTCAACTCGTTGTAGGTATGCACTAGCAGCAATACCTTAGCTCTAAAGATAGACAGGTTCCGGCTTCGATTCATGGACTTATGTTCGGGTTTTATATGACATTGTACGAGACATACAAATGATTGCCATTGCCCTCTCTGTAGTGAGTCTCCTACAAACATTAGCCTTTTGCCCCTTAGTTTTGCTAGGACTTTTATAGGATCAAACCTGCAAGGATGTGCAATCTCTTATTTTTTATGTCACCCACAAATACATTTAAAAGTTCATAGTTAATAATTAGGGTTAATTGCATATACACACACGCACACCCTAGTTTGCCACCTATAGCACTTATACCCCCTCAACTGATTTATTAGCTCAAGTTCCACCTCCTTTCATTGACCAAAACAATCAAATGCTACTCTAAGCAACACGAACGAGTTATAAAGTTTGATTTAGAAAATAATTGGAGTTGTTTAGAGTAGAATTTGAGTTAATATTAGGATTCGGTCGATGGACAGTGGGGTTTTTGCTCAAATTAATCACTTGAGAGGGTATAAATTCTATATGGGAAAACTAAAGGGAATTTATTTTCTGCATTTAACCCTTATGATTATATTAACCTTGGCAAATTGCAGTCATCCAATTGCCACTCCCAAAAGAGATAATAGCTATCAGGTCTTCCATTCTTCGAACACCTAACCTGTTTATCCAAATATGGGCACGTCTCATCTGAATAAAGAGGCACAATAGAACTATTGTAGACCCATTTTCCTTTTGTCACATTACACTCATTTGGATCGAAATCGATCTTGTCTTCATCAATGATGTCATTGTGATGAGCAGAACTTTCCCACTCTTCCGATGAGTTAGCATCCACAGCTCATATCAAATTCACAGCAACAATTTCAGAAATTGTCGTGAATCAAATGTCCTCGCCGCTGCACCAAGACTCTGAAGTTTTGATGAGGGTTTAGGGATATATTTTCATATTCCAATATGTCTTAATAGGTTGAAGCCTGTTTTTTAGATGGTGGACGCCCTTTTGTGGGCCTAAACCTAGGCTATTATGCACAGCAGAAACATCTTAACCTGCCATTTAAATGCGTGTCTGGTGGGATTTGGAACTGAGTTATTCTATAACGATTTTAAATATTCCTACCAATGAGCTAAGACTAGAAGTTGTGGTAAGGTTTGAGGGATATGTTTTTAATACTTAACAGCGAAGTTGGAAAAAAAGATGCAAGTTACCTGTGGAAACTATACTAGAACAAGCTTTGGACCTAAGTATAGATATTCCTGTAAGAGCCCGAAGATCCTCTGTAAATATTACAAGAGCAAATGCAATGGCACCGATAACAATCACTGTAATAGAGAGTGGGAGTTTGCCCCGTGGTATCTTCATTGAACTGTTAAGCTTGAGGACTGGTATTGAGATATAGAGGGAGAATATAATGGTGGTGGTGCAACTGAAATGATGAGAAGGAAAAGGAAAAATAGGATATGTTGTGGTGCATCATTATTCCTAAGGTATGGATTTTCTTGGAGGAGGAGTGAAGCATAATCCATGTAAAGTTTATGATCCAACCAGTGTTCATTATTTTCTAAAGAAACTATGTCCTTAACTACTGACCTATGATTTTCAAACTTCTTTTGAGTGATGATTCCTGTTTGAAAGTGGCATTTCTCTACACTCCTATACCTTTTCTCTGTTAACCTTTGTATAAAATCAGGTATTAGGCATTGATCAAAACCATTCATTATTCAAACTGTGTCCGTCTCTGTGTGGACAGCCATGACGCTTACAGATTAAGTTAAGTGTTCGACGAAGTGGCCTAGTTTCTAGGTTCTAGGAGCTCCACCATGTAACATCATTGATACACCTTACATATGTAATTGATGGTTATTTTTATTTTTTTCGTACGCAAATGGTAAATATTTAATGATCGTCTGGTGTTATGTCTCTCTTGTTGAACGATTATGTTATGTTGATTGTTTCTCTTGTGAGAGAATTGAACCATTTTAGTTTTGCAAGCATGCTTGGCTAATTTGGTGATATTTCCTTATCATCAGATGAAAAAGGAAATTCCAGCCCTCTTTCCTAAAGTTCGTTTCTATTCTCCACTTTGTCTATAGCACTTAGGATTTCCTGAATTAGAACCTTTTGATTAAAACAAGTTTTGTGAATGAAAAGAACAGCAAACCAAATTGTCTGCCAACTGGAATAGAAATTGGGCTAGGAAGTTTTCCTCTTTCATATAGTTGGAAATCAATTCATCCTAGTTATGTGTCTCTGCCATCTATTGGGTGCAGTATCAATCAAATGTTGAGGATGCAGGGATAGCTTATCGACTATGTAGCACTGGTTCGGATACGGATACGGGATACGATACGGATTCACGGATTCGCAATTTTTCAAAAACCTAGGATACGGGATACGTTTTTATATCAAATTTTATAAATATATATACAAATATATATTAAGATTTACATATAAATATATAATAATATGAATGAATAATTGCATTATGTTAAGTATTCGATCCATTTCAAATTTTCGAGGGCCTTAATTTTTGAGAGAAAGAGAAGATACGTCGATTCGAGATAGGTTGGTGAGATATTTACAAGTCCGAGTGACTCCAAAAGAAACCGGGAGTTTCCAACAGTTTCAGACTCCGATATGCGATCATGAACGATTCACACTTACAAGTATCCATGATTCATAGCTTGTCAACATAACTTGTAATTACAATGCTATTGTTGGATATGTATGTCCTAGAGACCATTATTGTATATGTATACATATGAATGCTTGGACATATATATGTACAGGACAGTCTTACTCGATATGATAGTATACTATTTGGTTTGACTTTATCTTAACATGTGCATGTTTTACTTACTATTACATATCTTTTATACATGTTGATAAAACCCGTAGGATCATTGCTAGACCATCTGCGTTGTGATGGCGATCATACTTGTGTGAGCTGGGTAGTCGGTACCACATCCTTAAATGGTCTTTAGTCGTGGGAGTATCGAGACTGGGTATCGATATTTCAGAGTAGACTAGTGTATACGTTTCTAGACCCCGATGAGGGGCGATGGTTTTGTAACACCTTAGAATGTGTTTGGTGGTTATTTATGCTTTAATGTGGGGGTTTTAGTAAAAATTTTACCAAAACGGTTTTCAAATATTTTATTTGGATTTATGAATATTTATTAAAATTTAATTTGGACTGCACACACATGTGCATGTTAACTAGGGCTAAATTTGGGGTTAAACTATGTTTATATAACCATGGTGGACTAACCTATTTAATTAGGTTAATATGAGGTTAATTAAAAGTGTTAGTTAATTTGTTTTTTTAAAAGAAAAATAAAATTAGTGTTAGGGGTTGACTTGAGTAAGAGAGAGAGAGAGAGCATGATGGCATGAGCCATGCTTGACAATTAATGAAGAAAAAGAGAGGGGTTGACTCTCATTTCTTTGTTTTCAAAACCATTATTTTTCCCTCTCACTCACACACACACCCAACAACAGCAGCAGCAGCAGAACCAACAGCAGCAGCAGCAGAAACAACAGTAGCAGCAGCAGCAGCTGAAGCAACAGCAGCAGCACCAGCTTCAGCATCAGCAGCTGAAGCAGCAGCAGCAGCAGGAACACTAGCAACAGCAGCAACAGCAACACAACAACAGCCACAACAGTAGCAAGCAGCAACAGCAACAGCAAATAGCAGCTGCAGCCGAACCCCTTCTTCTTCTTCTTCTTCTTCTTCTTCTTTTTCTCCTTCTTTTTGCACCATAGGACCACTAGATGTATAATTTCTTAAACTCAACTTCCTTTTTGCTAAGCTTATATGTTATTTAGCTTCGGTTAGTGTTTAATGTGGTTTTTAGTGCTAGTTGGTGGTTTAAGTGGGTTTTTGGCCAAGTTAGAGTTTTTATGGTTTTATTAACTTAGGTAGGTGTTATTAGTGCTGTGTTAACCTAGTAGTATCACTAGATTTCGCTAAATCACCTTAAAGTCTAAAACTTGAAATTTAAAATACGGTTTTGAAGCAAACTGTAGGATATATGAGATCTGCTATATCAGTGCTCTTTTTCTAGTTTAGCAAATATGTTCAGAATAGTATGCAGGCTTTTTAGAGTAAGGTGTAGGATTTCGTGCTCGTTTCCCCTCCCAAAATCTAGCGACATCCCTTGCTTTTCCGGCGTCGCCGGCCCCCTGTTGTTTTGGGTGTTGGTGCTGTGCTGAGTGGTGCCTGTAGGTTTTTGTCTGTGTTTGGTATTTTTTGGTTTTTGGGGTTTAGCAGTTGGTGAAATCTGGGAGAGTTTGGTAATTGCTAGTATTTGGTGTTTATTGAGCCACTTGTAAAATTTCTAATTTACTGAAATTTTTTCCGAAATTAATTATTTTAATATTATTTTAAGCCGTCACTAATACATTTAATTAGGGATAATTACAAATTGGAATGGGTTGATACAAATTTTGTGCATCATGACACATTAAACTAACATGTAAAATATTGTTTTTGAAATGAAATGAAATTGTCAAATGGTTTTAGAAAATATCGAAGAAAAAGGCTTAAATTGTGAAAATAAATTAAATAGAAATTAAGGTTTGGTATTTATCTTCTTGTGTGTGCACCCACTCACTCACTTACACTCACACACCCCCATTCCTCATGGCTTGGCCGAGCCCACCTTGAGCAGCCCCTTTTCCACAAAACTTTCCCTACTTAAATTAAACAAAAGAAATGAAAAAGGGAAGAAAGAAAGCAATTAAAAAAAATGGGTATGGGTTTATATAATTGAAGTATGGGTTCTGACTTGGTCAAACTCCCCATACCCTCCTCTCCTCCCCCTCAAAGTTTTGGCCGAGCCACTCCCCATAGCAGCCCCCCATTTTCTCCTCTCTTTTCTCTTCAAAAAATTCATCTTTTTGCCTCAAAAATCAAGCTAAAACATCATTAAACTCCAAATCCAATCATTACCCATTATTCCTTGACCATTCAAGCATGGATCTTGGGGCATAGAAGCTAATTTGGGAGGCTAAGATGCATGTAGATCTACAAGTCTTGGAGGTATGAATCGTATCCAAATGGTTAATTTGTTGGTATTTTGCATAAAGCTAAAGTAGTTAAATGTTATATGGGTTTCTAATTTCAAGTTGAGAATTTAAAGTGAGGGTTTGGAAAATTCAAGAATAGGGTTTGAATTCAATTAGGGTTTTTATCTCTTGTTTAAGATTACAATGTGTACTTGAACCTTTTAAGATTTGGAAAACCCAATCTAGTTGCTTAATTGCTAAATTGCTACATTTAAATTTGTCCAAATTGCTTAAATTGCAAACTAGGTTTTTAGATTTAATTCAAAATGTGAGATTAAAATATGGTTAGGGTTTTTATCACATCATTAGCAATATAATGTGTAGTTTAACACTTTAGAGCATGCAAAACCTAGTCTAGTTGTGGATTTGTGTATTGTTGCTTCGAAATGGTTAAAATTGGATTAATGTGCAAACTAAAAATGTTGGTTTAAAACAAATTAGTGTGATAAAATCTAGTAAATGTTTATGTGTCCTAAGTAAGCTAATTAGTGAACATGGCGGCCGCTAGATTTGTTTAAACATCAAGTTTTGTACTAAAACGGTTAAATTTTTGCTTACTAGAGTTTCGGGAAAATAGCTTTTAAAGCGAATTTGAAGTTTTGATGATGTAAACCCTATTATATATATATATATATATTTTGTGGGTTGTGAAACCACGAATGGTGCGTTTGTGTTTTTCTCGATCACTCGGCGTTTATACGCCGATGTCGAGGGTATTGGGTTGATTTGTGAGAGCGAACCATAGGCTTTGCCTTTTGTGAGATTCGTGTGTCGATTTGGTCATGAGTCGAACTTTTATGCGATGCAGTGCGTTATGATATGTAGGTACCCTCACGAAGACTTTGAGACGAAAAGCAAGCGCGTGGCGACATCGGCATCGGAAAGCGAAGGTCGAGGTGAGTAGATTATATCTACGGGGGAAGTCGGGTGGATGGCATATAGCACCCCCGCAGTTCGTAGTATAGTTTATGATATATATATGTTTATGTAGGTGTTTTATGATACGAGAATGATTATCAAGATTTGGTTTGTGTTTATGGTTTAGTTTAGGATAGTTAAAAATAGCTTAGTTTAGCTTCTTAGTCACGAACCCTAGAATAGGTTTTACCCACATGTACCCGCACACATGCATACATTTATTTTACTTGTGCGGATTGGGGTTATGTGTGTGTGTGTGTGTGTGTGTATAAATATATATATACATACTTATACAAGGATTTTAAGGATAAGTACTTGGGATTGGAGATGAGTCGATGAGATTGGGCTTGGGACCATGAGATCGGTGATATGATATGGTTCGTAATTGAGATACGACATGATATTTTAGCGGGTTCTTTAGGCGTGGTGTTTTCATACACACGCATGCATTACATAGATGGTATCAGCATTGTACTAGACTTAGATCAGTACCCCCAGATCATGATATATGATGGAAAGGATACCAGATGAATAATGAGATAAATGTGATATTTGACCTGTACCCAGATTTGGAAGGCCGTACGACGGATTTACCGTACGAACTATATATTTGATGATAGATCCTCACTCTTGACTCGAGAATGTCATATTATATAGGGTATCGTATGGGATACTATTGAGGCGGGATCACCGACTATTATACACACACACACACATATATATATATGGGCTCAGATTTATGTAGTTTCCATACCCCTTCCGATTGGTTGTTAGTTAGACCTGTAGTTGCCTAGTAGATGTTAGACTGGACCGAGTCATACCTATTTCCAAAACTAACGAATCGTGAGGATTTTAAAGACATGTCAAGAGATACTACGGATATTTCAAAAGGCGTACATTTTCTTAAAAACACCGTAGCCTTTATTTTCAAAACACCACGATTCGTACTATTTCAAACAGCAAAACAGTATAACACA